>CP106723.1:132680286-133280286 GCA_025506655.1 Gossypium rotundifolium
ATTGATACAAAAGTGTCGAAAAAAGTTGAATCTGTGCCTCGGTATGTGAGTTTGCGACGTGTTTCAAGAGTTGCGGGATTACTTAGGCTAGGAAGCTGAATTTGGTATTGAGTTAGTGCCTTGAATCGCCCTATTTCGATAGCTCTGCATGAATGGCACCAATGTAATTGAAAGAGTTGAAGTCTCGGTTGCAAGAATTGACCGATGAGGATTTACACAATCGAGTTTTTCACCCTGGGGAGCTCTTGTATTATTTGTGAAAAATAAAGATGGAACTATGAGAATGTGTATTGATTATCGACAATTGAACAAAGTGACGATAAAGAACAAATATCTGTTACCTCGGATCGATGATTTGTTTGATCAGTTGGGAGGAGCTACAGTATTTTCTAAGATAGATTTGAGATCGCGCTACTATCAGTTGAGAGTTAAAGAATCTGATGTGCCAAAAACTGCCTTCAGAACTAGGTACGGACATTATGAATTCTTAGTGATGCATTTTGGACTAACCAATGCTCCTGCAGTGTTTATGGACCTGATGAATCGGATATTTAGATCGTATTTGGATCGCTTCGTGGTGGTGTTCATTGATGATATTTTGATCTATTCATGTGATGAGACGCAGCATGCTGGGCATTTGAGAATCTTGCTACAAACTATGTGTGAGAAACAGTTGTATGCAAAGTTCAGTAAGTGTGAATTTTGGTTGCATGAGGTCAGATTTCTAGGGCATATCGTATCAGCTGCTGGGATATGAGTTGATCCGCATAAAATCTCTACTATTTTGGAGTGGAAACCTCCGAGAAATGTGTCTGAAGTTCGTAGTTTTCTGGGACTAGCGGGATATTATAGACAATTTGTGAAAGGCTTCTCGATGATTGCAACTCCATTGACAAAGTTGTTACCGAAGGATGTTAGATTCAAGTGGTCAGAAAAGTGTCAACAGAGTTTTGAATAGTTGAAACTGTTGTTAATGGAAGCACCAGTGTTGATTCAACCTGAATCAGGCAAAGATTTTATCATTTACAGTGATGCATCGTTGAGTGGTTTGGGCTGTGAGCTGATGCATGAAGGAAAAGTGATTGCTTACGCTTCGAGATAGTTAAAAGCGCATGAAAAGAACTACCTAACACATGATCTTGAATTGGCTGCGATTGTGTTTGCATTGAAGATTTGGCGTCACTATCTGTTTGGAGAGGTGTCACATTTTTACTGATCATAAGAGTTTAAAATATTTAATGACTCAGAGAGATTTGAATTTGCGACAGAGAAGATGGTTAGAATTATTGAAAGATTACGAACTTGTGATAGATTACCACCGAGGTAAAGCTAATGTTGTAGTGGATGCCTTGAGTCGTAAATCATTATATGCTTTGCGAGCTTTGAGCAATCAAATAGATCTGTGTGATGATGATGTGGTTGTAGCTGAACTAAAAGTAAAACAGTTGTTCTTACAGCGGATATGTGAGGCTCAGAAGATTGATAATGAGTTGTTAGCAAGAAGAGTTCAATGTAATTCGAATGCTAAATCAGAATTTAGAGTTGATAGTAATGATTGTTTGAGATTCAAAGATCGAATTTGCGTTCCAAGAAATTCAGAGTTGATTTAAACGATTTTGAATGAAGCTCACAATAGCCATTTGACTGTACATCCAGGAAGTACAAAAATGTATAATGATATGATACAGTTCTATTGGTGGCATTGTATGAAAAGAGACATTTCTGACTATGTGTTGAAGTGTTTAGTTTGTCAGCAAGTTAAGGCTGAACATCAAGTTTCGTCCGGTTTATTACAACCAATTATGATTCCTGAGTGGAAATGGGAGAAAATCATGATGGACTTTGTGCCGGGTTACCCTTATCTCTGAGCAAGAAAAATGCGATCTGGGTGATAGTGGATAGATTAACGAAATCAACTTATTTTGTTCAGGTGAGAACTAATTATTCTTTAGATAAGTTGCATGAACTGTATATTGATTAGATTGTGAGATTACATGGAGTACCGTTTCTATAGTGTCTGACCGATATCCGAGGTTTACCTCGCGATTTTGGAAGAAATTACAAGATGCTTTAGGTACGAAGTTGCATTTCAGTATTGCGTTTCATCTGCAAACGGATGGTCAATTCGAGTGAATCATTCAGATCCTCGAAGACATGTTGAGATGTTGTATACTCGAATTTGAAAGCACGTGGGAAAACCATTTATCGTTGATAGAATTTGCGAATAATAATAGTTTTCAGTCTAGTATCAATATGAGGCTCTTTACGGTCGAAAGTGTCGAACTCCATTGTATTGGACCGAACTGAGTGAGAACAAGATTAACAAGGTTGATCTTATAAAAGATACTGAACAAAAGTGAAAGTAATTCATGACAGTTTGAAAGCGGCCTCAAATCGTCAGAAATCCTATGTAGATTTGAAACAAAAGATATTGAATTTGAGATTGGTGATAAAGTGTTCTTGAAAGTATCTCTGTAAGAAAATACTTCGATTTGGCCGGAAGGGCAAGCTGAGTCCAAGGTTCATCGGACCTTACGAGATTATTGAACGAGTTGGGCCGGTTGCTTATAGATTAAGATTGTCATCTGACATAGAGAAAATTCATAACGTGTTTCATGTGTCAATGCTTTGACGATACAAATTAGACTCGTCTCATGTGATTGCACCAACTGAGATTGAGATTCAGTTAGACTTGTCGTATAGTGAAGAACCAATCCGAATTTTGGCACAAGAGACCAAAGAGTTGAGAAATAAGAAAATTTCTTTAGTGAAAGTATTGTGGCACAAACATGAAATTGAAGAGGCTACGTGGGAGCCTAAAAACGTTATGAGAGAGCAACATCCACAACTATTCACTAGTAAGATTTTCGGGGACGAAAATCCCTAAGGGGAGAGTTGTAATAGCCCGGTTTAGACCCTAGTCGAAACAATGGTTCAAGACCACAAATTTGAGGTCAAAATGTTAATTTAATATTATTTTCTGTGTGAATAATATGTGACATAGTCTGTGTGAAAATTATGTGTGATGATTTGGTCGTTTTAGTGTCGAATTAAGAGAAGAGACTTAATCGCGTAAAGAGTAAAAGTTATGTGCTGATTTATAAGTACCTAATTGTTGTTGTCTTTATTAAGTAAAGGCCTTATGAGGCAATTAGGCCATAATTTGAGTTAGTGGGTGGCAATGGACTAGAATGACCTTAGTGAATAAATGAATTATAAGTTAAATAAAAGGTTAGTTTAGTAATTAGTAAATAAGTTAATATTAAATAAAACAAAACCAAAAGTTTGCTCATCTTTTATTCACTCTTGCCGAAAATTGCTAAAGAAAAAAAAGAAGGGAGAAGAGTTTTAGTGTTCGGCCATTTGTGTCTTTGATTAAAGCATGTTTTGAGTTCGGTTTTTGATAATTTCTACGTTTTCGTAATCGTTGCTTCGTGCCTTGGCTAGCCCATGTTGTAATTTTATGAATTGCTGATGTTTTTTGTGATGAGCCATTGATGAATGTTTGAGCTATGTGCTAGTTGATATTGAAATATGAAACTTGGTGTTGGATTAACATAGTTTGTATTTGGATTTTTGATGAAATTGAGTATTCTGGGCTAAATTGTGAAAAGTGTAAATTGAGGGACTAAAATGCAAAATAAATGAAATGTGTGGACTTGTATGAGACTAGGGAGAATTTGGCCTAAGCATGGTGTAATAAAATTATGTGTATTTGGCCAAGTTCAATTAAAATTCAAAGTTAAAAAGATTTTCATTAAATTTAAAAACATATTACATATTTGATAATTAATTATTATTCCAAGTGTGGGATTTGCCTAGGGTGTTACAAACATATTCAAACATAGCATTCAATACAATGAATTTGACTAAAAAAAATTTGAACTTGATTCGGTACTTATCGAACCGAGCTTTAGCTACCGATTAAGTAAAATTCAAGCTTTGAAATATTTACTCGAACAACTCATGAGCCTTATCGATCCTTTCATTTTTAATACATATTTTAAATTTTTTTACATTATTAATGTAACACCCGGGTTTTAGGGGTTATGCATTTAGTGCATAACTCAGGTGTTGGCATGCTTCAGTGTGTGGTTGGGAGAGTTTTAGGGGTCTTGAGAACCCTAGAAGGGAGTGGGATGCCTTGGAAAATTTTTAGGTTTTTAGTGCTAAATAGGGGGAGCTTGGCTATGGGGGTTTTAAAAGAAATATTTGGGGAGGTTTAGACACAAGAATTCCTTTGGAAAAGTTGCAACGAGGCGCCACATAAGGCATGGAGAAGTGATGCCTCAAGGGTGCTATAGGGTCTTAGGTTCGAGCTGCAAAGGCAGCATTTTGGTTTGTTTTTGCGTCATGAGCATGGGGGAGAGTTGGTTTCGGTTTTGGCACCTTAAAAGGAGGATTTTGACTTGTTCAAACCTTTTTGAATGAGTGGCTAAGAGAAGACTTGAGGTGGTTTGATTTTGAAATAGTTTGAAGGATGGGTGTAAAGTGGAAATAGGAGAAAATCTTGGGATTTTTGTGAGGGGTTGAGTAGTGGTCGGTTTTGGGGAGCTAAGGGAAGGCATTTTTGGGCTTTTGGAGGGTGTTAGGTGGGTGCCAATTGTAGTAGTATAAATAGGGGGGAGGTGCACACCTTTTTGCCTTTTTCCCATTTGCTTTCTTGCCGAATTTTGCTTCACAAATTCTCCATTTGTTCTCCCCATTTCTCCTAAGCCGAAACCTTCATTGCTAACTTCCTTCTTTCTATTCTTTTTAATCCTTGGCCGAAATCACTCAACCTTCCATCTCTCTTCTCTTCCATTTGGTGCTAAACCAAAAGTGCACCCCCATACCTTTCTTTCCTCTTTTCAAACCTTTTGGCCGAAACCCCTATTCCCTTTCCATTGGGTTTCTTTTGTTAGCCGAATCTACACCCCACCTTTGTGCCGAATTTCCTTTCTTCAATTTGGTAGCACCTTGGCTGAATATTAGCATAGATCTCTTCGGGTTTCCGTTGCAATCATTGTTGAAGGTACTCTAGGATTTTGAGGTATTCAGTCAAGCCTCAGTTGTTAGCAGTCGACTTGGTAAGTGGTGGTAAGGGTTTATTTTGGTAAGTTATGTATTTGGTATTCGATTAAGTCTAAGGTTGTTAAGTATATGATGCTAAGACCGATTGTAGGGAGAAGAGCCTAACACAGGAGACCCTTTTCGGGATTCAAGTTGAGTTGGTAAGGAATATTTATTAAGATTTGATGTTTGGATTTATGACTTGAGTGATTAACCTTTCGACCTGATTAAGCGTTTTGATGGAGGCATCAACCAGTCAAGGTGGGCAAGAGAAAGCCCCTATTCCGAAGTTCAAGAAAAGAGCTGTCTCGGTGGTTCGAGATTGGCCACCGGGGTGTGGGCTAGCGTCAGAGCAGCAGTTTGGGCAGATCATCGTGGTTTCGTTTAGCGATAGCTTTGAGATCGAGGGTATAGAACTTTAAGTGATTAGGTGCGTAATCATCGCACTATTTCTTCGGTTATTTGCTTGCTAATGTTTATGTATATGAATGATGTGTGGTAACCGATCTTAATGGCTTAGGGATGAATACCCTTGTTTTGGGTAATTGGATATCAGGTGAGTAAGTTTAGGTTATTATGATATTGTGATGTATATATATATTTGATGTGGTAATGATACGAGATGTATGCTCATTTATATGATGACTTAACATGTGGCATTTACATAATTGCATGGGATTTGGGTTTGGATCGAGGAAGGAAGGGTGTACACATTGACGTACGTGGTCTAATGTTAGCTTATGGCTACATTGGCGCTTGATGAGTCGCTGTGTGCATCATCAAGGGAGATGTTGGCTTGGTGCCCATCTCGGCGGTTGATAGCTAAGTGCATCACCGTAGACGGATTATTGTGGGGATCACGTTGTGATCGGTGGCTTAGTCACGGCCTCGTGCAGCAGGTCTGCCGAGGTAAGAATTGAGGGATCACTCGATTGTGATCGGTGGATTAGCCACGGCCTTGAGCAGGGAGTCTGCTAAGGTTGGAGTAATGGACGGACCTAGGTTGGACTGTGATGCATGATTGCATGAATGGATCGTGGATTGTATGGTTATGGGCCAAGCCCATACGTGTGGAAATAAGTGTTGTGATTATGCACTGAGTCAGTGGACTCACCCAATTATTTTCCTAACATTTCAGGTGACTCTTGAGATTAGACCGGGATCGGAGAGGACACATGGTGGCCCATGCAGAAGGAAGAGTTTAAATATTTTAAAGCTTATTTATATTAAGTTTTTGGTTTAAATATTGGTTGTAATAAAAGGCCTTTTTATTTATTTTTGGAATTATTTTATTATTATCTTAATTATGGGTTGCTTAAATTGAATACTATGTGAAGTTGATTTTATTTTAATCAGCTTATTTATGTGCTAAAGTCTTGTTTTGGGCATTTTATAATATTTTATAATAACAAAGATTTACTTATACTTCTTCCAATAAACACTATACTCAAAAGTTAGTATATTTACATGTTTTATTCTAAAGTCAAAAAGATTTTCAACCGTTCTTCCGCAGTGACATACCAGATCCGGTCAGGGCTTGTGGGCCGGGTTTGGGGTGTTACAATTAAATTATGTTTTCATCTTTAATATATTTTATTAACCTTAAACATAATTATTAGGCTAAGCTTGAGCTTGAATACGTACAAGCTTTATCTACCTCAAGTTCGAGATTAAGTTTGAAATTTCTTAAACAAGCTTAATTAGTGTTTAGCATTTATCTGATACCAAATGTTAATGGGTTTTGATTCACTATTAGTACATTAATTAAAAAAAATTATATTATAAATTTCATTTCAGGCCTCAAGAGTACAATTTTAATTAGCATATAAATATGAATTTTTTTAAAAACAATTAAAGGTAACTAGTGTAACAGTCTGGTTTATACCCTAGTCGAAACAGTGGTTTTGAGACCACAAATCTGAGTCTATATAATATTTTAATATTATTTTCTATGCCGTTGATATGTGAATTATCACGTGGAAAATTTCTGTAAGTGAATTTGTCCGTTTGCGTGTTTAATTTGAAAAAGGACTGAAATGCATTGAATGTGAAAGTTGCATGATATTTGTTAAGTATCAAGATGTTATGGCTTTTTAAAAGAGAAGGCCTTATGAGGCAATAAGACCATTATTTAGATAGTGGATGGATAAAGGTCTAATGTGCCCTTGTTATATATATGTTTTATTATATTAAGTGAAAGGGCATTTTAGTAAATGAATAATAATATGTTGTAATAATAAAACAAACAAAGAAAAGATGATAGATATCATCCTTTGTTAGCCGAAAATCACCAAAGAAAGAAAAGAAAATGCAAGCTAGGGCATTCGGCACTCTTTAAGCTTGATTAAGGTAAGTTTTGACTTCCGTTTTTGATAATTTCTATGTTTTTGTAATCGTTGCTTCGAATGCTTCAAAACCCATGCTTCAATTTTGAAGATTGATGATGTTTTTGAAATGAGACTTTGATGAACTCATGTGATTTGTGATGTTTAATAGTAAAATATGAAAGATATGTGTTTGATGAACATGTTTTGTTCTTGAAGTTTTGATGAATTTAGCTAAATAGGGCTAAATTGTGAAAATGGTAAATTGAAGGACTAAATAGCAAATTTGATGAGATATTTGGGCTTGTATAGTCCTTAGAGAGGTTCGGCCAAGCATGCGTATGTGTGGATTTTGTGAATTTGATGTTTTGTGAAAAATGGGCTAAATTGTTAAAGTGTGCAAATATGAGGGTTAATTTGCAAATAGCCCTAAATGTGTGTCTATGGATTGAATTGAATGAAATGGTGAATAAAAAGGGTTAATTCTGAATATGTTTAGATCAAGAACCGAGGAAAATAGACTTAGATCGCGGGAAAGCGAAAGTTAACGAGTAGCCGTTTTTATTCCGATAAATCGAATCTAAGGTAATTCACTATGCAAATAGACTTATATGTATTGAATTGAACATATGTATTCATGTGCCTATTGATGAAAATGAACGAGTATGAGATGCTAAGTGCGTGAATTCCGAAATAAGTTTGATATAGTGATAAAGTCGAGAAGTCCCGTACGAACCTAGGAATAGATAGGATTAGCTATGTCATGACATAGGTATCTGTTCTATTTTATCATGTAAGACCACGTCCGGACGTTGGCGTTGATTTGAAATTTCGTGTAAGACCTCGTCTGGGATGTAGGCATCGATATAAAGTATATGTAAAAGACCTCGTCTGGGACGTAGGCATCTGTATGAACTTTATGAGTAAGACCATGTCTGGGACATCGGCATCATATTGACTTGTGTAAGACCACGTCTGGGACGTTGGCATCGTTATGATCTATACGTGTAAGACCCTATCTGGGATAGTGGCATTAATATACGAGTGCATGTAAGACCTCGTATGGGACGTTGGCATTGTACTACTATTCTGAGCTTTCTGAGTATCCTACTAGGTTCCTAAGGGTTCAATGGGCAAGTCTGCAAATTGAATGGTATATCCGAGCTATGATCCATTAAGTGAATGAATATCTAATTCAAGTACGCTGAATGTGCATTAAGTATGCATGAACGTTAAGTATGCATATGACTTTGATTTGAAGAAAGGGATGTTTGAATAGGATAAGTTGAATGAGATGTAAGGAAGATTATGAATGAGCTATGTGCTTCAAATGAGTTTTGAATGGATAAAAGTGACCAATGTAGTCATAAGTATGAATCAAGCATGTACATGATAAAATCTTAAGTGAATGAGATGTGCAAAAGTTTCAAATTGCATTTATGCTTTTTATGCCAAGTTTATTTGTATATGACTTACTAAGCTTTGAAAGCTTACTCTGTGTGTGTATTTTCTCTGTTTTATAGGTCGTCGAAGCTACTGAAGGCTCGGGATTGTCAAGGATCATCATCACACTACAAAACCTTATTTTGGTATCCCTTTTGGAAATGTATGTAGTTAAATATGACATGTATAGACTAGATAGGTGTATATGTTAATGAAGTGAGCTTGGCCATGTGTATTGGCAAGTTTTTGAGTTGATAAATGTTTGAATGAATAAGTTATGAAGCATATATTTAGTATGTTTTGATGCATATGGAATGGTCAAGTTTTAGTTAAGCAAATGGAAGATACATGTTTGAAATGAGGCAGGATTTAGTTTGCAATTTGGTATGGATGGATTGGTATTGGATGTATGGATGAAGTGAACCATTTGATATGTTTTGGTTGCCATATATGCATATTATGTTTTGGTATGTATTGCTTGTAGAGGAGACACAAAATGGGTGGCATATTGGCCTTGTAAAATGGCCTATAATGTCACACTGTTGAGGCACACGGGCGTGCCTAAGACCGTGGGTAAATTGGCAGAATGTGCCTTATATTGTACATAGCCTCGACACGGGTGTGCCTGGTGGCCGTGTGGGAAATGACAGTATGTGAACTATTGTACATGGCCTTAGCACACCGGCGTGCTTGGTGACCGTGTTGGTTTTGGCAGTATACAACCACGGGAAAGACACACGGGTGTGTCAAGAAATCGTGAGAGAGGCACGGCCTACCCCCACGGTCGTGTGTCCCTTGTATTTTAGAAAAGTTTTAAATTTTCATGTAATCTCGTATCTATTTTGATTTAGTCCTGACTCAGTTTACAAGCATGTTTAAGGTCTCGATGACCTTCTTAAGGGAATTTATATTTGAGATTGATAAATGACTATGTGATAATTCTATAAATGTTTTCAATCTGTCCGGTAACGCCTTTAACCTTAATCTGGTGATCGGACACGGGATAGGGGTGTTACATTTGATTGGTATCAGAGCTACGGTTTAGTCTATTCTTAGACTAACGTATCGTGTCAGAGTCTAGCTATGCATGCCATATATTTGAACTGTAATAGTGTGATGAATCCTAACGTGTAAAATGTGATTTATGTATAGCAATGGATCCCAAAAGAGCCGTAGCTCACGACGTAGAAAGTAATGCGCCTGCTCCCGCGCAAGGGACAGAGCCTTCTAATCGGAGACCGACTATAAGCGGTCAGGAGGGAGAAGCTAAACAAGCTTTCTTCCAAATGATGAGTGAGTGGTTCACTCAGTTCATAAAGAATAACCCGACTGTTTCGCAACCTCTGCCCCCAGTTAATCCCCCTCAGACATCTGATATACCTCCTACTACAAATCTAAATCTGTTGAGTAAGCCTCTAGTTGACAAGATCCGTAAGTATGGGGCTGAAGAGTTCCGAGATACCAATAATGATGATGCTGAAAAAGCTTAATTCTGGATTGAAAATACTATTCAGGTATTTGATGAGATGTCTCTAACTTCGAAAGAATGCATAAAGTGTGTTGTATCGTTACTTCAAGATGCGGCTTATCAATGGTGGAAAACCTTAATTTCTGTTGTTCTGAGAGAACGGGTTACATGGGATTTCTTTCAGATTAAGTTCTGGAAAAAATATATCAGTGAGAGATTCGTCAATTAGAAACGAAAAGAATTTCTGGAGCTTAAACAGGGCTGAATGACTGTCACTAAATATGAATGAGAGTTCGTGCGACTAAGTCAATATGCCCGAGAGTGTATATCTTCCAAAGCTATAATGTGCAAAAGATTTGAAGATGGTCTTAATGAAGGTATTCATTCGCTAGTCGGGATATTAGAAATAATAGAGTTCATTACACTCGTTGATCGAGCATGCCAAGCTGAAGCACTTAGAAAAGATAAAAGAAAAGCGGAAACTGAAGCCCGAGATATGAGAAAGAGATTTCAGAACAAATCATTTCAATCTACTTCGAAGAGATTTAGAGATGATCAAAGTCGTTCCAGGGATAACGCGAGACATTTGAACAGGACTCGAGATAGATTGCAAATGAATTCCAAAATCTGAGCAACTTTTGTGGCCAGTGTTGGTAATGTTCGATCTGAGAGACCTGGATGTAAACATTACAAAAAAAGACATCCGAAATGCTGTAGATTAAATGACAGAGCTTACTTCAGATATGGATCGCTTGATCATTTTATTCGTGATTGCCCTGAGCCTGTCAAACCAGAGACTGTTCAGAATCCGAGATCTGATAATGCAGCTGCGAGAGGTAGACCTTCAAAGAATACAAGAAATGTTGGTGGTAGTCAGAGAACTACGAGAGACAATTTTGTCAGATCTGAAGCTAGAGTGCCTGTCAGAGCGTATGCTATTCGAGCTCGTGAGAGAGCTTCATCACCTGATGTGATAATTGGTACTTTTACTCTTTATGATACTTCTGTGGTTGCTTTGATAGACCCTGGTTCTACGCATTCATATATATGCATGAATTTAGTATTTAGCAAGACTTTTCCTGTAGAGTCTATTAAGTTTACTATAAAAGTATCGAACCCCTTAGGTAAAAGTGTCCTTGTTGACAAAGTATGCAAGAACTATCCGTTAATGTTTCGAGATATCTGTTTCCCTGTTGATCTGATGCTTTTGCCATTCGATGAATTTGATATTATTTTGGGAATGGATTGGTTGTTTATACATGATGCCATTGTGAACTGTAAAAGAAAATTTATTGATTTAAGAAGTCTGAATGATGAGATTGTACGGATTGAGTCTGATGATTTGAATGGATTGCCTGCTGTGATATCCGTTTTGAAAGCTCAGAGTTATGTGAAAAAGAGGTATGAATCATACTTTTCTTATGTGATTGATTCAAAAGTATCCGAGAAGAAAGTTGAATCAGTACCCATTATTTGTGATTTTTCTGATGTGTTCCTTGAAGAGTTACCGGGTTTACCTCCAATTCGTAAGTTGAATTTGGTATTGAATTGTTGCCTGGTACGACACCTATTTCGATAGCTCCATATAGAATGGCACCAACAGAGTTGAAAGAGTTAAAGTCGCAGCCCAAGAGTTGGTGATAGAGGTTCGCTAGACCAAGTTTCGCCTTTGGGTGCACTGCTCGCATTTGTGAAAAGAAAGATGGTACGATGAGAATGTGCATTGATTATCGTCAGTTGAATAAGGTGACCATAAAGAACAAATATCCGTTGCCTAGGATTGATGGCTTATTCGATCAGTTAAAAGGAGCTACTGTATTTTCAAAGATTGATATGAGATCGGGATACTACCAGTTGAGAGTTAAAGATTCAGATATTTCAAAAATTTCCTTCAGAACGAGGTACGGGCATTATGAGTTTTTAGTTATGCCATTTGGACTAACCAATGCTCCTGCTATTTTTATGGACTTGATGAATAGAATTTTTAGAACGTATCTGGATCAATTTGTTGTTGTATTCATTGACGATATTTTGATTTACTCACGTGATGAGAATGAGCATGCAGAACATTTGAAAATTGTGTTGCAAACTTTGAGAGAAAAGCAATTGTACGTAAAATTCAACAAATGTGAATTCTGGTTGAATGAGGTCAGTTTTCTAGGGCATATTGTGTCAGTTTCTGGGATTCGTGTTGATCCGAGCAAGATTTCTGCTATTTTGAATTGGAAACCTCCGCGAAATGTATCTGAAGTCCGTAGTTTTCTGGGGTTAACTGGTTATTATCGTAGATTTGTTAAAGGCTTCTCGACTCTAGCTACTCCATTGACAAGATTACTTTAGAAAGATGTCAGATTTGAATGGTCTGATAAATGTCAGAGAAGTTTTGATCAGTTGAAAGCTTTGTTAACAGAAGCTCCAGTGTTAGTACAACACGAATCGAGCAAAGAATTTGTTGTATACAGTGATGCTTTGTTAAATGGATTGGGATGCGTTTTAATGCAAGAAGGCAAAGTTGTAGCTTATGCCTTGAGACAATTGAAGCCTCATGAAATGAACTATCCGACGCACGACCTTGAATTAAGCTGCGGTTGTGTTTGCACTTAAGATTTGGCGCCATTATATGTATGGTGAGAAATGTCATGTGTTTTCAGATCATAAAAGTCTGAAATATCTAATGACCCAGAAAGATTTGAACCTGCGTCAGAGAAGATGGCTTGAATTGTTAAAAGATTACGAGCTTGAGATAGATTATCATCCGGGTAAAGCAAACGTGGTTGTTGATGCGTTGAGTAGAAAGCCATTGTTTGGACTACGTACTTTGAATGCTCAGTTAGATTTGTCTGATGATAGTTCTGTGATAGCTGAATTGAGAGCGAAACCGATATTTGTACAGCAAATATGTGATGCTCAGAATGGTTGATAATGAATTGTTGTTGAAACGAGCTCAGTGTGAATTGAATTTTGAATCTAAATTTCGAGTTGTTGATGATTGTTTGAGATTCTGAGATCAAATCTGCGTTCCAAGAAATCTGGAGTTGATTCAATTGATTTTGGGTGAAGCACATTACAGTCGCCTATCAGTCCATCTGGGAAGTACAAAGATGTATCATGATTTGAAGCAACACTGTTGGTGGTCTGGCATGAAACGAGACATTTTTGACTTTGTTTCAAAATGTTTAGTTTGTCAGCAAGTGAAAGAAGAACATCAAGTTCCGTCAGGGTTGTTACAACCGATTCTGATTCCTGAATGGAAATGGGATAGAGTAACTATGGACTTTGTTTCTGGGTTGCCTCTGACTTTGAGAAAGAAAGAAGCAATATGGGTCGTAGTTGACCGATTAACTAAATCAGCCCATTTTATTCTGATAAGATCTGATTACTCACTTGAAAGATTAGTTGTGCTTTATATTTTCGAGATTGTGAGATTGCACAGGGTGCCACTATCCATTGTGTCAAATAGAGACCCGAGATTCACATCGAGGTTTTGGAAGAAATTACAAGAAGCTTTGGGCACGAAATTGTATTTCAGTATAGCTTTTCATCCGCAGACGGATGGTCAATCCGAGTGAGTCATACAGATTTTAGAAGATATGTTAAGATGTTGTGTACTTGAGTTTAATGGTTCGTGGGAATAATACCTACCGTTGATCGAATTTGCATGTAATAATAGTTTTTAGACGAGCATCAAAATGGCACCATATGAAGCTTTATACAGACGTAAATGTCGTACACCTCTGTATTGGACTGAACTCAGTGAGAATAAGTTACACAGGGTCGATTTGATAAAAGATACCGAACAGAAAGTGAAACTGATTCGAGATTGTTTGAAAGCAGCATCTGATCATCAGAAGTCCTATGCAGACTTAAAACGAAAAGATATAGAATTTGAGATTGGCGACAAAGTATTTTTGAAAGTGTCTCTGTGGAAGAAAGTGCTCCGATTCAAACGTAAAGGCAAGTTAATTCATAGATTCATCGGACCGTATGAGGTCATTGAACGAGTTGGGCCTGTTGTATATAGATTGAAGTTACCCTCTGAACTGGAAAAGATTCATAATGTATTTCACGTTTCGATGCTCCACAGATATCGGTCTAATCCGTCACATGTGATTGCCCCATCTGAAATTAAAATCTGACCTGATATGACATACGAAGAGGAACCGATCCGTATCTTAGCTCGTGAAGTGAATGAGTTGAGGAACAAGAAAATTCTGTTAGTGAAAGTATTGTGAAATCGACACGGATTAGAAGAGGCTACGTGGAAGCCTGAAGATTCAATTAGACAGCAATATCCGAATCTATTTAACGGTAAGATTTTTGGGATGAAAATCCTTAAGGGTGAGAATTGTAACAGTCTGATTTATACCCTAGTCAGAACAGTAGTTTTAGGACCACAAATTGAGTTCGTATAATATTTTAATATTATTTTCTGTGCCGTTGATATGTGAATTAGCATGTGGTAAATTTTCGTAAGCGAATTTGTCCGTTTGCATGTTTAATTTGAAAAAAGACTGAAATGCATTGAATGTGAAAGTTGCATGATATTTGTTAAGTATCGAGATGTTATGGCTTTTAAAAGAGAAGGCTTTATGAGGCAATAAGACCATTATTTAGATAGTGGATGGATAAAGGTCTAATGTGCCCTTGTTATATATATGTTTTCTTATATTAAGTGAAAGGGCATTTTAGTAAATGAATAATAATATGTTGTAATAATACAACAAACAAAGAAAAGATGATAGATATCATTATTTGTTAGCCGAAAATCACCAAAGAAAGAAAAGAAAATACAAGCCAGGGCATTCGGCACTCTTTAAGCTTGATTAAGTTATGTTTTGACTTCGATTTTCGATAATTTCTATGTTTTTGTAATCGTTGCTTCGAATGCTTCTAAACCCATGCTTCAATTTTGAAGATTAATGATGTTTGTGAAATGAGACTTTGATGAACTCATGTGATTTGTGATGTTGAATAGTGAAATATGAAAGATATGTGTTTGATGAACATGTTTTGTTCTTGAAGTTTTGATGAATTTAGCTAAATAGGGCTAAATTGTGAAAATGGTAAATTAAAGGACTAAATAGAAAAATTGATTAAATATTTGGGCTTGTATAGTCCTTAGAGAGGTTCGGCCAAGCATGTGTGTGTGTGTGGATTTTTTGAATTTGATGTTTTGTGAAAAATGGACTAAATTGTTAAAGTGTACAAATATGAGGGTTAATTTACAAATAGCCCTAAATATGTGTCTATGGATTGAATTGAATGAAATGGTGAATAAAAAGGGTTAATTCTGAATATGTTTAGATCATGAATAGAGGAAAACGGACTTAGATCGTGGGAAAGCGAAAGTTAGCGAGTAGTCGTTTTCATTCCGATAAACCGAATCTGAGGTAAGTCATTATGCAAATAGACTTATATGTATTGAATTGAACATATGTATTCATGTGTCTATTGATGAAAATGAATGAGTATGAGATGCTAAGTGCGTGAATTCTGAAATAAGTTCGATATAGTGATAAAGCCGAAGTCCGCATTTAACCTAGGAATAGATAGGATTAGCTATGTCATGACATAGGTATCCGCTCATTTTATCATGTAAGACCACGTCCGGGACGTTGGCGTTGATTTGAAATTTCGTGTAAGACCTCGTCTGGGACGTAGGCATTGATATAAAGTATATGTAAAAGACCTCGTCTGGGACGTAGGCATCGATATGAACTTTATAAGTAAGACCATGTCTGGGACATTGGCATCATATTGACTCGTGTAAGACCACGTCTGAGACGTTGGCATCGTTATGATCTGAACGCATAAGACCCTGTCTGGGACAGTGGCATCGATATACGACTGCATGTAAGACCTCGTCTGGGACGTTGGCATTGTACTACTATTCTGAGCTTTCTGAGTGTCCTACTAGGTTCTTAAGAGTTCAACGGGCAAGTCTGCAAACCGAATGGTATATCCGAGCTATGATCCATTAAGTGAATGAATATCCGATTCAGGTACGTTGAATGTACATTAAGTATGCATGAACGGTAAGTATGCATATGACTTTGATTTGAAGAAAAGGATGCTTGAATAGGATAAGTTGAATGAGATGCAAGGAAGATTATGAATGAGCTCTATGCTTCAAATGAGTTTTGAATGGATGAAAGTGACCAATGTAGTCATAAGTATGAATCAAGCATGTACATGATAAAATCTTAAGTGAATGAGATGTGTAAAAGTTTCAAATTGCATTTATGTTTTTTATGCCAAGTTTATTTGTATATGACTTACTAAGCTTTGAAAGCTTACTCTGTGTGTGTATTTTCTCTGTTTTATATGTCGTCGAAGCTACTGAAGGCTCGGGATTGTCAAGGATCATCATCACACTACAAAACCTTATTTTGGTACCCCTTTTGGAAATGTATATAGTTAAATATGGCATGTATAGGCTAGATAGGTGTATATGTTTATGAAGTGAGCTTGGCCATGTGTATTGGCAAGTTTTTGAGTTGATAAATGTTTGAATGAATAAGTTATGAAGCATATATTTAGTATGTTTTGATGCATATGGAATGGTTAAGTTTTGGTTAAGCAAATGGATGATACATGTTTGAAATGAGGTAGGATTTAGTTTGCAATTTGGTATGGATGGATTTGGTATTGGATGTATGGATGAAGTGAACCATTTGATATGTTTTGGTTGCCATATATGCATATTATGTTTTGGTATGTATTGCTTGCAGAGGAGACCCAAAATGGGTGGCATATTGGCCTTGTAAAATGGCCTATAATGTCACACGGTTGAGGCACACGGGCGTGCCTAAGACTGTGGGTAAATTGGCAGAGTGTGCCTTATATTGTACACGGCCTCGACACGGGTGTGCTTGGTGGCCGTGTGGGAAATGGCAGTATGTGAACTATTGTACATGGCCTTAGCACACGGGTGTGCTTGGTGACCGTGTTGGTTTTGGCTGTATATAGCCACGGGGAAAACACACGGGTGTGTCAAGAAACCATGGGAGAGGCATGACCTACCCCCACGGCCGTGTGTCCCCTGTATTTGAGAAAGTTTTAAATTTTCATAAAATCTCATATGTGTTTTGGTTTAGTCCCGACTCGGTTTACAAGCATGTTTAAGGTCTCGATGACTTTCTTAAGGGACTTTATGTTTGAGATTGATAAATGACTATGTGATAATTCTGTAAATGTTTTCGATTTGTCCGGTAATGCCTTTAAACATAATCCGATGATCGGACACGGGATAGGGGTGTTACAACTAGAAAGCACATCTCAAGGCCTTCCATAAACTTATGCATATAAAGCTTAAAAAAGGAAGAATCTGACAATAGTTACAAAACCTAAAATGCAAGTGGTGGCCTTTAATTCAATGGCATTAGAGGGTGATGGTGCTGGTGCAAGGGTCTCACTATCGACAACATCACCCATGCTTTTAGGGCTAGGAGAAGGGGAGTCAAAAACTTCATTAGTGGTAGTTGGTGAAGGAGGGGATGAGGCCTCCTCGGGAGACTCAACCTCAGAAGAGTATCCTTTGTTGGCATTATGGTTGTCACTTTGACTAGGGCTACGGGAAGAGGAGATTGAAGAGATCTTTGGGGCTCCAGGATGAGATGACTTGGATGCTCCTTCATCGGATTTTGATGGTGAAAAGGAGGAGCCATTGGAGGATTGTGACGGTGACTTAATGGAGGGGGAATTGGGGGAAGAAGCTGGAGAAGAAGCAGATGGCGACTTCGGAGGTGAAGATGCCTTGGAAGGGACTGGTGAAGGAGACGATTCGACCACAAATGCCCCAACAACAACCATGAAAACAAGTGCAACAACAACAAGATCTTGGCATGCCATATTTCACTTTTGCTTTTTAATAGTTTCTTATTACTTGTTATCTTTTTTTTTTTTATTAAAAGATATATATATATATATATATATATATATATATGTAAGAGAAGTGCTTTTCTTATGAACTAAAATTGAAACTTTAACATCTCATAATACTATATTAAGATTTTGTTCTATTGTTTATTAGGCTTGTTTAACTTCTATTTGTTATGATTTTTTCTTTGGAATCAAAATCTAATTTAATAGTTAATGTTTGTTTATACTGGTATTTTTATTTGTAAATAGTAAATTAAATCAAATTTATTAGTATTCATATTGATACTTATAACAAAACCTTTCAATGGTTATTGTTTAAGAGTTTGAATTAATAGTTTGAATTTTTGTACAAATTAATATTGATAAGATAGAAATTTTCATGGTTTATCTTGTTTTTTATTCTAATAGGTGACTACATATAAATATACTAATTTTATTAACACAAATGAAATTATAATTTTGTAATTTTATAGCATATATTTAAAACTATTTATATTATATTATAATTTAAATTTAAATTTAAATCCAAAATATAAATAAATACAACTAAAATTTAAATTAAAAGTAAATTCAGTTTTTTATAATAAAAAAAACTAAATTCAGTCATTCGGTTGACTTTGTTATATTTTTATCTCCCATGTATTATCTAATATCTAATTATCTATCATATTCTATATGCTTCAATTGTTCCATCAAATGGAAAGAAACACGAGTTTTGAGTTCATATTATTACAAAAAAAAAACTGAAATCTCAATGCTTATTTCATGATCTCTCAAATGTTGAGTTTCCATGATTAGAGTGATTTGTATGGTTGAATTTGTCTATACCTTGCTTGCTTGTATGGTTGATCATGGGCGAATAGATCACTTGTAGACATGTTTAAGGTTTTTTTTGTTAAATATATCTAAACCTAAAATAGCGCCTAGTATTTGGGGGGAAAACGGGCTTAAGTTTCAATATTCAAGTTGCCAACTTGGTTAGACCTATCTTCCTATTTTATAATTTATTCTTTCTTTCATTCTAAAGCCATTGAAGCTCTTTGTTAAAATCTCCTTGTTGAAACCTTTTTAAAGTTTTATAAAACTAATGGGGAATGGACTTTTAAAAACGAAAATAGAAGTCGCCACCAATCCCTTTTACTTAGGTGTGATTGGATCACCTTTAAAACGTTTTATTTTAAAATATTGATTTTGATCCACGAAAAATAAGAAAAAAATGAGTTCGGGAATTGGTTACGTATGAGGAAGGATTAGCACCCTCATAACGCCCAAAAATTGGTATCTAATCGATAAAATCATATCCTAATGTTGAAAATTTGAAGAATTTTAGAAAATGATCCTTTTATTTGAAAAAAAAACTTAGACTTACCTATCTCAAAGAAACAAAACACTATACCCAGTAAGTTAGGATATAGTATCTCATGACTTCGAAACTAGGCACGCCTTTTTTTAGAAAATTCCTACCTCGAGACACAAAAATCATATCCAGTAAGTTAGGACACAATATTTTGAATTCCCAAGAATAAGTTTTTGATTTGGAATTTGTAAGTTTCGGTTTTAAAAGAAAAAGGAATGTCTAATACCTTAAAAATCGAAACACAATAAGTTAGGGCACAATTCTTCTCGAAGTCCACAAATATCATATATCACCATATTTTTTAAAAAACTATTTGAATAAAATGTTTTAATTCAAAAGGTATTTTTATAAAATAATGGTTTGAGTAAGGTATTGCAACATACATATTTAATAGCAATTCTACATAACTACAAATTATGCTAACAATTAATAATAAAAGAATAATATAACATAAATAAATGAAACACTATGTAATAACATGAATAAATAAAATACTAAGTTAAACAATAATAAACAATTAAAAGAACATAAATAAATAGACATGTAATATAAAATAAATAACAATAATTGAAATTTCTACGAAATAATAAAAATGAAAAAAGAATAACATATTTAAACATTGAATAAAAAGAATGTGATGATTTTAAAATGATTTAATATATATATATATAAAATAACAAAAAGTAAAAGTAAAAAAAACTTACAATAAATATATACATAATTTAATAATTTAGTGCATGTATAAATGATTACATATAATAAAAATAATTAGTAAATAATAAATAATAATTTTAAATAAAATGCCTATATATATATAATAATGATCATAAAAAATATGTAATAAAATATATTATATAATATGAATAAATTTTATACAAAATAAAATTTTAAAGATAATATATGATATAATATAATGTTATATATAATATCCAAACACAAAAATGTATAACATAATAAATAACATATAAGTTATAAAATAATATATAATGTATAAATAATATTAAATTAAATAAAATGATCTAGTATAATAAATAATAATAATTTGATACATTTATAATACCAAAAAAATAAAAAAATAATGAAAATGCAAAGGACAATAAAATTTTAAGGATTAAATCAAAAGAAATAAAAAAATAGGGGTAAAAGTGTAAAAGGACTAGATTGGGACGAACGCCATAATGTAAGGACTGATTAGGCAATTAAGCCACGTCTCCTACACGACGTCGTTCGGTCTCTTGCCTTGGAATAGCCTGAAGGGCTAAATTGAAACAGAAGCAAAACTTCCAGGGTCGAATTAGAAAATAAAAAAGGATTAATTTGAACAAAAAGAAATTACGGAAGGGCCTATAAAGCAATTAGCCTATTTAACAAAAACACACGGATCCTCTCCGGGTTTTCGGGTTAACGCGTGGATCCTCAACTGAACGACGTCGTTTTCTGCTTATTTGATTAAACAAAAACAACGTCATTTCATAATCATTATATAAGTGACGAATTCGGCTAAAAATCATTTTCAAAACTATTTAAAAAAACTTAAAAAACTCTCTGAAATCCTCCCATCTAGCCTGGTCATCGGACTTCTGGGACCACCGTCCCACGCGCCGCACGCGCCGTCACCCACAGCGGCGCAAAGGTAAAAAAAAACCTTCCATTTTTTATATAAATTATTTTATATATATGAGATATGCATGAATAAAAAAAATGTAAATCACCTCTGAAATGGATTTTTTGGTTTCTATAACTTTTGAATTTTTGTATTCTCTGCGTTTATTTCTTGTTTTGTGTGTTCTGTTACAACATAAATCGGGCTTTTATAGCCCTTAAAATAAAAGCAAAAATAGGAAATACACTTGTTTTCCATGTTTGCTGTCTTATTCTTTCCCTTTTTGCGCAGGTGGACGAAGATCTCGCGACGGAGATGAGGCACGCTAACTGTAGCGTGAATAACGGTGGTGTGACCGAAGGGCTATTGGGGCATTGCAGCGCGGCGATTGGGCTCTTGCTATTGTGGCATCTATGGTTTCCCAGAAAGCCTAGGTCTTCTGATTTCGGTTTAGGATTTGGGCCATTTTGGGCCATCTGAGTTTGGGTCTAATGGATTAGTCCTTAGGTCTGGGTCTGGGTAGGTAATTGGGTTTGTTTGGGATCTGGGTTAATGGGTTAGGTTGGGCCACAAGTATTTGTAAATTTGGGCTTTAGCTTTGGACTGTAACTGTTAAATGGATTGCGCTGGACATTATAATTTTTGTTTTGTTTTTTATTTTGGTTTATTTCTAAGCCCAGGCAAAATGGGTTATTACACTCCTCATCATCCCCTTTTCTTTTGTTAAAATACCCTTTGTGTAACACCCCTCGCCTAACTTTATCATTGGGTCTAAGCTATAGGATGCTAGATTCGTTGCAAAGCAATTATACTCAATTATATAGTAACACAATCCTTCAAATATACAATTATAAATTAAACACAATTGCATTATGATACATAATCAAATCTGAGTCTTAATCGGGTTTACGAAAGCTCTTTTGTCGACCCAAACTTAAAAGAAAACCAAATTATAAAGTTTCAAAATCGTAGGGCTGACGTCATGACGTTGCCAAATAGTTTGCCACGTTGTGACTTCAGTCCACTCGACATCGCAACGTGACTCATGTCGGTTGACGTTGCGACGAGGAAAATTGCTCGTTGGGACGTCGGTTTTGTTTTTGGTAAAATTTGAGCCATTTTGTAGCTATTTCAAGTTTCAAAACAAACCAGCCAATTTTCACTTCTATGATTCACAGTCACCTATGCCAAAACATGTATACACAATATAGGACAAGGTATAAGGATACCAAAAACTTATCCAATCAATAGCATTACATGTATATAGCCAAATCTATATCATATTCAATCCACCATCTAATTCAACTTACCATTCAATATATTTACTACTATAACCTCTGCAACCTGACCCAGAAGTTAAACCTGGATTTTGAAGGTCATATTGACCACTAAAATGGCCCAAGAGAAACAAGCAGAATCTTAGAAACTTGTTTTCAAAACATTGGCTTATTTTTTGAAAAACCCTAGTGGGCATCTCTTTTTTTTTTTTTTACTTTAATTTTGCCAAGTTCAATTAAAATTCAAAGTTAAAAAGATTTTCATTAAATTTAAAACATATTACATATTTGATCATTAATTGTTATTCCAAGTTTCTAGAAAAATCCAGTTTTCTTTGTTGAAAATTAGTATTCACAATTAGTTTATAAAACCATAATTACTAACTTGAATGACCAATTATTAATTGAGTTAACTATTTAACATATCCAATTCTTTACGTTCATGCATGTAATAACTAAATATACCCCAAAAACCAATCCCATGCCACAGTTCGTAAAATAAATTATTACAAACCAAATAATAAAAATATAAAATGAAATATTTTATATAATAAAATCGAGACGAGACCACCAAATTGCCAAATCCAAGCCCTAACCTTACGGACTACCTGAAAAATGTTAAACTAATGGGATAGGCTTAAAAAACCCAATGTGAGTCTTAATCAAAGGTAAACAGAGTATGCAGAACATACGAATCATGCAAGAAACTCGTTTAACAATTGAGCACAAAAGCTAATAGATTATCGGTAATTACAGTAGTACACAAAATACACACTTTCATTGTGCTTCCAACAATTATGCATAGGCATCCTCGAGAATTGCAATGCAAAAGGTTCTACCCATCCATCCGTTACACACCACGAGTTCCCCAGAACTCATCTATCGAATCCCTAAAATAATTAAGAGCTGTAGCTCAGTGTGGATAAATGACCAACAATAGTTTGCAAATAAGTTGTCAGTGATAAACTGCCAGTAAATTGCAGTAAACCGCTAATAATGTAGACAAGCTACCAATAAGATGCAGACGATGCTGCCAATGATGTGGTCAAGCCACCAATATCCAAGAACTCCTTCAATACTCTGAGGTGTAGTATAATGACAATAAAATTGCGGATATACCACCAATACGCCATAGAACTCCTCTATCACCAATCAATCCCAATCCTCATGCAATGCAATATAATATGTCATGTATATAGAATGATCATGTTTGACAAAAACAACTATTGTACAATGTAGTGGCATGTTATAACATGCGATTAATAAATATGTAACACAGTTATGTTTGTCATACGTTCAAAAAGTCATAACAGTAAGCATGTAATCATGCATTCAGAACATGAGAAAGCAATACAATAGCATACATTAGCAGATTACACATATTCATTTATAGCAAACAAGCCAATAGACACATTCGGTCAACTTAAGTAAAAACATTCATGCATCCGACTAGTATAGAATAGGCATGGAACATGGCCCTCACGGTATTGTTCATAGGAGCGCCCATTCACCTCCAAAAGGCCTCTTACCACTTAAGTGTTGTTACCTCTTTATAGAGCCCAAGTCTCTCCTATGTTTTTCCTATGTGGGATTTGCCTACGGTGTTACAAATGTCTTCAAACGTTGCATTCACTACAGTGAATTTGACTAAAAAAACTTGAACTTGATTCGGTAATTATTGACCCAAGCTTTAGCTAGAAACCGAGTAAAATTCAAGCTTGGAAATACTTGCTCGAATAGCTCATAAGCCTTATCGAGCCTTTCATTTTTAATATATATTTTAAATTTTTTAGATTATTAAATTATGTTATCATCTTTAATGTTTATATTATTAATCCTAAACTTAATTATTAGGCTAAGCTTGACCTTGAATATGTACAAGCTTTATCTACCTCAAGTTCGAGCTTAAGTATGAAAATTATTAAATAAGCTTTATTAGTGATTAGCACTTATTCGATGCCAAATGTTAATGGGTTTTGATTCACTGTTATTACATTAATTAAAAAAAGTACATTATAAATTTTATTTCAAGCTTCAAGAGTATAATTTTAATTAGCATATAAATATGACTTTTAAAAAAATTAAAGGTAACTAGAAAGCACATCTCAAGGCCTTTCATGGACTTAAGCATGTGAAGCTTAAAAGAGGAAGAATTTGAAAATAGTTACAACATAGAAAATGCAAATGGTGGCCTTGATTTTAATGGCATTGGAGGGTGATGGTGCTGGTGCAAGGGTCTCACTATCAACAACATCACTCGTGCTTTTAGGGCCAGGAGAAGGGGAGTCAGAAACTTCATCATTGGCAGTTGGTGAAGGAGGGGATGAGACCTCCTCAGGAGACTTAACCTCAGAAGAGTATCCTTTGTTGGCGTTAGAGTTGTCACTTTGACTAGTGCTAAGGGAAGATGAGCTTGAAGAGCTCTTTAGGGCTCCAGGATGAGATGACTTGGGTGCTCCTTCGTCGGATTTTGATTGTGAAAAGGAAGAGCTATTGGAGGATTGTGACGGTGACTTAATGGAAGGGGACTTGGGGGAAGAAGCAGATGGCAACTTTGAAGGTGAAGATGCCTTGGAAGGGACTGGTGAAGGTGACGACTCTACAGCAAATACCCCAACAACAACCATGAAAACAAGTGCAACAACAACAAGAAGATCTTGGCATGCCATCTTTCACTTTATTACTTGTTATATTTTTTATTAAAAGATTGATATATATATATATATATATATAACATGTGTATGTAAGAGAAGTGCTTTTCTTATAAACTAAAATTGAACCTTTAACATCTATTAATACTATATTAAGATTTTGTTCTATTGTTTATTAGGCTTGTTTAACTTCTATTTGTTATGAATTTTTCTTTGAAATCAAAATCTAATCTAATAGTTAATGTTTGTTTATACTGATATTTGTTTTTGTAAATAGTAAATTAAACCAAATTTATTAGTAATCATATTGATACTTATAGCAAAACCTTTCGTGGTTCTTGTTTAAGAGTTTGATTTTTTTATTTTGAATTTTGAGATGTACAAACTAATATTGATGAGATAGAAATTCTCGTGGTTTGTTTTATTTTTTATTCTAATAGGTGACTATATATAAATATACTAATTTTATTATCACATATGAAATTATAATTTGGTAATTTTATAAAATATATTTAAAACTATTTATATTATATTAGTATAAAATTTAAATTTAAATTCAAAATATAAATAAATACAACTAAAATTTTAAATGAAAATTAAATTCAATTACTCGGTTGATGATGGTTCACTTAACTAACTAAAATCACGATAAAGATAAGCGCACTTATCGAATAATAGTATAGCTATGGTGAGTCGGGAATATCGTATCCATGAGGACTAAAAGTACTAGTAATTACTATCTTTTTATTATCTAACCTATAAATTGAAAGGGTTGTTTTTAATCTAAAATTATCTAACTAATTATTAAGGACGCAACAGAGAATAAAGTAAGAAAATAATCGAATAAACCAATGAGATAGGCATCACCCAGGAAAGAATCCACCTAGATTTTACTTATTATTCTGAATCGGAATCAAACTATTTATTCAATTGCCTTGATATGTAGAAATCCCTAAATTATATTAATATCTCTTTCGAGAGTAAAAATAACTGACTCTAGGTTGATTAATTGAAATATTTTTCTAATTAAAACCCCTATTGTCACATTAACTCGATCTATGGATTCCCCTATTAGATTTGACTCTAATCCGGTAGATTTATGTTGTCCTATTTCTAGGATTGCATGCAACTCCACTCAATTATGCTTTAAACAGGGACTTTTGCTCCACTGAACTAAGAACATCAATCATGAATTAATATCCTGAAAACATTAAAACATGGAATAAGTACACATAATTGAGATCAAGAAATCAAGTATTTATCATGTAATTTAGAAATTAAATAACAAGATCCATCATAGGTTTCATCTTCCCTAGGTATTTGCGGAATTTAGTTCATACTTTGAAAGAAAAACATCTCAAAATTAAGAAAACAACAAAACATAAAGAAACCCACAAACTTCTAGAGAAGTTGACTGGAGATCTTAAATCTTGAAGGAGATCCTACTTTTGAGTTGATTCCGATGGCGTCCTTCAAGTAATTTCTTCGTTCTTCTCTACGTGCTCTCCTAGGCCCTCTTCTAGTGTGTATTTATAAACTTTAAAATGCTCAGAAACCTTAAAAATTGGCTTTTTTCGCATGTTAGGAAACAAGGTTCGAAATCGAAATGGGCTGGTACATGGGAGTGTGGCCAACCCGTGTGGCTCACACAGGAGTATGTTTAGCCTGTGTGGGAATGCCCAGGCCGTATGGTTCTTGAAGATAGCTCGTTTTGTCTGATTTTGGCCCGTTTTCCTGTAATAGCTTAATTTAGGGCCTAGTCGGGATAGTGGTACGAGGCCACGAACCCGAGGTGAAATTATGAGTTTTCCAAGTTTATGCCATGTTTGCATGCTAGTATGAAAGTTTGTAAAGCAATTTTATTGAGTTGAGGTCAATTGTTCCAAAAAGGACTAAATTGCAAAAGTTGCAATATATGAGTTTCTAGAAGCTTTTTGCATGAAATAGCTTTAGAATAATAATTGTGAGTCCTTAAGTAGCAATTTGCCCAAAATTTAATTTTTGGACAAAATTGGCCTTAAGAGACTATTATGGAAAATTTTAAGAGGAAGGGCATTTTGGTCATTTGGCCTAATTAGTGATTAAAATAGGATAAAGATGAAAAAAATTAACTCATCTTCTTCCTTGGGCTGCCGAAAATTCGGAGACACCATAGCTAGGGATTCTTCAGTTTTTTTCAAGCTCATAGTAAGTTCATCTTAGCCCCGTTTTTAATATTCTTCGTATTTTTGAAGTTCTCATATTATGAATTAGCTAATTTTAGCTATAAAATGAGCTAAGATGCATGTTCAAAAATCTACCATTGAATGACATGCTTGTTAAATGATGTTTTATGGAAGTTTAAGAGAGTTTGATGTTAGATAAACATCTTTTCCTTAATGAATTTCATGAAAAATGGTAGTAGGGACCATTTTGTAACAGTTATAAAATTGGTCATACCTACTAGAAATAGTGAGAATTGATGATTGTTATAAAAGAGAAAATGATTCAGTTGAGCATGAAGTTTAAGAAAGTTGCATGAAAATCATTTTTACGAGAATTGGGGTAAAAATGAAAATATTAGAAAGTATAGTGGCAAAATAGTAATTTTGTGAAAGTATGAGTTATGAGTCAATTTAGTCAATATAGTTATTAAATTATCTATTTTTGATTATAGATCAAGAAAAATGAAGCTCGGATCGAAACTGAGGCAAGAACAAAGTTGAGGACTAAATTGCACATCTACATACATTTTGTATATTGAGGTAAGTTTGTATGATTTCTAAGCTTTATGATTATTATCATTAAATTGCTTAAAATATTGTACAATCATTGTACGAAATGATCATGTTATGTTCAATCAAGAAATCATGATGATAAGTACGAGCAAGTCCCGATTGAAGATGAATTTCCCAGGATACTCGATCTACCACACAAGATATCATGTAAGTCCAAGGTAAGCTTGGCATTGATCAAGTTAGCAAGCAAGTTATCATGTAATTCCAAGGCAAGCTTGGCATTGATCAAGATATCATGTAAGTCCAAGGCAAGCTTGGCATTGATCAAGATATCATTTAAGTCCAAGGCAAGCTTAGCATTGATCAAGTTAGCAAGAAAGTTATCATGTAAGTCCAAGGCAAGCTTGGCATTGATCAAGAAATCATGTAAGTCCAAGGCAAGCTTGGCATTGATCAAGTTAGCAAGCAAGTTATCATGTAAGTCCAAGGACTCAAGCTTGGCATTGAGTATGTTATCAAGAGCAAGACTTCATATAAGTCCATGTCAAGACATGGCCTTGAAACCAAGATGAGATAACCCATGTAAGATAATGTCTAGGATATGGCTTTGGCATCATATTATGTGGGTAGAGATTTAGTATCCTCAGTTATTCCCAGAAATTCATCGGGCAAATGAGTAAGTTAAAAGAAGATAGCAAGATAGCTAAGAAAGTAAAGTTAGTATCAAGATGAAGTTAGATGAAGTTGAGTATTATTCATGTTGTGAATGAGAAAGTAGATATCATGATTATTGTTATTAAAGTATACTGAACAATGTGATCAAGTGATACAAGTACCATGTTTACCTTACAAGTATGAGAATGTTAAGTATCATAAGACATGTAAGAATCGATTATGAGTAAGTAAGCCTTATAGCTGAAATTATGATACCATTGTAAGCTAAATGGTTTATGTTAAGCAAGTACATTGATATGTGTTGTACATACAAACTTACTAAGCTATATGCTTACGTTATGATTCTTTCTTTCTATGCAGTCCTGCCAAGCTAACTCGTGGATCATTAAAGTCAGAGTTCGCAACACACTATCAACTCTTATTTTGGTATAGCCAAGTTACTTTACTAAGTATGGCATGTATAAGAAAAATTCTTTTTGTGGACATGTTTTACGAAGGGCCTTTATAAAGGCTATCAAGTTTATTATTCTTTTGTGTATGGCTAAGTGATTGGTCAAATTTGACTAAGCATGTATGTTTGTTGAGATCAATGAAGCATGTAGTATTATTCATAAAATTGGGTTGTTATTGCATCGTTTAATTGTGTATGGATATGTTCTTCATTTGAGGTGGCTAAAGGCTTGGTAAATAGCATTGTAAGTGCCCACATGGTTGGACACACAGGCGTGTGTCAAGACCGTGTTAACCCCCGCACCTTAGTATTATTAATCATAATAGGCTACGGGCAAACCCCACGTTGTGTGTGTGTGTGCCGTGTAAGACACAGTTTGGACATGGCGTGTTCTCGCACCATGTTAATTTAGTCAAGATATATCGATTAGCACACTGCCTAAGCCCACAAGTGTGTCATGGTAGTGTGAAATTAGTCAAGAACCTCCTACGGTTGGTAGACAAGGCGTGTCTAAGCCGTGTGGAAATAGTCAATAGCCCTACACCGCCGGAGGGCATGGGCATGCTTAAGGGTACACGAGCGTGTTCCAAGTCACACGGGCGTGTTCCAAGTCACACGGGCATGTGAACCCTGCTTCAAATATGAGTTATTTGAATTTAATCCCGAAAGTTTTCTAACATGAGTTAAAGGCCTCGTAGGCCCTTGTTATATGTGTTGACTAAGAAAGTGGTGTTTTTAAGTTAGAACGAAATTTTATAGCCCGTAACATGTTTCAGTGAGTTTAAGCATAGTAATGTCTCGTATCCAGACCCAGTATCGGACTTGGGTGCGGGGTGTTGCATTTAGTGGTATCAGAGATACAGTTTAGTCGATTCTAGGACTAACGTAGCGCTAGCATGAGTCTAGCTATACATGTCATATGTAAGAATGTTTTTATAATGATAGTGTGACGACTCCTGACAACTTAAATTATGTTTATACATATAGTAAATGGATCCCGAAGGAGCTGAGGCGGATGATGTAGAAAGTAACACACCAGCTCCTGCAAAAGGGGCGGTGCCGTATGAGAATGAGAATAGACCCACTACGGTGAGTCAAGAAGGAGGAGGAGAAGAGGCTAGAGAAGCCTTCCTCCATATGATGGATGCCTGGTACACGGAGTTCGTTCGAGCGAACCCAAATGCACAACCCCCTCCACCCCCGCCTGTTCCACAACCTACTCCAGTAGCCCCTCAAGTAGTAAAGGTGGTAAGAGGAGGTAAACCTCCAATTGATAGGATCAGGAAGCATGGGGCAGAAGAAATCCGAGCTAGAAAAGATGATGATCCAGAAAGAGCTGAGTTCTGGTTAGAAAATACCATCAGAGTATTTGACGAACTGTCCTGTACACCTGATGAATGCATGAAGTGTGTAGTCTCTCTCTTAAGAGATTCTATTTACGAATGGTGGAACACCCTTGTGTCGGTGGTACCAGAGGAAAGAATCTCATGGGAATTCTTCCAAGAAGAGTTTAAGAAAAAGTATATCAGCCAGAGGTTTGTAGACTAGAAGAGGAAAGAATTTCTAGAGTCAAGCAAGGCAAGATGTCGAGAATCGATTATGAGCGAGAGTTTATACGACTCAAGCAAAGCACTTCATGAATGTGTGTCCACCGAGGCCATTATGAGTAGAAGGTTTGAAGATGATTTAAATGGGGACATTAAGCTGGTTGTTTCTGTCCTCGAATTAAAAGAATTTATTGTGCTAGTGGAAATGGCATGCAAAGTCGAAGAGCTAGTAAAAGAGAAAAAGAAATTTGAAATGGAGTCTCGCGATTCTAGAAAGAGACAGTGGAACAAATCGTTCCAATCATCATCTAAAAAGCCAAGAAATTTTCCAGCTCGATCAACTACTTCCACTGGGTTTTCAAGGAAAGACAAGAGTAAGCAGTATTCGGGAAATAAAGCACAGACCACTTCAGTTGCAAGTGTTGGGAATTTTAGACCTGACAGACCAGAATGCCCACAATGTGGCAAACGCCATTTGGGAGAATGCCGAGCACATGAAAATGCATGTTTTAGATGTGGTTCCCAAGACCATTTCATAAAGGATTGTCTAGAGATGACTAAAGAAAAGAGAACTCAGAACCCAAGATCCGGGGGTATGGTCAGAGGGAGATCGCAAAGGAACCCGGGAAGTGGGGCAAGTGGAAGAGGTAACGCCAGAGAGTAGGCCGCAAGACCCGAGGGCAGAGCACTTTCAAGGACTTATGCCATTTGCACACGCGAAGAGGCATCTTCCCCTGATGTTATTACGGGTACCTTTTCTCTTTACAATACTAAAGATATTGCTTTAATAGACCCCAGATCCACACACTATTATATTTGCATGAAATTAGTACCCGATTTGGGTGTGCCTATAGATACCACAGAATTTTTGATTAAGGTGTCTAATCCTTTAGGCAAAAGTATGTTAGTTGATAAAGTTTGTAAAGATTGTCCATTAATGATTAGAGGTCATTGCTTTAAAGCAAATCTTATGTTGTTACCTTTTGATGAATTTGACCTAATTCTTGGTATGGACTGGATGACTACTCATAATGTAATTGTAAATTGTGGGAAGAAATACATTGAGATGAGGTGTGAGAATGGGAATACTCTTCATGTAGAATCATATGAGCAAGGTAGATCATCGGTAATAATTTCTCATATGATGGCGTGATGATATCTAAGAAAAGGGTATGAGGCATTTTGGCCTTTGTATTGAATGATAAAGAGACAGAGTTAAAGATTGAATCGGTCTTGATAGTATGTGAGTATGTGGATGTTTTTCCGAGGAATTACCAGATTACCACCAGTTAGAGAAGTTGAGTTTGGCATTGAGCTAACTCCGTGTAATCTTGTACCAATATCCATTACTCCTTATAGAATGGCTCCAACAGAGTTGAAAGAGTTGAAGTTCTGATTGCAAGAGTTGATGACAAAGGCTTTGTAAGATCAAGTTGTTCACCATGGGCGCTCCAATTTTTTTGTGAAAAGAAAGATGGCATCATGAGATTATGCATTGATTACCGATAGCTTAATAAAGTGACAGCAAAGAACAAGTATCCACTGCCTACGATCAATGATTTGTTTGATCAATTGAAAAGAGTGACTGTGTTCTCCAAAATAGACTTGAGATCAGGGTACTACCAGCTAAGAGTGAAAGATTCAGATGTATCCAAGACTGCCTTTCGAACAAGATATGGGCATTATGAATTTTTAGTCATGCCTTTTGGGCTGACCAATGCTCCTACGGTATTCATGGACTTAATGAACCGCATTTTCAGACCATACCTTGACAAGTTTGTAGTCATTTTTATTGACGACATACTGATTTATTCCCGAGACGATGATGAACATGCTGATCATCTACAGATAGTTTTACAGACTCTTCAAGAAAATAAGTTGTGTGCCAAATTCAGTAAAAGTGAATTTTGGCTCAAGGACGTGGGATTCCTAGGACATATTGTCTCGAGAGATGGTGTCCGACTAGATCCAAGTAAGATCTCAGCTATAATAGACTGGAAACCACCAAAGAACATCATGGAGATTAGAAGTTTTCTAGGCCTAGCCGGCTACTACAGACGATTTGTCAAGGGGTTTTCTATGATTGCAACCCCGATGACTAGATTGTTACAGAAAAATATGAAGTTTGAGTGGTCGGAAAAATACCAACAAAGTTTTGAGAAGTTGAAAGTAATGCTGACAGAAGCTCCAGTCTTAGTACAATCCGAATCAGGGAAAGAATTTTTAGTCTACAGCGATGCATCCTTAAATGGATTGGGCTGTGTACTCATGCAAGAAGGCAAGGTAATTGCTTATGCCTCCAGACAGTTGAAGCCTCATGAGAAAAATTATCCGACGCATGATCTTGAATTGGCTGCCATAGTCTTCGCTTTGAAGATTTGGAGACACCATTTATATGGTGAACGATGTCAGATTTTTACCGATCATAAAAGTTTGAAATACTTGATGATGCAGAAATAGTTGAACTTAAGACAACGAAGATGGTTAGAGTTGATAAAGGATTATGAGTTGGTCATTGATTACCATCCTGGAAAGGAGAATGTGGTCACTGATGCTTTAAGCAGAAAATCCCTATTTGCCTTGAGAGCATTGGATTCAAAAATATCTTTATTCGATGATGGTTCTATATTAGCTTAATTGAGAGCTAGACCAATGTTCCTTCAAGAGATCTTTGAAGCTCAGAAAGAAGATAGTGAGTTACAAGTTAAGAGAGCTCAATATGAGTCAGATGCTGAATTCGACTTTTGGATTAATTCTGATGGATACTTTATGTTCAGAGATAAAGTTTGTGTTCCGAGAAAAGAAGAGCTTATACAGAGAATTTTTTATGAAGCACATCATAGGTGTTTATCTGTACATCCGGGTAGCACCAAGATGTATAATGATCTAAAACAACGGTATTGGTGGCCGAAAATGAAGAAAGACATTTCAGAATTTGTTACCAAGTGCATGATTTGTCAGAAAGTAAAGGTTAAACACCAAGTACCTTCGAGTTTACTTCAACCTGTCTTGATTCCTGAGTGGACATACGACCGTATCATCATGGATTTCGTAACGGGTTTACCGTTGTCTCCGAACAAGAAAGATGTTGTTTGGATAGTGGTTGATAGACTCACGAAGTCAGCCTACTTTATACCTGTACGAGTGGATTACTCCCTAGACAGGTTGGCAAACTTCTATGTTTCAAAAATAGTAAGACTTCACAGAGTTACTTTATCGATCATATCGGATAGAGATCCGAGATTTACATCCAGATTCTGAAAGAAGCTGCAGGAAGCTTTGGGTACAAAATTGAATTTTAGTACCGCTTTTCACCCTCGGATGACGGTCGATCGAAGGTTAATTTAAGTACTCGAGGACATGCTCAGATGTTGTGTTTTGGAATTCCAAGTCAGTTGGGAGAAGTTTCTCCCATTAGTAGAATTCGCCTATAATAATAGCTTTCAGTCGAGCTTAAAGATGGCGCCTTATGAGGCCCTATATAGGCGTAAGTGAGAACTCCTTGTTTTGGGTGAACTTAAAGAGAACCAAATTCACGGGGTTGATTTGGTTAAAGAAGCCGAAGAGAAAGTGAAAATAATTCAAAAATGTTTAAAAGCTGCCTCAGACAGACAGAAATCCTATTCAAATTTAAAGAGAAAAGAGATCGAGTACTAAGTTGGGGATAAAGTCTTTTTGAAAGTATCACCATGGAGAAAAGTTCTCAGATTTGGCTGTAAAGGCAAGTTAAGTCAACGTTTCATTGGACCTTACGAGGTTACGGAGAGAATTGGGCTAGTAGCTTACCGGTTGGCTTTGCCATCAGAATTAGAGAAGATACATGATGTGTTCCACGTGTCGATGTTACGACGCTACAGATCAGACCGTTTTCCATGTAATTACCCCTTCGAAAATAGAGATTCGTCCCGACATGACTTATGGTGAAGAACCAGTCAAGATTTTGGCTCGGGTAGTTAAGCAACTAAGAAATAAGAGTATTGCCTTAATAAAGGTATTGTGGCAAAGGCACGGAATCGAAGAAGCTACATGGGAATTAGAAGAGAGTATGAGAAATCAGTATCCAAACCTTTTTGCTGGTAAGATTTTCGAGGACGAAAATCCCTAAGCGAGGAGAAATGTAACAGCCCGATTTAGGGCCTAGTCGGGATAGTGGTGCAAGGCCACGAACCCGAGTTGAAATTATGAGTTTTCCAGGTTTATGCCATGTTTGCATGCTAGTATGAAAGTTTGTAAAGCAATTTTATTGAGTTGAGGTCAATTGGTCCAAAAAAGACTAAATTGCAAAAGTTGCAATATATGAGTTTCTAGAAGCTTTTTGCATGAAATAGCTTTAGAATAATAATTGTGAGTCCTTAAGTAGCAATTTGCCTAAAATTTAATTTTGGACAAAATTGGCCTTAAGAGACTATTATGGAAAATTTTAAGAAGCGAGGGCATTTTGGTCATTTGGCCTAATTAGTGATTAAAATAGAATAAAGATGAGAAAAATTCACTCATCTTCTTTCTTGGGCTGCCAAAATTTGGAACACCATAGCTAGGGATTCTTCATTTTTCAAGCTCATAGTAAGTTCATCTTAGCCCGCTTTTAATATTCTTCGTATTTTGAAGTTCTCAGTATTATGAATTAGCTAATTTTAGCTATAAAATGAGCTAAGATGCATGTTCAAAATCTACCCTTGAATGAAATGCTTGTTAAATGATGTTTTATGGAAGTTTAAGAGAGTTTGATGTTAGATAAACATCTTTTCCTTAATGAATTTCATGAAAATGGTAGTAGGGACCATTTTGTAATGATTATAAAATTGGTCATACCTACTAGAAATAGTGGGAATTGATGATTGTTATAGAAGAGAAAATGATTCAGTTGAGCATGAAGTTTAAGAAAGTTGCATGAAAATCATTTTACGAGAATTGGGGCAAAAGTGCAAATATTAGAAAGTATAGGGGTAAAATTGTAATTTTGCAAAAGTATGAGTTATGAGTCAATTTAGTCAATATAGTTATTAAATGATCTATTTTTATTATAGATCAAGAAAAATGAAGCTCGGATCAAAAGCGAGGCAAAAATAAAGTCGAGGACTAAATTGCACATCTACATACATTTTGTATATTGAGGTAAGTTTGTATGATTTCTAAGCTTTATGATTATTATCATTAAATTGCTTAAAATAATGTACAATCATTTTATGAAATGATCATGTTATTTTCAATCAAGAAATCATGATGATAATTACGAACAAGTCCCGATTGAAGATGAATTTCCCAGGATACTCGATCTACCACACAAGATATCATGTAAGTCTAAGGCAAGCTTGGCATTGATCAAGTTAGCAAGCAAGTTATCATGTAAGTCCAAGACAAGCTTGGCATTGATCAAGTTAGCAAGCAAGTTATCATGTAAGTCCAAGGCAAGCTTGGCATTGATCAAGATAGCAAGCAAGTTATCATGTAAGTCCAAGGACTCAAGCTTGGCATTGAGTATGTTATCAAGAGAAAGACTTCATATAAGTCCATGTCAAGACATGGCCTTGAAACCAAGATGAGATAACCCATGTAAGACAATGTCTGGGATATGGCTTTGGCATCATATTATGTGGGTAGAGATTTAGTATCCTCGGTTATTCCTAGAAATTCATCGGGCAAATGAGTAAGCTAAAAGAAGATAGCAAGATAGTTGTGAATGAGAAAGTAGATATCATGATTATTGTTATTAAAGCATACTGAACAATGTGATCAAGTGATACAGGTACCATGTTTACCTTACAAGTATAAGAATGCTAAGTATCATAAGACATGTAAGAATCGATTATGAGTGAGTAAGCCTTATAGCTGAAATTATGATACCATTGTAAGCTAAATGGTTTATGTTAAGCAAGTACATTGATATGTGTTGTACATACAAACTTACTAAGCTATATGCTTACATTATGATTCTTTCTTTCTATGCAGTCCTGCCAAGCTAACTCTTGGATCATTAAAGTCAGAGCTCATAACACACTATCAACTCTTATTTTGGTATAGCCAAGTTACTTTACTAAGTATGGCATGTATAGGAAACATTCTTTTTGTGGATATGTTTTAAGAAGGGCCTTTGTAAAGGGTATCAAGTTTATTATTCTTACGTATATGGCTAAGTGATTGGCCAAATTTGACTAAGCATGTATGTTTTTGAGATCAATGAAGCATGTAGTATTATTCATAAAATTGGGTTGTTATTGCATCGTTGAATTGTGTGTGGATATGTTCTTCATTTCAGGGTGGCTAAAAGCTTGGTAAATAGCCTATAAATGCCCACATGGTTGGACACACGGGCGTGTGTCAAGACCGTGTTAACCCTGCACCTTAGTATTATTAATCATAATAGGCTACGGGCAAACCCCACGACCGTGTGTGTGTGCCGTGTAAGAAACATGGTTTGGACATGGGTGTGTTCTCAGACCGTGTTAATTTAGTCAGTATATCAAGGATTAGCACACGGTCTAAGCCCATGGGCGTGTCATGGCCGTGTGAAATTAGTCAGTAACCTCCCACGATTGGTAGACACGGGCGTGTCTAAGCTGTGTGGAAATAGTCGATAGCCCTACACGGTCGGAGGGCATGGGAGTGCTTAAGGGTACACGGGCGTGTTCCAAGTCACACGGGTGTGTGAACCCTGCTTCAAATATGAGTTATTTGTATTTAATCCCGAAAGTTTTCTAAGCGTGAGTTAAAGGCCTCAGAGGCCCTTGTTATATGTGTTGACTAAGAAAGTGGAGTTTTAAGTTGGAACGAAATTTTATAGCCTGTAAGTACATGTTTGATGAGTTCAAGCATAGTAATGTCTCGTATCCGGACCAAGATTGGTCTTAAAAGGGTGCTACACAGCTCTTTTTGCTCTCCTATGCTCTTCTAAGTATAGAAACATGAAATTAAAGGATTAGGAGCATCAAATTCACTAAATTATATAATAAATCATCCAAAAACGCATTAAGAATGGGATTAAAACATGTTACTTTTATGGTTTATCATCGGTTCACTTTTTAATATTTTGTATCTTCCATGTCGTATCTAATATCTAATTATCTATCATATTCTATATGCCTTAATGGTTCCATTAAATGGAAAGGAACATGGGTTTTGAGTTCATATTATCACGAAAGAAAAACTGAAGTCTCAATGCTTATTTCATAATTTGCTAAATGTTTAGTTTCCATGAGTAGTGTAATTTGTACGATTGAACTTATCTATAAATTTCTTGCTTGGGTGGTTGATCATGGGCGAATCAATCACTTGTAGTCATGTTTAAGGTTTTTTTCATATTTTAAGCATAAAAAATGCCTAGTATTTCTTTGGGGAATAGGCTTTTGCTTTAATATTCAAGTTGCCAACTTGGTGGACGTATTTTCAATTTTATAAAATTTTATTTTTTCATTTTAAAGTCCTTGAAGTTCTTTGTTAAATCTCTTGATCCTCCCTTTTCTTTTGTTAAAATACACCTTGTGTAACACCCTTGTCCAGCCAATCACGAAGTTCGAGCTAAAAGATGTTACATTCTTTGTCGAGCAACTACTGATCAATTATATAGTAACATAACCATTAAAATATATAATTATAAGTTAAAATCATTTTTTATGATACATAATCAAATCTAAGTCTTAATCGAGTTTACTAAAGCTCTTTGTTGACCCAAGAATGAAGTAGGACCAAATTGTAAAGTTTCAAAATATCAGGGTTGATGTCTTGATGCCACTTCCTCCACATCCTAACGTTGCCAAACAGTTTTTCACGTTGTGACTTCAGGCCACTCTACGTCACAATGTGACTCATGTTGGCCGACGTTTCGATAAGGAAGATCGCTCGTTTGGACATGGACTTTGTTTTTTGTAAAATTTTAGTCATTTGATTCCTATTTCAAGTTTTCAAACAAACCAACCAATTTACACATTTATGTTTGATAGTCACCTATGCCAAAAGATGTATACACAATATGGAACAAGGTATTAGAATATCGAATACATATCGAATACAAGGTATTAGAATATCAAAAACATATCGAATTAATAACATTACTTGTATATAGTCAAATCTATATCATATTCAATTCACCATCTAATTCAACCTACCATTTCATCTATTTACTATACTTTGCATATCAAAGTCACATTTCAAGCTTAGGATCATTAACCTAACATCTTCAAACATAACATTCACTACCATTTGGGCATACTAAACAATTCCATTCCATTGCTCAACATTACCTATGCCAAACCATTCAAATATGCTTTATAAATGCCAAATCATGCATTTTCAAGCCATATGCAATACCAATATCTAGATCACATATGCACATATCAAGTTCAATACCATTTTCAATTCAAAAGACTTATAAACATCAAGACACCTATATACATGCCACAACTTTAGGTTCAAAATGACCAAATAATTATCGATTCAGTGATAGGATAATGTGAGTTTCAAGTGATCCGGCTTGACATGTTCCGCAAGGTAACTATCTACAAGGGAAAATGAAAACAAAAGGAGTATGCATACATGATACTTACTATGTTCATAGGTATTTACACAAAATACTTACCATGTTTTACAATTAAACATAACAAAATAATTACCTTGACAAAGTTACCTAACATGGAATATCACAACAATAAGGTGAGCTTATCATGTAATCAACCATAATGTCATATAAACATATACCAATTCAATTCATTTCAATATCATGATTGATCGTGTGATGTGAAACACCCCAAACTCGGCCCAAAAAGCCTGACCGGATTTGATATGTTCCTCAAGTAAAACTGTTCCTCAAGTAAAACTTTAGCAAACTCTTACTTATTTAAGAAAAACTTGATTATTTTGAATAAAATAGATTAACTTAAAGATCGGGTTGAAATTTAATTGTAAAATAAATTAGCATCTTCTTAAAACATTATTTTAAGAGAAATTAATAAGTTAACAAAAACCAAATTTAATGAAAAATTTATTAATATTGTGGAAATATATTTTGTTTTCAAAAGCAGTTTAAATTATTTATCAAAACCATTTAGTTATTTAATTTAAAATTGTTCATGGCGTAATAAAATAAAAAAATAAATCCAAACACAAAAATTTAAAAACAGTTCATAGTGGCCTTATTACATAAAAGTAGCAAAAACCCATAATAAAGTCTAAGTAATAAAATTAACTTAATAAGTTTAAGTAGGAAAATTTCCAAGATATTTTGTTTGGCGTTGCCACCTCGAAATCCTTGTCAATTCGATCCATCGCACTACTGAATCATCTGAAAAGTTATCCCACAAAATGGGTGAGTTATAAACTCAATGTGTAACACATACATTAAAAAGCCCATTTGATCATATGCCTTAAAGTCCAATAATTACACATATAGCCGTAGGCCCATTTAAGTCATTTTTAGATCAAAAGCCCATTTTTATAGCAGATTAAATAATAATCATTTAAAATCACATGAATATACACATATAATGAAATGCAAACCCGGCCCACCTAAATATCCATCCGCTACACACCACCCGTACCAACCAAACACACCGTGGGGATTACTAAATCGACCCTCCATCCGCTACACACCATCGAAGGCAGTTGCTGCAGTCAACATGCACATCGCCCTTATAATTTTGTGGCAAAGCCACCAGACAAATGTGACCGAAGTCACCGGATTTCAAATATGTGACCGAAGTCACCAGATTCACATATGTGACCGAAGTCACCGGATTATGTGGTAAAACCACCAGAATACTTCCCCTTTATCAATTTTACCCATATGCCCATGCACATACATATTATTCAATTTTCATACCATTTACCCCAAAATCATAATATAGCCATACTTATTTCACATTTATGCATATAGCAAAATTAACGAAATATTGGGGTAAACATACCTGAATATCATATACCACTGAATTTAATCCACAATCATTATCAAACATATTTTCATATAATCACATTTAATATAGATCTATGAAATTTTATTGTAAGGTTACACACCTTATGACCGTGAGAACGATACCTTCCCGCTCGTCAACACCTAGTTAATTATCGCACTAGATTAGTATACACCATTACTAATAAAACTATACTATTGATGAGAGATCTACATCCTTACCCTCGGATTCTCGAACAACCGTTATTTGTGGTTTTTCTCTGCTAGATGGATCAAAACCCGCTGATAACCCACCACCATAAAGTGGTTCGGTTGTACGCACTACTTCAAATAACCGATCTTCGTTAGCAGAGGGTCTACAACCCGGTGGAAAATCTCTTATCGCCGTCATGACCCTTCGTTTGAAGTTCGAGGTAAAAGCAAGGCCTCCTCTCTTCCAAACACTCCGTCTTGCTCTTTTCGAACCTATCTTGTTAGTCTTAAAATCACCCTTAAAATAAAGTTAGTTAATAAACTATCTAAAAGGATTGATATAACCAAAAGTGATGTTCTTACCTTGGATGATTTCAAAGGTTTCCTTAAAACGTTGGTTCCAAAAGATTCTTAAAATCTCTTCCAATGATTGACCTAGGAGAGAAAAGAAAAAAATAAGAGAACTATGTTTCTAAATCGGTTATAATAAAAGGAGATAAGAAAACAATTGACAAAAAAGTCTTACTTTCCCACTTGAAGATTCGGCCTTGATGATATAGAATAAGAGAATTTGTGATTTGAATTGCACAAAAGAGAAGAGAAAAGATAGTGATTTTTGCTATAATGGTTTGGTTTTCAATAAAAGAAAAGAAGGAATGAAATCAAAATGGAAGATGATTCGATTGACAAAGAGAGGAAAAGAATGGTGGTTTTGTTTAGGGTAGATGATGGTTTCAGTTGAGAGAAAGAAGAAAGAAAATGAAAAATGGAAGGAGAAAGAAAGAGAAAAAGAAGAAAAGATGATGATTTCCAAAAGAAAAGAGATAGGTTTACGGACTTAGGTGCATTAGGCCAAGAGGGAAAAAGTGAAGAAAATAGGTTTATGATCTTTGGTATTTTCGGCAATGAGGGAAAAGAAAAGAAGAAATGTTTTTCCCAAACTTTTTGATGCTTTTGACTAAAGATGACAAGAATTTGAGAGAATAGGTACTTTAACAAAAATGGTCAAAAGTGAAAGTTAAAACAAGGCAAAACTTTTACCTAAAATCATCAACAAAATTCGGCTAGGAAGAGAGCTTTTGGAGAAAATGAGAAAGATACACAAAAATGTTAGAATTTGGCCAACTATCACCCCCTAATGGCTAAGCAAAATTTCGGCCAACCTAAGCCAACATAATCCCCCTTTTTCCTCCACATTTCTTCCCATTAATCCTATGTTTCCTAACACAATTAAGCCTTCTCCCTTAGCCCTAAAATCGACTAGGTTCATGGTCAAATGACCATGAAAAAGCTTCCATAACATTGTCCTTACTTCAAGCCTTTTGTCCCCCTTTCTTACCATCCTTTCTTGATTCTTTGCCATAACTTTTAGCTTACCTTTTTCACAACTTTTAGCTTACCTTTTTCACATGGTCTACTCACCAAAAATAGAAAAGATGACCATCCCTTCTAGAATAGTCTTGGCCGACACTATAGGAAAGGAAACAAAAAATAAAATCCTCCTATTTGCTAGCTAGGGATTGAACCTCTCCCCAAGTAATCATCCATGCGCCCTAACCACCTTGCCAATTACTCATCTTATGCTTAAAACCTCTTGTCATTATTTCTTAAAGTTTATCTTGCTTAGCTCCATCTTAATTATTAAAAATTAATATTTCACTAAGCAATCACTTACATAATGAAGTTCAAAATAAACTTCCAAAAAACACACTCAATCATAATTAGGCATGCAATAACATTTAATTAAGTAAAGATGCATAACCCTAATTATCGGGATGTTCTGATTCTACCCCTTAAAATAATTTCGTCCTCGAAATTACGGTTGGAACAAGTGAGGTATTATTGTCGCATCGCTTCCTCCTGTTCCCACGAAGCTTCTTCGATCCATGATTGCGCCATAATACTTTGACGAGAGGAACTGATTTTCTCCGTAAAACCTTTACATCTCGTTCCAGAATTTGAATTGGCTCCTCTTCATAGGACAAATCTGGTCTTAAATCCACCTCCTCAACTGGCACTACATGAGATGGATCTGACCGGTAACGGCGTAACATTGAAACATGGAACACATCGTGCATTTGCTTCAACTCCGAAGGCAATTCTAACTGATATGCCATAGGTCCGACCCACTTTAAAACCCGATAAGGTCCAATGAACCTGGGACTTAACTTCCCTTTGCGTCCAAATCTCATCACTTTTTTCCAAGGTGAGACCTTCAGGAATACTTGATCCCCCACAGCAAACTGTATTTCTTTCCGTTTAAGATCTGCGTACGACTTTTGTCTGTCAGATGCTTCCTTTAACCGAGCCTGGATTACCTTAACCTTTTCTTCAGATTCTGCCACTATTTCTGGACCCAAAATCTGACATTCCCTAATTACATCCAACACGTAGGAGTGCGACACTTCCATCCATATAGTGCTTCATATGGTGCCATCCGAATATCGGCTTGGTAGTCGTTGTTGTACGCATAAATTCGCTAACGGTAAGAACTCTTCCCAACTTCCTCAAATCCATCACACATCCCTTAACATATCTTCTAAGATTTGGATTACTCATTCAGATCGTCCATCGACTATGGATGAAATGTCGATCGAAATCAATCTGGTGCCCAAAGCCTGATGCAATGCTTTCTAAAACCGAGACGTAAACCTCGGATCTCTATCCAAAATAATTGACACCGGCACTCCATGCAATCTCACAATCTCAGCCACATATAACTTCGCCAATTTACAAAGAGTAATCAACCCAATCGGGATAAAATGTGCGATTTAAATCGGTTGGTCCACTATTACCCATACTGAGTCTTTCTTAGTAGGCGTAAGAGGAAGCCCACTAACAAAGTCCATGGTGATTCTCTCCACTTCCTTGTGGAATCTTTATCGGTAGTAGCAATCCGAAGGTACTTGATGTTCAGCCTTGACTTGTCGACACGTTAAGAACTTTCCTACAAACTCCTTAACTTCGCTTAAGACCAAAGCCACCAAAACCGATCTCGCAAGTCTCGATATAACTTACTTCCTCCGGGATGCATAGCATAAGGGCTACTATGCGACTCCTAAAGAATCTTTTGCCTCAACTCCGATTCCTCAAGCATACTGATTTTACCTTTGAAACACAATACCCCATCATTTATTAATACCAAAATCTTCTAATTCCCCATTCGTACTGTCGTAGTTTTGCACTCGGATCATCGTCACCAATTGTCTCTCTTTCACTTGACTCAACCATGTCGGCCTTACTTGTAATTCTGCCAGCAAGCTTCCGTCGTCATAAAGACTAAGATATGCAAACATCGCCCTTAAATCTGACACCACTTTCTGACTTAGAGCGTCTTCCACCACATTAGCCTTACCCGGGTGGTACTCAATAGAACAGTCGTAGTCTTTCAATAATTCTATCCACCTTCGCTGCCTCAAATTCAATTCTTTCTGAGTTAGTAGATATTTCAGACTTTTGTGGTCCGTGTATATCACTGACTTTTCCCCGTATAAATAATGTCTCCAAACTTTAAGAGCAAAGACCACCGCTGCCAACTTCAAGTCATGTGTCGGGTAATTAACTTCGTGCGGTCTCAATTGCCTAGACGCATATGCAACTACCTTTTCATCTTGCATCAGAACACATCTTAATCCCGTATGAGAAGCGTCACAATACACGACGAAATCCTTTCCTGCCTCAGGCTGAATCAAAACTAGAGCTTCAGTCAAAACCCTCTTGAGCTTCTCAAAGCTCTCTTGCTACTTATCAGCCCACATGAAAGGTACTTCCTTTCTCAACAATTTCGTTAAAGGTGCAGCTATCGAAGAAAATCCTTCAACAAATCTTCTGTAATAACCTGCTAATCCCAAGAAACTGCGAACCTCAGTTACGGACTTAGGTGGTTTCCAATCTAGCACAGCCTCAATCTTCCGAGGATCCACCCTTATCCCTTCTACCGACACCACATGGCCTAAAAATGCAACCTTTTTCAGCCAAAATTCACACTTGCTGAATTTGGCATAAAGTTTCTTCTCCCTTAAAACTTGTAACACAATTTGGAGATGCTTATCATGTTCCATTTTGGACTTAGAATACACCAGGATGTCGTCTATGAATACCACAACGAATTGATCCAAGTAGGGCTGAAAAATCCTATTCATCATATCCATGAACGCAGCTGGGGCGTTCGTCAATTCGAATGGCATTACCAGAAATTCATAATGCCCATATCTAGTTCGAAAAGCCGTCTTATGGATATCCGCTTCTTTCACCTTAAGCTGATGATACCCCGACCTTAAATCAATCTTTAAGAATACTGCAGCTCCCTTAAGCTGATCGAACAAGTCGTCGATCCTCGGTAAAGGATACTTGTTCTTGATGGTTAGCTTATTCAACTGCCGGTAATCTATACACATCCTCATTGTTCCGTCTTTCTTATTTACGAATAGAACCGGTGCTCCCCATGGAGACACACTAGGTCGGATAAATCCACGATCAAGCAACTCCTGAATCTGAGCCTTAAGCTCAACTAACTCCTTCGGTGCCATTCTATATGGAGCAATAGAAACTGGCGCCGTTCCAGGCAATAATTCAATTCCAAATTCTACCTCTCGATCCGGAGGCAAACCTGGAAGTTCTTCCGGAAAAACGTCTACAAATTTATTCACAGTCCTGATTTCATTAACAGTTGCCTCCTTAGCCTCCAAGGCACTCACCAACATCAGAAAGGCTACACAACCCTTTCTAACCATCTTTTCTGCCTTAAGAGCGGATACTACGTTTGATAAGTAATTCCGTCTCTCGCCCATCACTACAACTTCTTTGTCATCAAAAGTTCTTAATGACATCCGCTTAGCAGCACAATCCACATTTGCACGATACTTCACTAGCCAATCCATGCCTAAGATCAGGTCGAATTCTCCGAATGGTAACTCCATTAAATCAGCCAGAAACTGTATCCCTTGAACTTCTAAAGGCACTTCCTTAAAAAATTTGTCTATTACTACTGTCTGTCCTAAAGGACTAAGTACAGTCATCTTCCTAGGTACAGTCTCAGAAATCACATGCAGAGTTTCAGATACTTCACTAGCGATATAAGAGTGAGTTGACCCTATATCTATCAAAGTAATAAAGGACAACCCAGAAATCAGAAACGTACCTTTGATAACATCAAAAGGTCACTATCCTCTCTGATTTAATCGCATATACGGACTTGGTTGTCTCGCCTCGAGCTACTCGCCTCTGCTCAAGTTTCGCAACCTCTACCAGAGCCATTACCCCTTCCATTTGGACCACGGCCCCTTATCGACTGCTGTTCACCTCTGCCCAACTGATTAACACCACGACTTCTTTGGCGATTCTTATCTGAATTCTTCGGGCAATCCTTGATCATATGGTCTTTAGATCCGCACTTGAAACATCCCGGTCTTTTTCCAACATTCTCTCGGGTGCATCTTCCCACATTGAGCACAAGTACGATGTTGTCCACCCATAGCAGTCTGCTGACTTCGCGACCCATCATTTCTTGGTTTCTTCTGAAAATTCTCGGATGACCCTTAAGACCCAAAACTCCTCTTATTTTTATTCTGGCCTCTGTCCCGGTTCTATCTTTCAGTTTACTTAACTTCTTCAGCTATTCTTGCCCTTTCTACTAAGATTGCAAAGTCTCTTTCCCGGTGCGGAGCAATCATCACTCGCAGTTCATCTCTAAGTCCATCCTCAAATCTGACACACCGTTCATATTCAGTAGCTACTATCCCTCTGGCATATCGGCTAAGTCGCAAAAACTCTACTTCATACTCACTATTGACTTATTTTCTTGCACCAAATTCAGAAATGCCTTCCTCTGGGAGTCGATGTAGCTAGCTCCAACGTATTTTCCTTCAAATTTAACTTTAAAATACCCCAATCCACTCGATCCATAGGGTACTTTCCTTGATAGTGAGCCACCTTTGGTAGGCCTCATCACGGAGTAGTGAAACAAAGACCTTTCGCTTTTTCTTCAAGAAGCGAGTCTAAATCGTCCATGATCCTTTCGACCGCCTCCAACCAAGATTCGCTACATTTGGGGCTACTCCAGATACTCCCTAAAAATCTCACTCCATTTGATCTAAGTCTTTCACCATCGACTTTCGAGACCCATTTCGAAGATTAGCTTCGCTACTCGCTCCAATACTCAAGCACGACTTGTGATCTGCGTCACCTCCTCCATTTTGCTCTTGAAAATCTACCCCAACGGTGGTATGAGCTTTATTTTCGAACCTTGACTAGATCTAACTGGTTCGACACGACCATTCTTCCTCTTCCACGCCCACAACGACCACGCCCCTAGAACTCATGTCTACTATGTATTTTATCTGTTTTTACGAAAAAGTCTTATGCATTAGAGTCTTTTCACTTCTTATTAAAAGAAAGTTTTATGTAACAGATATTTATTCAGTGGTTCTTCCGTAGTAGCACACATACACCTAGGGTCCATGTCTCTAAAGTATATTTTCCTTAGGTTTATCACTTTAGAATATCATACACTCACATCACTTTATCAAAAAAAGTACTTACCTGATGGATTTGGGTCGAGAACTCGGGTGCCATGCTTCTATAAAACTATTCTAACTTAAGAATTTTTTTTTTAAAAAGTCGTTTGGGCCTAATTTTGAAAACGTTGTGGGCTTCACAACTCAAGGTTGAGAGTTTAAAACTGGGCTCTGATACCAAGTTGAAACACCCCAAACCTGGGCCAAAAAGCCTGACCGGATTTGATATGTTCCTCAAGTAAAACTTTAGCAAACTCTTACTTATTTAAGAAAAACTTGATTATTTTGAATAAAATAGATTAACTTAAAGATCGGGTTGAAATTTAATTGTAAAATAAATTCGCATCTTCTTAAAACATTATTTTTAAGAGAAATTAATAAGTTAACAAAAACCAAATTTAATGAAAAATTTATTAATATTGTGGAAATATATTTTGTTTTCAAAACAGTTTAAATTATTTATCAAAACCATTTAGTTATTTAATTTAAAATTGTTCATGGCGTAATAAAATAAAAAATAAATCCAAACACAAAAATTTAAAAGCAGTTCATAGTGGCCTTATTACATAAAAGTAGCAAAAACCCATAATAAAGTCTAAGTAATAAAAATTAACTTAATAAGTTTAAGTAGGAAAATTTCCAAGATACTTTGTTTGAGCGTTGGCCACCTCGAAATCCTTCTTGATTCGATCCATCGTGATACTGAATCATCGAAAAGTTATCCCACAAAATGGGTGAGTTATAAACTCAATGTGTAACACATACATTAAAAGCCCATTTGATCATATGCCTTAAAGCCCAATAATTACACATATAGCCATAGGCCCATTTAAGTCATTTTATTAAAAGCCCATTTTTATAGCAGATTAAATAATAATCATTTAAAATCACATGAATATACACATATAATGAAATGCAAACCCACCCACCTAAATATCCATCCGCTACACACCACCGTACCAACCAAACACAGTGGGGATTACTAAATCGACCCTCCATCCGCTACACACCATCGAAGGCGATTCTTTGCAGTCAACATGCACATCGCCCTTATAATTTTGTGGCAAAGCCATCAGACAAATGTGACCAAAGTCACCATATTTCAAATATGTGACCGAAGTCACCAGATTCACATATGTGACCGAAGTCACCGGATTATGTGGTAAAACCACCAGAATACTTCCCCTTTTTCAATTTTACCCATATGCCCATGCACATACATATTATTCAATTTTCATACCATTTACCCCAAAATCATAATATAGTCATACTTATTTCACATTTATGCATATAGCAAAATTAATGAAATATTGGGGTAAACATACCTGAATATCGTATACCACTGAATGGTGTCCACAATCATTATCAAACATATTTTCATATAATCACATTTAATATAGATCTATGAGATTTTATTGTAAGGTTACACACCTTATGACCGTGAGAACGACACCTTCCCTCTCGTCAACACCTAGTTAATTATCGCACTAGATTAGTATACACCATCACTAATAAAACTATACTATTGATGAGAGATCTACATCCTTACCCTCAGATTCTCGAACAACCGTTATTTGTGGTTTTTCTCCGCTAGATGGATCAAAGCCCGCTGATAACCCACCAACGTAAAGTGGTTGGTTGTACGCACTACTTCAAATAACCGATCTTCGTTAGCGAGAGGGTCCACAACCCGGTGGAAAATCTCTTATCGCCGACATGACCCTTCGCTTGAAGTTCGAGGTAAGCGGTGCCTCCTCTCTTCCAAACACTCCGTCTTGCTCTTTTCGAACCTATCTTGTTAGTCTCAACATCACCCTAAAATAAAGTTAGTTAATAAACTATCTAAAAGGATTGATATAACCAAAAGTGATGTTCTTACCTTGGATGATTTCGAAAGGTTTCCCTTAAAACGTTGGTTCCAAAAAGATTCTTAAAAATCTCTTCCAATGATTCGGCCTAGGAGAGAAAAGAAAAAAATAAGAGAACTATGTTTCTAAATCGGTTATAATAAAAGGAGATAAGAAAACAATTGACAAAAAAGTCTTACTTGCCCACTTGAAGATTCGACCTTGATGATATAGAATAAGAGAATTTGTGATTTCGAATTGCACAAAAAGAGAAGAGAAAAAGATAGTGATTTTTGGCTATAATGGTTTCGGTTTTCAATAAAAGAAAAGAAGGAATGAAATCAAAATGGAAGATGATTCGGTTGACAAAAGAGAGGAAAAGAATGGTGGTTTTGCTTAGGGTAGATGATGGTTTCGGTTGAGAGAAAGAAGAAAGAAAATGAAAAATGGAAGGAGAAAGAAAGAGAAAAAGAAGAAAAGATGATGATTTCCAAAAGAAAAGAGATAGGTTTAGGGACTTAGGTGCATTCGGCCAAGAGGGAAAAAGTGAAGAAAATAGGTTTATGATCTTTGGTATTTTCGACAATGAGGGAAAAGAAAAGAAGAAATGTTTTTCCCAAACTTTTTGATGCTTTTGACTAAAGATGACAAGAATTTGAGAGAATAGGTACTTTAACAAAAATGGTCAAAAATGAAAGTTAAAACAAGGCAAAACTTTTACCTAAAATCATCAACAAAATTCGGCTAGGAAGAGAGCTTTTGGAGAAAATGAGAAAGATACACAAAAATGTTAGAATTTGGCCAACTATCACCCCCTAATGGCTAAGCAAAATTTCGGCCAACCTAAGCCAACATAATCCCCCTTTTTCCTCCACATTTCTTCCCATTAATCCTATGTTTCCTAACACAATTAAGCCTTCTCCCTTAGCCCCTAAAGTAGACTAGGTTCATGGTCAAATGACCATGAAAAAGCTTCCATAACATTGTCCTTACTTCAAGCCTTTTGTCCCCCTTTCTTGATTCTTTGCCATAACTTTTAGCTTACCTTTTTCACATGGTCTACTCACCAAAAATAGAAAAGATGACCATCCCTTCTAGAATAGTCTTGGTCGACACTATAGGAAAAGAAGCAAAAAAATAAAATCCTCCCATTTGCTAGCTAGGGGATTCGAACCTCTCCCCCCAAGTAATCATCCATGCGTCCTAACCACCTTGCCAATTACTCATCTTATGCTTAAAACCTCTTGTCATTATTTCTTAAAGTAGCTCCATCTTAATTATTAAAAATTAATATTTCACTAAGCAATCACTTACATAATGAAGTTCAAAAATAAACTTCCAAAAAAAAAAACACACTCAATCATAATTAGGCATGCAATAACATTTAATTAAGTAAAGATGCATAACCCCTAATTATCAGGATGTTACATGATGTGATAAGTCTTAATATTTATATAATGAATGATCGAACCTAGAAACTAACTATCACCGGCAAGCGCACCTATCGAGCAGTAGTATAGTTTAGTGGCAAGACCGGATTGTCGAACCCAAAGGTACCAAAAGTAGTAATACTAACTTTCCTTTTATTATTTAGTCTAAGAATTCAGGGAATTGTTATTTAATCCAAAATTAACTAACTACTAAACTAACTATGCTAAGACACAGAGAATGAATTGGGGAAATACTTATGGGAAAAACCAATTGATTAAGACAATACCCGAGGAAGAATCCACCTAGACTACACTTGTTATCTAACTCTGAACCAGACAATTTATTCACTTGACTCGATCTGTAAGATTCCCTAATTTATCTTAAGGCTACTAACGTCTAACCCTAGGCTGATTAATTGAAATCTCTTTTTAATTAAAACACCTAGAATTGCATTAACTCGATCTATGGACTCCCATATTAGGTTTGACCCTAATCCAAAGATTTTCGTCATCCTATCACTAAGGTTGCGATCAACTCCGCTTAACTATGCTAGATCTACTCTTAAACAGGGAATATTCCTCCTCTGCCTAAGGGCATCAATACTTGAATCAATATCCTGAAATATCAAGAAAAGAATTAAGAACACATAATTAAGAACAAATCAAGTATTTATCATATAGTTCAGAAAAAAATAACAAGATTCGTCTTAGGTTTCATCCCCTCAGGTATTTGAGGGGTTTAGTTCATAATTATAAAAGAATACATCTCAGAAGAAAATATAAAACAAAACATAAGAAAAACCCTAAAACCCCCTAAAGGAATTTGAAGGAGAAGTCCTCAGTCTTGAGTATGATTCCGACTTCTTGAGATGGATCAACTGGCTTCCTTCGAGTGAATCCCACAATTAGGCATCTCTGGCTTGTCTCTTTGGCCTTGTTGAACGCCCCTTGAAGGTTGGCCTCTAGGGTGTTTATATAGGCTTTTGGGATGTCTTTCTTTGCCTCTAAGTACCCTATTCTGAATGAAACTCTTCTTTGCTGCGGCAAGGGCATGCCCGTGTGATTGGAGGCAAAGCCCGTGTTCGAGCCTGCTAAAGAGGCACGATCGTCTGTTTCCAGCCTAGGCCATGTGGATTTCTTATTTTGGCCCATTTTCTCCGTTTTTGGCCCGTTTCTCATTCTTTTCATCCTCCGATGCTTTTCTAAGTATAAAACATGAAATTAAAGGATTAGGAGCACCAAATTCCATAATTCAGGGAATAAATCATCCAAAAGAATGCTAAATGTGGGATTAAAATATGAACATATTACTGTTTATCAAATACCCCCAAACTTAAGCATTTTCTTGTCCTCAAGCAAAATTCTCAACTCACAATTACAATGAACTTCCTCAATTCATAATATTCATCGATAATGTTTCATCATGATTCATAGATAATTTATATATTGATAGTTTAAGTAGAAGGATCCTAAAAATTCAAACAATCAAATTCATAGTTTTTGTAGCATGAAAATATAGGCGTTTCCCCTCACCTAAATAATCACCTTTAATTCAAAATCGACAAGAGTTGACATCCTCACTAAAGATTCACTCAAATCACTCAAAGTGTTTAAGGTTCAAAAATAAGCACTCAAAAGTCAAACATGAAAGGTCAATCCCATAGGTTTGCATGAAAATCAAATCTCCACCACTATGAAATGATATGATGCATAGATCAAAAGGTCTTTTAAGGGTTGTAACGGGGCTTGGGTTAAAGGTGTGGATACATGCTGAGTTAGAGGGATAGAATCGAGATTGAATTGACAAATTACCTAACTAGAAAAATAAACTAATCCTGAATAATTACATTAATTGAAAACTTGTAATACTAATAAAACGAGCTTCTTCTTCAAGATGTTGAATTTAAACGTATAAGCTCACTTAATCACAAAACTAATAATGAATATACATCAATTTCTTTTTTTTTTTTTTTAAGAACAAATCAAGTTAAGTACATAATATAAGATGAATTCAACTACTGAAATAAAATAATTAGGGAACTGATCAAATCAAGTCTCGATATAAGGGTAGTCAAGAGAAATGGTGATAACAAATACAAGATGGGTTTTAGATTAATATTAGTGGGTTAATCAATAAAAAGGTTCTTAGGATCAAAGGGGTTCACTAGGGGTTAATTGTGAGGGTAGGGTTTTAGTGGAGTAATTGGGTTAAATCCTAAGCGCCTTTATCATCTTAGTATATCAAATCAAAGGTGTGATCTAGACCTATATAATCGAAGCAAGTTTTAGAATAACAAATCAATGTTGACACACTTAGAATCAATAAATGAGCAAGAAAAGAATATATGCTCTAAAAGGCTCAAAATCTCACAAAAATTATGGGTTTTTTATATCAACTTTGTAAATTTCAAACTTCAAGGTAATACTCAAATTCAGGTCAACAACCTAAAAAATTTTTAATTCTGAAAAATAGACTTATCATGCTTGATTCTCTAGTATCTTAAAGTTTAAATCATAAATGCACAATTAACAATGACTTAATTCAAAACATATCAATAAAAATTATAAATCAATAGAAGTTTCATTCTAATTAGTAATATGAGAAAATTACTTAAGAACAAGGACATAATTTAGGGATTTTCAAAAATACTATAATTGACCCCCCACACACTTAAGGCATACATTGTCCTCAATGTATAAAGATAGATAATGATTAGTAAGAAAGTCATAAGAGAGGGAGAGAAGTGAGACTTCCTGAATTATGGATGAAATCCTTGGAGGATGATCAATGATAAACATGATGACTAGGCATAGGTGAAGGTGGTGGAGAATACTCCGGTGGTGTGTTCGTTCCTTGAGTGGCACCTTGAACCTTTTTAAACTACGAATTCATCAGTAGAGTTTTTAGGGAGTTCTTATTTAATGAACGTTTGTTATAGTTACTCGAGAGTTTAAACAGCCAGAGATAAAAGAAATCAAATTATACTTGAAAATTTAAAGAGTTTAATAATAAAAGAAAATGAAATAAAATAAAAATAAAAATAATAAAAGGACTCCAAGGCCCTCATCATCAGAGTGATCTCGAGGTGGTGGTGGCGATATGTGAAAAGGCTGATAATGTCGACCACGGCCGCCTAGCACAGCCTTGTGGATTTAACTCAGCCCGTGTTCTTTAGGCAGTTTCGACCACGGTCGCATCGCACGGCCGTGGCATTTAGTTGGAGCTCGTGTCTCTGGGAAAATTTTCATCCCATTTATGCACGATCTCCGCCATGCCCATGTGCCTATTCGTGGTGTCCACATGGCCACGCCCGGTGCAAGGCCGTGTGGTATGTAAATCTGCATTTTAAAACATGAAAACAAACTAATTAGTTGGGTTAGTGCTCGGGTTGCCTCCCGATAAGCGCTCATTTATAGTCTTAAGCTAGACTTACCTCTCATTTGCACATTCATGGTGGTTTGAGTAGTTGAAAATCCTTTCTCATGCTATCAGTTCTATTATGAGTATATAGTTCGAGTCGAGTAGCGTTTACTTTAAAAGTACCGAATGTAGAATTACTTACCTCGACTGTTCCGTATGGGAAGACATTAAGTACCTTAAAAGGGATCTCTTCGTTCATTTTAAAGTTTGAGATGGTAATTCGCGGGTCCAACAATACCTGATCCCCGATCTGAAATTGGTTTGTCCCATCTTTAGGTTTGTCATGGAGTTGCTTCAGTTTTGCTTCGTGTATTCCTAGTTTTTCCTTGAAATGTTTTTTCCACTCATCTAGATCATCAATCTGAAGCCTTCGTTCCTCATAATTTTCTTCTTTATTGGCACGAGGTCTAAGATCTGTCTTAGTTATGTGATTTCTTGGTGCTTCCAATAAAGAAGGTTGAACCAAATGATTATCAATAGAATTTACGTTCTCACCTTTATCACTTGATGTCCTAGTCGAGTTAAGGGCTTGAAGAGTAATCGTTTTGTCACCTACACGAAGTGTGAGTTCGCTAATTAAACATGGAATTGTAAAACTCCCTAGATCTTTTAATTTTTGTGGTAGTTTATTTTGGAAAAAAGTTGAGCAGACTACGTTCAGCTCCACATGCAACGCTTTGTCTAACCTTCGTTTGTTCGTCAAGAGCTCTTTTAAAAATTTCCTTGAATCTGGCATCTGCGAAAGAGCTTCAAGAAATAGTAAATTAATATATTATAATTTCTTCAGGAGTTTAAGAAACTTATCGAATTGTTCACCTGCATTGTCTTTCTTCATCGCATTAGGGTATGGTATCCGAGGTTAGTATACTTTAATTACTGGTTTTGGTTTTTCTTGGCTTACCTCAACCTTACCTTCACTTACCACAGGTTCTTGCCTTGGCTCAGATTCAGATTCCACTAACCTTTCACTGTCATGAGCTGTTATGGCTTGAAGTTGCTCCTTTGGGTTAGTCTCAGTGTTACTTGGCAAGCTACCTTGTGGTTGTTCGGAGATCAGCTTAGTGAGTTGACCTAACTAGTTCTTGATCCCTTGAATCGATGCTTGTTGATTTTTAAATGTTGTCTCGGTGTTCTGGAAATGAGTTTTTGACACCGCGATGAATTTTGTCAGCATATTTGATCGTGTCTGTTGAGTCTTAAAAATTTATAATATGAATGATCGAACCTGGAAACTAACTATGACAACGATGGAGGCAAGTGCACCTATCGAACAGTAGTATAGCTAGTGGAAAGATCAGATTGTCGAACCCAAAGGAACCAAAAGTACTAATATTAACTCTCTTTCTATTATTTAGCCTATGAATTAAGTGGTTTTTATTATCTAATCTAAAATTAACTAATAACTAAGCTAAAGATGCGAAAGCAAAGAAGAAATTGGGGAAATACTTGAGGGAAAAACCAATTGATTGGGACAATACCCAAGGAAGAATCCACCTAGACTTCGCTTATTATCTAATTCTGAGCCAGACGATTTATTCACTTGACTTGGTCCGAGGATTCCCTAATTTATATTAATCCCTCTCTCGAGGCGACTAACATCTAACCCTAGTTTGATTAATTGAAATCTAATTCTAATTAAAACCTCTAGAATTGCATTAACTCGATCTATGGACTCCCATATTAGGTTTCACCCTAATCCAAAAAAATCTCGTCACCCTATGTCTAGGCGTGCGATCAACTTCACTTAATTATTCTAGATCTACTCTTAGGCAGGGACTTTTGCTCCTCTACCTAAGCACATCAAACTTGAATCAATATCCCAGAAATATCAAAACAAGAATTAAGAACAAATCAAATTTTTATCATACAGCATAGATAACAATAACAAGATTCATCTTAGGTTTCATCCCCCTCAGGTATCTGAGGGGTTTAGTTCATAATTGCAAAAGAATACATCTCAGAAGTAAAGATAAAACAAAACATAAGAAAACCCTAAAACCCCTGAAGGAATTGAAGGAGAAGTCCTCAGTTTTGAGTATGATTTCAGCTTCTTGAGATCAATCAACTGGCTTTCTTCAAGTGAATCCCTGAATTTAACTGCAATGGCTTGGCTCTTTAGCTAGTAAACGCCCCAAAAGCCCTAACAAAAGGCTTCTCTTCAACCCCCTAAAGGTTTGCCTCTAGGGTGTTTATATAGGCTTTTGGAATATGTTTCTTTGCCTCTAAGTACCCTAATCCAAATAGAATTCTTCTTTAATTTCATTTCACCTTTCGATTAATTATAATCGCATAGCCTGATGAACTCTAGTAAATGGACTTGGATACTCTGGTATCTCCAATATAATAATTACTCATCCGAGTTGAATACAAATTCATGTCAGGTTACCAGTCCAAGCTAAATCTTTAATGACACATTTAATTTCTTGGCATGTAATATCCGGGATTTAGGGGTTATGCATTTTCACTTGAATGTGTTCAATGGCATGTTGTGTGCTGTTTGTATGTGTTTTGGGAGTTTCAGGAACTTTAGTATGTAGGAGAATGCCTTAGAAAAATATTAAATTTTTAATTCTTAAAAGGGAGCTAGTCAAGATAGGCCTTAAGAAAATTTGTTGGAGGTTTTAATCACAAGAATTCAGTTGGCAAAGTGGCAAGGGAGATGCCACTTAGGGACTTGGAAAGTGACACCGCAAGCAGAGTGAGGGGGGCTTAGGTTCAAATCCCTTGGATGGCAATAGGGTGACTTTTATTTTTGCATTTGTATGGCATGTGTTGGTCAAACTTTAATTATGGTAAGGATGGACTTTTTCATTTATGGATAGTAGACTAAGGAAAAAGGAAAGTGCTAATTTATGGTATAGAATCAAGAGGTTTTGGTATGATAAGGGGACATAAGGCTTGAAGTAAGGAATGATGTTTTTGAAATTATTTTATGGCCTTTTGACCATGTATGTAGACGGCATAGCGGGCTAGGGGGTTGTTGAATTTTGAAAGGGATTAGGAGGAAATAAGGCGGAAAATGTGGGATTTTTTATGAGAATGTGAGTTGGCCGGCCAAGGGAATTCTTTGATGATCATTTCGGTCATGTGGTAGAGGGGAGTAGCCGAAATTTCTTTAGGGGTTTAGGTGTTTTCTTTTCGGGTTTCTTTTTCTTTCTCTAGTGTGGTGCCAAAAGTTTAAGACTATCAAAGAGCCATTTTGGTCACAATCTTTTGCCGATTTTCCAACCTCATTCTCTTCTAAACTTTTACCTTTTCATTTAGAACCAAGCCACACCAAAATCTATTCTTTTTCTTCTATTGTTAGACTTTGGCCGAATCATTCATAGACCATAAGGGTCATTTGTTTCTATTCTTTTCTTTCTTATTTGTTTAAAGGTAAGCTGAATCTACCATTTCTCTTCTCTTCTCTTCTTTTCTTTTCTTTTTATTGTGTTTAGGCCGAACCTCTCTCTCCCAAAGTTCACCATTGCCGCAACCTCTTCAACCTAAAACACCATCATTACCGAATCTCCCTAAACTCCATCTCATTTTCTTCTTATTTGTTAAGGCCGAATCTCTCTTTGGATACCAAAGCTTAATCGCATCAAATATCAACCTTCTCTCTTCTTCTTTTCACGATTTATCAAAAACCGAAACACATATTCTCTTTTCTACTTTTCTCCATGGCCGAATGTTGCTAGCATCATTTCCATCAAAAATTGTTTTCTTAGCCGAACCATCTTCTCACATATTTTCTCTTCATAATCATTCTTTCAAGCCAAGTGTGTCAAAGAAGGCCAAACTCGGGGTATTCATAATCTTCGTGACTCGTTAGAAAAATTGAATCGAAGTGTTAAGATTTTGGGGCAAACAAAATGGGTTAGAAAAGAGCGATAAATAGTGTTTGGAAGAGGGGTGGTTCTGCTATACCCTCAAATTTCAAACGAAGGGCTGTGTCAGGAATTTGAGACTTTTCATCGGGTTGTGGACCCTCTGCAGGCAAAAATTGATTATTTGAAGTCGTACGTACCCCCGAGCCATTGTTTGTTCGTGGTTCTTCATCGGGTTATGAACCATCAATCGGAGAGAGATCGCATATAGTTGTTGTTCGAGATTCCGAGAGTAAGGATTTAGATTACTTATCATTTGTATAGTTTTATAAGTATTAGTGTTCTAATCAAGCGTGATTGTAACACCCCAAACCCGGTCTATGCATTAAGACTAGATTTGGTTTGTTACATGAATCGAGCTATTTTTAAATATTCAATAAGTTGAAAGCTACAATATTATTTACTGTGATTTAATAAAATTAGAAGAGTATTTGAATTTGATAAATATTAGAAAACATTAGTTGAAAATCATTGTATTATCAAAACCTTTAGGTAATTTATTAAAGAGTTAACAATAATAAAATATTTATAAAAGAATTTCATATACTTGAAAACCCAAATTTATTTTAATAAAAACATCATAAAATCATAGCCCATATTTAAAAGTCCAAAGTATAGTTCAAAACCAAACACACATAAAATCCATAAATTATTTATAGAGGCCCTTATTACAATATCCCAAAATAGTAAAATGTTTATTAAAAAGTTCGAGTTTAAATAACCCATATTTTGCAAGATGGCCTCCACGAAGTCATCCTCGCCCAAGTCCACGTCAATTTCCATTACGAGATGGAAAAATTTAAAGGGGTGAGTTACTTAGAACTCATGTGCAACTCACTTACCACCATCATTGGGCCGATCGTCAAGATATTATCTTTGGGCTTGAGCCCAATTCGTAATTCAACAATATATCATAAAATAAAATAATTTAAAAATGCATGTAAAATGAATTTCCCAACCAAACCTAATATCCATCCGCTAACACCCCGTACCAACCATCACACTGTGGGATCAAGTCAACCCACCCCACCAACACACCAATCGTAGGCATTAAGCCTTTTTATAATTGTGGCAAAGCCACAGAACTAGAGGCAATAAGCCATATTTATTTTTGTGGCAAGGCCACCGAACTAGAGGCAATAAGCCATATTTGTTTTTGTGGCAAGGCCACCGAACTAGATTTTTGGCAATGGCCATTCTTCTCTTCATATACCCCACCCCATGCAATTATGCGTATATAACAAAATATAGTCATATAACAATTTTTATTTAATCCATAACATTGGTGGTTTTATCATTAAACATTTCATTTGGTCCAAAATAATTTAGCAATTTGCCCATTTAGCAGTTTAGTGGGCTTTGGCCCATTTATCAAACTAGAGTATTTTGACCCACTTTATCGAACTAGAGTATTTTGGCCCAATTTATCGAACTAGAGTATTTTGGCCCAATTTATCGAACTAGAGTATTTTGGCCCAATTTATCGAACTAGAGTATTTTGGCCCAATTTATCGAACTAGAGTATTTTATGCCCATTTTCACGAAACATACAATTTACATAATAACAAGTAATTTCTCGAGGGCATTTTCGTAATTTTCACGATTTAGTCGTTTTTACGTATTTTCATCAAAATATCAATTTTTACGTTTTTACTGATCTAGTTGTTTTTACGAGTTTTACTTCCATACCGAAATTGACATCCAATCGAGAAATAGTGTGAAGTTACACACCTCGATACCGAGAGTACTAATCCTTCTCGCTCCTCGGCACCTAAAACATATTTCGATCCGTTAGAACACTATTTCGTATAAACATACTTAATCGATAATAGATCCTAAATCTTACCCTCTTGATTTTGAATCACTTCGATTTTCGCTTCTCCTCGTTTATTGATTCGCCGTCGTCGAAAATCCACCAATGTATAATGGCTCGAAAGTTCGTACTACTTGAATAATTGACTCCTTGGAAGATGGTCCGCAACCCGATGGAAAATCCTGACCGTCGAAACCACTCTTCGTTTAAATGGGGATTTATAGATCCGCCTCTTAACGTGACTAACCACCGCCCTTTTCTTCCCTATTTTGAAAGTCTTCACGATCAAAGGAATATTAGTTAAATCTAAAATAATATCGAATAATACTAGAGGCTTAAAAGATGTGATTTCCTTACCACAATAATTCGATTCCAACGTTTCTACGATTCTCCGATCACTTGAGTTTCGATCTTCGTTATTGCACTATATAATAACGAATGAAGCGTTATTAGAACGAACGTTTATTTCGATCCAAAAGGCCTTCATAACACCATTAATATTCGGTCATAACACTATTAATAAATCAAAAATGAAAAAAAGAAGAACTCCTTGCCTATAATCCACGATCGAAAAGAAGGATTGAGAAAGGTGTTTGTGATGGATGAAGATTTCGCTATGTATGATCAAAGAAAAGAAATAAAGATTCGCTAAGGCACTCTAGCATTCGCCAAGAGAGTGTTTGATGGAGAAACTTTGAATGAGAGGAATTAAAATATGAAAGAAGAGATGGTGATGATGTTGTTTGATTTCAATGAGAAGAGAAGAAAAAGATGAATTTTAGGAGCTAGTACATTCGGCCATGGTAAAAGAAAAGAGAAAGGATGGTTCTTTTGGTATAGTTGATTTCGGCACTCAAGGAAAAGTCACAAAGCAATGGCTAAGGAAATAAAAAAAATGACCAAATGATCACAAAACTTGAGCTTTACCAAATGCACAATTCGGCCAAGATGAAAAGTTGAAAAGAGAGAAAACAAAAATTCTGCACAAGGTGCAAGGAATGACCAAAGAGAAAATGAAATTCTTAGCCAAAACTAACACAAAAATTCGGCTCCCTCCCTATACCAAGTTGCCGTCCAACACATGGTCAATTGGCCATGATTTTGTTTCCAAAATTTTCCCTTGATATGTGCCTTATGTTCCCCCTATCTTTCCTTAAGTATTTGATTCCATGCCATAAGTTATCTATTTCCTTAATCCTTTGATACACTAACCAAAAATAACATGGTCAACACTTACCATATATGTTCTTGGCCGACACTTGCTATACATGTGCGTAAAATTAAAACAAAATTCATCTAGATGCTAAACAAGGATTCAACCTCTTCCCTCAAGCTATAACCCATGCGCCAACTCCACCATGCCATGTACTCAACTTATGACACTCATTAACACTTAATTTAACTTAAGTCTTAATGACATTTGCTTCTCTTCAATAAATTCTCAATTATTAAATTTATTCCATATCCAAATTATGTTATACTCCTTTTTAGGACTTCAATAAGCACTAAAATAAAAGAAAGAAATTTTCCTTTAAAATCTAAACACCAATTCATGCAATATATAAACATTCAGATTTTTAGGGTGTTACAACTCTACCCTCCTTAAAGAAAATTTCGTCCTCGAAATTTACCTGATTGAAAGAGGTGAGGGTATTGTTGCCGAATTGCCTCCTCAGGCTCCCACGTAGCTTCCTCCACTCCGTGGTTACGCCATAGAACTTTGACCAATGGCACGGTTTTCTTTCTTAGCACCTTGACATCTCGGTCTAAGATTTCCAACGTTCTTCTTCAAAAGACAAATCTGAATTCAGCTCCAATTCTTCTAGGTAGATAATGCGAAGGATCCGATCTATAACGCCTCAACATGGAAACATGAAAACATTATGAATTTGATCCAATTCAAGGTAACTCAATCGATAAGCCATTGGACCAACACGCTTCAAAGACACGATAAGGTCCAATGTATCTAGGACTTAGCTTGCCCTTCCTTCCGAATCTAAAGATCTTTTCCAAGGAGATACCTTCAAAAAACCGATCCCCACATCATACTCGATATCCTTTTGCTTGTGTTTGCATACGACTTCTATCTATCCGAGGCTTCTTTCAACCGTGCTCGAATAACTTTTACCTTATCCTCATCTCGGATATCATCTCGGGACCTAACATCATCTTTCGCCCAATTCGGTCCAACAAATAGGAGAACGACACTTACGACCATACAATGCCTCGTAAGGTGCCATCGAATGCTCGATCGATAGCTGTTGTTATATCGTGAATTTCGCCGGTGGTAGATAATCCTCCCAACTACCCTCAAGTCGATTACACATCCCTTAACATATCTTCCAATATCTGAATTACTCTCTCCGTCGACCATCGACTAAGGATGAAATGCCGTCATCAAGTTCAACTTTGTCCCCAAGGCTTCATGCGAGCTTTCGAATCGTGATGTAAACCTAGGGTCCCTATCCGATATAATAGATACTGGTACCCATGCAACCTCACAATTTTGGATACGTCATAGCCGCCAACTTTTGTAATGAATAATCCGCATTTAATGGCAGAAATGAGCGGTCTTCATCAATCGATCAACAATTACCCACACGTAATTTTTCTTAGTAGGTGTTAAAGGTAACCCACTAACAAAATAGATGGTTATCCGTTCCTATTTCCAAAGAGGAATTTTTATCGGTTGTAACAACCCAGACGGTAATTGATGTTCGCCTTCACTTGTTGACAAGTCAAACATTTTCCCACAAATTTCAAATCTCACGCTTCAACCCCGCCACCAATACATTCACGGAGATCTCAATACATCTTATTTCCTCCGGATGCATAGCATAAGGGCTACTATGCGCCTCCGTAGGATCGCTTGCCTCGGATCTGAATCCTTAGGCATACATACTCTTCCTCGAAAGCACAACACACCCTCCGTGTTTATTCCAAAATCCTCAATTTCACCATTTTCAACTTGTCAAGTAAAGGTCCCAACTTCTAATCGATGTCCTTTTCCTTGATTTGTTCCGACCACGAGGCTTCATCCAAGTTCGCTAACAAACCGCCATCCTCGTCATGACTCAAATAGGCAAACAAAGCTCTTAATTGAGATCATCGTCTTACAACTTAACGCGTCACTACCACGTTAGCCTTTCGGGATGATATTCAATTAAGAAATCATAATCTTTTAATAATTCTACCCATCTTCTTTGTCTCAAATTTAACTCCTTTTGGGTAAGGAGGTATTTAAGACTCTTGTGATCGTGTAGATTATAGATTTCTCACCATAGAGATAGTGCCTCCAAATCTTTAGAGCAAAGACAACGGCATTAACTCCAAATCATGAGTAGGGTAGTTTACTTTGTGTGGTCTCAATTGACGAGAAGCATAGGCCACCACCTTCCCATTTTGCATCAACACACAACCTGGACCCTTGTGAGACGATCACAATAAGCAAGTGAATTCTTTTTCACCTCCTTTGAATCAAAACTGAGCTTAGTCGGGATCTTCTTCAATTTCTCGAAAACTCTTCTCGCTTTTCGGTCCAAATATACGGACGTCCTTTTCGCAATGAGTTTAGTTAGGGTGCAACAATCAACGAAAACCCTTCTACAAAAGCGCCTATAGTATCCACCAAACCCAAGAAACTCGAATTTCAGCTCATCGATGTTGGTGGTTTCCAATCCGAATAGCCTTAATTTTCTCGAGGATCCACCCTTATTCCTTCTAACGATACTACATGACCAAGGAAAGTCACTTCTTTTAGCCAAAATTCACATTTACTAAATTTGGCATACAATTGCTTATCACGAAGTAGCTGTAGTACTATCCGTAAATCTTTGGTCATGCTCCTCCTCATTTCTCGAATAAACCAATATGTCATCTATGAACACTACCACAAACCGGTCCAAATATGGTTGAAAGACTCGGTTCATCATGTCCATAAATGCAAATGGTGCATTGGTTAGTCCAAACGGCATCACTACAAACTCATAGTGTCCGTAACGTGTCCGAAATGCCGTCTTATAAATGTCCGCTTCTTTCACCTTGAGTTGGTGATAACCCGACCTCAAATCAATTTTGAGAAAATCAAGCTCCTTTTAATTGATCAAACAGTCGTCAATTCTCGGCAGAAGATACCGATTCTTGATCGTCAATTTATTCAATTGTCGTAGTCAATGCACATACGCATCGATCCATCCTTCTTCTTGACAAAGCAGAATCGGTGCTCCTCACGAGACACACTTGGTGAATAAATCCCCGATCCGATAATTCTTGAATTTGAGCTTTGAGCTCATTAACTCCTTCGGTGCCATTCTATAAGGAGCAATGGACACCGGAGTAGCCCTGTGCGAAGCTCAATGCCAAATTCTACTTCCCGATCTAGAGGTATACCAGGAAGTTCTTCGGGAAATACATCGGGAAATTCCTTCACCGTCCTCACATCATTCACAGATAACTCTTTGGCATCCAAAGCACAAATAAAGGCTAGGAATGCTTCATATCCTTTCCGCACCAACTTCTCTGCCTTTAATGTAGATACCACATTTTCCAAATAGTTCCTTCGCTCGCCAATCATTATGACTTCCTTATCATCCAAGGTTCTTACTGACATTCATTTTTCAGACAATCCAATTGCGCTCGATGTTTAACTAGCCAATCCATGCCCAGAATAAGATCGAACTCACCGAAAGGTAGTTCCATCAAGTTTGCTAAGAATATCTCCTCTTGAATTTTTAAGGCACGTCTTTAAATATTTTATTAACAATTACCGATCGTCCTAAAGGACTAATTCATCGTCATCTCACTATCGGTAATTTGATTCTAAATTGAGGTTTCGGATATGGCACTAGCTACATATGAATGGGTAGAGCCAATATCTATTAAGGCAATAACAGTACATCAAAATGAAGAACGTATCAGTTATCACATCGGTGCATTGCCGTCCTCATGGCGTCTAAGCGCATAGACCGATCCAGTCGTCTTGCATCTGCATTTCCTCTAGGACCATTGCCTCGACCCGGTGCACCTTGACCACGACCAGCCCCATTACCACTACGACCTGGGCCACGACCTCTCGGTGGCTGCTGATTACCCCTGGCCAACTGTGCATCATTATTACGAACTTCTTGAGTCGTATCCATACGTCAAGGACAATTTTTGTACTGATGATCCACTGAACCGCATTTGTAGCATGCGCCCGTTTTTTTCCAACATTCTCCAAAATGTCTTTTCCTACACTCAGTGCAATCTCGACTTCTATTATTTGCTACCGGGGTTCTACCTTGAGCTGATTCATCATTCCGAGGTTTCTTCCGAATCTCTTTGAAGAACCAGATCATTGTGTCTCTCTCTTGTTTTGAAATCTTTCTCGGTTCTGCCATTCTAAATTCTTAGCCTCTTCGGCTATTTTGGCCTTCTCCACAAGAGTCGAAAAATTTCTAACTTGCTGTGGAGCAATCAGAACCCTCAGCTCATCATTAAGTCCATCCTCGAAATGTACACAACGTTAAGTGATCTGTTGCTACAATTGTTTGGGCATAACGGCTCGACGTAAAACTCGACTTCATATCTTGCGCCACGGTCTTACTTCCTTGGACAAGATTCAGAAATTCTTTCCTTCGAGCGTCTACATAACTTGTTCCAACGTATTTTCCTTGGAAGGCAACTTTAAAGAATTCCCAATTAATCAGTGCAGCTTCGACTTCAGTGCCTTCTCGAACAGTGAGCCACCACTGATACGCCTCATCTCTTAACAAGGATACAGCTCCTCTCAGTTTTTGCTCGACAGTACATTCCATATCATCCATAATCCGTTCCACAGCTTCGAGCCAGTATTCAGCCACATTCGGAGCTACACCAGAGACTCCTCTAAAAACTTCTGCATTATTTGACTTAAGTCGCTCTGAAATTGACCCATGAGTTGTTGGCCCAATTCTAGTTCCAGCGACCCTTTCCAAGACTCGCAGCATTGCTTGAGTCAATGCATTATCTTCTTCCATGTGATCGCGTGATCCCGTCTCACTTTCAATTGACGCAGGTGCGTCTACTTCCAGCATATGATTTGGTGCTTCAGTCATAGCACCTCGGCCTCTACCACGGCCACGTCTACCGCGTCCACGACCACATCCTCTAGTGCTCATGATAGCTTGTTTGTTTTTATCTGATTACAAGTTTTATGAATCGTAAAATTTGTTTCATGTTTATTAACGATATTTTATGAGATTTTGAGATATAAAGTTGTTTTTTTTCGCAACATATCCTATAGTCTCAATCTCTACGGTTTTTCACATCTAAAACTAGAAGTTCTAGAGTGTTCCTATGATTATATCATAGTAATTATTAAGTAATAAATACTTACTTGACTTGTTGCTTGGGATGCTTGTGGTGCCATCTTGAAAATTTGAACGATTTCATCTGAAATTATTTGTGAACCCAAACCACGGTAGAGTTTTTGGCGGCTCGATACCACTAAATGTAACACCCCAAACCCGGTCTATGCATTAAGACTAGATTTGGTTTGTTACATGAATCGAGCTATTTTAAATCTTCAATAAGTTGAAAGCTACAATATTATTTTGAGGATTTAATAAAATTAGAAGAGTATTTGAATTTGATAAATATTAGAAAACATTAGTTGAAAATCATTGTATTATCAAAAACCTTTAGGTAATTTATTAAAGAGTTAACAATAATAAAATATTTATAAAAGAATTTCATATACTTGAAAACCCAAATTTATTTTAATAAAAACATCATATAATCATAGCCCATATTTAAAAGTCCAAAGTATAGTTCAAAACCAAACACACATAAAATCCATAAATTATTTATAGAGGCCCTTATTATAATATCCCAAAATAGTAAAATGTTTATTAAAAAGTTCGAGTTTAAATAACCCATATTTTGCAAGATGGCCTCCACGAAGTCATCCTCGCCCAAGTCCACGTCAATTTCCATTACGAGATGGAAAAATTTAAAGGGGTGAGTTACTTAGAACTTAGTGTGCAACTCACTTACCACCATCATTGGGCCAGATCGTCAAGATATTATCTCGGGCTTGAGCCCAATTACGTAATTCAACAATATATCATAAAATAAAATAATTTAAAATGCATGTAAAATGAATTTCCCAACCAAACCTAATATCCATCCGCTAACACCTCCGCACCAACCATCACACTGTGGGGATCAAGTCAACCCACCCCGCCAACACACCAATCGTAGGCATTAAGCCTTTTTATAATTGTGGCAAAGCCACCGAACTAGAGGCAATAAGCCATATTTATTTTTGTGGCAAGGCCACCAAACTAGAGGCAATAAGCCATATTTGTTTTTGTGGCAAGGCCACCGAACTAGATTTTTGGCAACTGGCCATTCTTCTCTTCATATACCCCAACCCATGCAATTATGCGTATATAACAAAATATAGTCATATAACAATTTTTATTTAATCCATAACATTGGTGGGTTTATCATTAAACATTTCATTTGGTCCAAAATAATTTAGCAATTTGCCCATTTAGCAGTTTAGTGGGCTTTGGCCCATTTATCAAACTAGAGTATTTTGACCCACTTTATCGAACTAGAGTATTTTGGCCCAATTTATCGAACTAGAGTATTTTGGCCCAATTTATCGAACTATAGTATTTTATGCCCATTTTCACTTAAACATACAATTTACATAATAACAAGTAATTTCTCGAGGGCATTTTCGTAATTTTCACGATTTAGTCGTTTTTACGTATTTTCATCAAAATATTAGTTTTACGTTTTCTTGATCTAGTCGTTTTACGAGTTTTACTTCCATACCGAAATTGACATCCAACCGAGAAATAGTGTGAAGTTACACACCTCGATCCGAGAGTACTAATCCTTCTCGCCTCGGCACCTAAAACATATTTCGATCCGTTAGAACACTATTTCAGATAAACATACTTAATCGATAATAGATCCTAAATCTTACCCTCTTGATTTTGAATCACTTCGATTTTCGGCTTCTCCTCGTTTATTGATTCGTCTCGTCCGAGAATCCACCAACGTATAATGGCTCAAAAGTTCGTACTACTTCGAATAATTGACTCCCTTCGGAAGATGGTCCGCAACCCGGTGGAAAATCTCGGACTGTCGAAACCACTCTTCGTTTAAATGGGGGATTTACAGATCCGCCCCTCTTAACGTGACTAACCACCGCCCTTTTCTTCCCTATTTTGAAAGTCTTCACGATCAAAGGAATATTAGTTAAATCTAAAATAATATCGAATAATACTAGAGGCTTAAAAAGATGTGATTTCCTTACCACAATAATTCGATTCCAACGTTTCTACGATTCTCCCGATCACTTGAGTTTCGATCTTCCGTTATTGCACTATATAATAACGAATGAAGCGTTATTAGAACGAACGTTTATTTCGATCCAAAAAGGCCTTCATAACACCATTAATATTCGGTCATAACACTATTAATAAATCGAAAATGAAAAAAAGAAGAACTCCTTACTTATAATCCACGATCGAAAAGAAGGATTGAGAAAGGTGTTTGTGATGGATGAAGATTTCGGCTATGTATGATCAAAGAAAAAGAAATAAAGATTCGGCTAAGGCACTCTAGCATTCGGCCAAGAGAGTGTTTGATGGAGAAACTTTGAATGAGAGGAATTAAAATATGAAAGAAGAGATGGTAATGATGTTGTTTGATTTCAATGAGAAGAGAAGAAAAAGATGAATTTTAGGAGCTAGTACATTCGGCCATGGTAAAAGAAAAGAGAAAGGATGGTTCTTTTGGTATAGTTGATTTCGGCACTCAAAGAAAAGTCACAAAGCAATGGCTAAAGAAATAAAAAAATGACCAAATGATCACAAAACTTGAGCTTTACCAAATGCACAATTCGGCCAAGATGAAAAGTTGAAAAGAGAGAAAACAAAAATTCTGCACAAGGTGCAAGGAATGACCAAAGAGAAAAATGGAATTCTTAGCCAAAACTAACACAAAAATTCGGCTCCCTCCCTATACCAAGTTGCCGTCCAACACATGGTCAATTGGCCATGATTTTGTTTCCAAAATTTTCCCTTGATATGTGCCTTATGTTCCCCCTATCTTTCCTTAAGTATTTGATTCCATGCCATAAGTTATCTATTTCCTTAATCCTTTGATACACTAACCAAAAATAACATGGTCAACACTTACCATATATGTTCTTGGCCGACACTTGCTATACATGTGCAGAAAATTAAAAACAAAAATTCATCTAGATGCTAAACAAGGGATTCGAACCTCTTCCCTCAAGCTATAACCCATGCGCCAACTCCACCATGCCATGTACTCAACTTATGACACTCATTAACACTTAATTTAACTTAAGTCTTAATGACATTTGCTTCTCTTCAATAAATTCTCAATTATTAAATTTATTCCATATCCAAATTATGTTATACTCCTTTTTAGGACTTCAATAAGCACTAAAATAAAAGAAAGAAATTTTCCTTTAAAATCTAAACACCAATTCATGCAATATATAAACACTCGGATTTTTAGGGTGTTACAGTGATAAATATTTAGGTATCGACGAGCAGGAAAGTATAGTTCTCACTGTTATCAGGTGTGTAACCTTACACTAAATTTCCAATAAATTGATAGTATTAATATTTGCATGTGTTAATAAGAAATATGTTTGACAATGGTTGTGGGTACCATTCAGTGGTACATGATATTCAGGTACGTTAACCCCCTAATACTTCGTTAATAATGCTGTAAGCATGGATATGAAATGTGTATGATTCCGTTATGATTTTGGGGGTATATTGCATAAAATCTGAATAATATGTATGTGCATGGGCATATGGGTGATTTTGATAAAGGGGAAGTGTTCCGGTGGTTTTTACCACATTATTCGGTGATTTCGATCACAATAATATTATTCGGTGACTTCGGTCGCATATTATGATTCCGGTGACTTTGTCACAATTATCTGGTGGCCATGCCACAATTTATAAGGGCAATGGGCAGTTGATTGCAGCGACTGCCTTTGATGGTGTGTAGCGGATGGAGGGTCGATTTAGTAATCCCCACGGTGTGATTGGCAGGTACGGGTGGTGTGTAGCGGATGGATATCTGGTGGGCTCAGGATTGTATTTCATTTTATATGTACATGTGATTTAATAGGTTATTATCTGATTTGCTATATTATGGGCTTATGGCTAAATGTGATTTAAATGGGCTTTATTGCTATGATCAATTGGGTTTTAGTGTCTATGTTACACATTGAGTCATTGACTCACCCTCATGGGATATCTTTTGCGGTGATACTTAGCGTGATGGACGGTCGTGAGAATTACGTGGTGGCCATTGCTCAACTCAGTATATGGGTTTTCTTTTAATTAAACTTACTATTTTTTCTTTTATTATTTCGGAATTTATTTTGGGTTATGTTTTTGTAATAAGGCCGCTTATAAACTATTTTATTTATCGTTTCAAATTTTTATTACGCTAGCTCAACTTCAACTAAATAATTAAATATTTTCGATAATCGAATTAAATTGTTTTGACACCTAAATACCTATGGTTTTCAACTTAATAATAAGTTCTAAATCCAGTTTTTCTTTTGAATAATAAATTTTCTAAAAACATAAAGTTAACTATTTAATAAGATACAAACTTAAATCACAACCCGGTTTTCAACAAGATCGTACTTCAAATCTATTCTCTTACCACAAAATCACATGTTTTTTCAAAACGACAAAACGAGTTTTTCTCAAGAAGCATACCAGATCTGGTCGGGGCTTTTGGGCCGGATTTGGGGTGTTTCATGGCCAATCTGAAATTATACATGTAAGGTTACCAATCCAAACTAAGCTTTTAAAACGACATTAGTTTACCAATCCAGGCTAAACTTATGTCTTATGTATCTTCAAGTTCGCAACAAATGTTGGATCTCGATAATCATCGGTGATAAATCTATACAAGTGTTCATGAACCCTTTACTAAGTTCACCCCGGGCATTTTTAACACACACACATACATTTCTTTACAATTTAGTCCAAATCTCACCTTTTGTACCAAATCATAAACAATCCAAATTTCAACCAAACATACACATACTCAAAATTTAAAGACATAAAAATTTAGTTACAATCATACCATATGAAATTACCTAGCAAAACAATAAGCAATTGTATATTTAAGGACTAGTCAACAATTTTGCCTTTTCCGCGATTATCCTTAGTTCAACTCAATTCCCAATCAATACAATAATTTGGTTAAATTTATCAATACCAATCATTTAATACTATTCCCTAATCTAGGTGTACCAATTCAATTTCATTTTTTGAATGTCCCTAAAGTTTTTCACTTTATTCAATTTAGTCCTTAAATTGAAATTACCATAACTTTCAAATTGAGATTCAGTTTCAAAACTACATCCTTCTATGACCCTCTATTATCAATTATTTCATCAATTTCAAATTTAATACACTTTAGCCATTATGTTCAAAAACTAACAATTAAACATTACAAATTAGTCCTTTTCACATTTAAGCTTAAAATCTAACAATATAACTCTAATTTCTTAAAGAAACCAATAATGGCATCTTTCAAAAATTTTAACAATTCTACAAATTGGTACATGGACTAGTTAGATCAAGTTCCCACAACCTCAAAAATATAAAAATTACAAGAAAATGATTAAATTAAACTCACCAATTCAAGGGTCGAATATGTTGAAGCTTTGTAAATGGCTTCCTAGGTTTTCAGTGGAGAAGAAGGAAAAATATAAATATGATAGCTTTTATTTTCCTTTTATACTTTAATTAAAAATTAATTAATCAACATTTACATAATTAAAATTTATTTAATTAATATTAATGATAATTAACAAGGTTAGTGTACTATTAATACCACCCACCACCATTTGACCATTTAAAAATGGTCTAATTACTCAATTAGTCCTTTAGTTATTTAAAATCTATAGCAATAAAATTTTACAATTTAGTCCTTGTACCTTACTTAACTATCAATTTGATAAAATTATGGGACCAAAATTTAATAAAATTTTATATTAGCCTTATAAATATTATTATCTAATATTTACAATTCAAACTACGAAAATGAGGTTCAAACCGCCATTTTCGATACCATGAAAATTAAACTATTACGTTATAGATATCAATAAGCATAAATCCAAAGCAAAGAAAGATAAGGAGATGAATTCTTAAAGTCTCTTATAATCTGTGAAAAATTGAATTTCGTAGAGTTTGAGTGTAAATGGAGACAAAATCATGGAACGAGTATAAACTAATGTGAAAGATAAAGGTTATGGAAAAGAAGATGAAAAATGAGAGATAATATGTGATCGTATGTCTGAAAGTCTTAAAATTTATATAATGAATGATCGAGCCTAGAAACTAACTAAGACAACGATTGAGGCAAGCGCACCTATCGAGTAGTAGTATAGTTTAGTGGCAAGACCGGATTGTTGAACCCAAAGGAACTAAAAGTAATAATACTAACTTTCTTTTTATTATTTAGCCTAAGAATTAAGAGAATTGTTGTTTAATCTAAAATTAACTAACTACTAAGCAAAAGATGCTAAGATACAGAGAATGAATTGGGGAAATTGTAACAACCTAAACCCAGCCCAAACACTATGTAGAATCTAGTCATCACAAGGAAAATATTTTTTGGAACACTTTTCCTAAGTAAAATTTACTGATTCTTAGGAAACCTTTTAGTTAGTGGTATTGCAAAAAGGCATACTTGGGTTTAATTGAAAATTTAATTAAACCAAGTTATTATAAAATCACAAGTGTGCTTGGATGGCACGATGAAAACATTTTCGTGTTTATTTGGGAAAACATGTGACTTTAATTTAATAATAATAATATAGTTTAAAACAAATATTCAACATATGGAAAAAAATAACAAAAACAAATTATCAGGAGGCCTTATTACATCCAAATAAACTAAAACCGGAAATAAAATTTATCATAACTAAAATTAAAGTTCATTTAATTTAAATCCACCGCATGGCCACCTCAAGTCCCTCCGGCTCCATATCCGCGATCTATGCATCACCTGAAAAAATAATGGAGAAGGTGAGTCACCAAGACTCAGTATGTAACCCTTCCCCGTTTTAAAACATTTTCATACACAACACATAACCATTAATATGCAGAATATTAAATACCCATCCTAGCCATCCAAACGCCACTGTCTACCCCGTTGTGGTACCAAACCACTGGTGGTGCCAAACCACTGGTGACATATAGTCACAATGTGTTACCAAAACACTGGTGTCCGTAGACACGGATCAATTGATGGGGCCAACCCATCGTGTGATACCAAATCACTGGCAGACGATCCCATATCTCAAGTGGGGCCAACCCACGGTGGTGTTAACCATAGGGATAAGTCGCTATGAGGTGCCAAACCTCTGGAGGTACCAAACCTCTGGTGACCGTAGTCACGGTGTGTTACCAAAACACTGGTGCCCGTCGGCACGATTAACACTGCCCCCTCCACTCATAAATCCCACATCAATCACATATGTATATGTTTCATGTCATCACATACTTAAATCTCATGTATCAATGCATCATGCTTCCCAAAAGCATCAAATAACAAATTCATATTAACAGGTACTTACCTGAATCACCATCTATACCGATATGGTATATTATCCAATGCTACATAAAATCAAGATAGCATTCACAACTATCAAGATATTTAACAAGTTATATGTGTGTATGTACACACTGTCACCCACGAGGAGTCTAAATCCCGAATGGAGAAATCGCCACCCTAGATCTATTGTCCCTAGATTCGCCAAAACATGAGTCGATCTTATGGCCTATTCGGCCAACCCAACTTAATACCATAGAGTTATCATTTGAGATCCGAGATCTTACCTTGCTCTTACTTGGTTTCTAACAACCCGAATCCTTATATGGGTTCCCTAGCAATCGGCCAACCTTAAGTACCAAACAAGATTAGTTTTCAATTTTTTTCCAATTATCCACTAAAATGGTTTAGAAAGAGTTGACTTACCGATAACTTACCAAATTTAGTTGATGGAGAATTGAACCGATTTCTTCAAGATCTTGAAACACCTAAACATAATCGATTCCAACATAGAGAGTTAATACCTTTTTATCAAGTGCCGAAATCAGTCCTTACCCCCCTCTAGAAGTCGACAAGTACAAGAGGCTATTAAAGAAAACACTCGGTCTACTCACCTTAGAACCGATTGAAGAAATAGAGAGGAACACTATGTTTGAGATTTGGCCAAAACTTGAAATATGGAGAGGGGTTATTCGGCTAGGATTGATTAAATAAGGCTGGATTTTTAGTAAGAAAAAGAAGAAGAAAGGTAAAGGAAGTAGATGATTCGGCTAATGTGGACACAAGTAGAGAAGGAAGAATTAAGAGAAGGAAGGAGTGGGGAGTTTCGGCCAAAAGACTTTTATGAAGAAAGAAAATAAAAGGAGAATGAGAGGGAGGGGTGATCGGTCTTGAAGAAGAAGAGAAAAAGAAGTGGTAAATGGGAAAATGCTAGCCGAAATTGCCAAGTAAAATGGCTAAGAAGAATTCGGCATATTCCCTTCACCAAGACTCCATGCCGTCCACTCCACTCCAACAAGGAGTTCAACTTTCGGCAATCTCCTTGGTTTCCTCTTAGCCACCCATTTGATTTAATTCAAACTAATTTGAATTAATTACTAATAATAAGTAATAATCCCTTAATAATTCATATAATATCCTCATTTATCTCCTATTATCCTTAGAATAAATAAAATCCCTTTTAAAAGCTCATATTATCTTTTAATAATAAAAAAAAGAGTTTAAAGGAGGAAGACTCTCCCATAAGTGCCGCCCAACATAATGCCAAAAGAGGAGAATTGTGACTCGAACTAAGGTTCTCCTTGTTCCTTGATGGCGTCACATGAATCTCCCAAGTGGCCTCCCTTTGCCACTTATTCTAGGCTCAATTTATGTCAATTGTTCCTTTATTTATTCTTATAACCCCTAACTACTAAGGCTATCCACCCTTAAAGCTCATAAATAATGATTTCTGCTATCCCGAGCCAACTCAAGGCCCTTAATTAAATCTTATCAAGCCATAATTACTATCTCAGCCATTCAACACAAGCAAAATAATGCAAATACAAATAACCCCATATTTAGGATGTTACAGTTCTACCCCCTTAAAAGAATTTCGTCCTCGAAATTACCTAATCAAAAGAGGCGGGGGTATTGTTGCCGCATCACATCCTTGGGTTCCCACGTAGCTTCCTCGCACCATGGTTCCGCCATAGCACTTTCACTAAGGGCCTTCGACTTCCACGTAGAACCTTTATATCTCTATCCAAGATCTGAATGGTTCTTCCTCAAAAGATAAGTCCGAGTTGACCTCAATTTACATCACAGCACCACGTGTGATGGATCCGACCGATACCGCCTAAGCATCGACCGTGGAAAACGTCATGAATCGACTTAACTCGCCGACGATTCGGTGATAAGCTACCGGTCCTACTTCACGATCTTGTATATGGGCCAATGAACCTTGGGCTTAGCTTCCTTTTCGCCCAAACCTTAGTACCTTCTTCCAAGGCGACACCTTCAGAAGACCTTATCCTCTCGCATACTCCATTTCCTTGCGCTTAAGATCAGCATAGGACTTCTGTCTATCTGACGCTTCCTTAAGACGAGCCTGAATCACCTTAACCTTGTCCTCCGTTTCTGCAACCAATTCTGGGCCCAACACTTGTCATTCCCCAACTCTATCCAACACGTCTGAGTCCGGTATTTTCGTCCATGATTAGCTTCGTATGGTGCCATCTGGATGCTTGCTTGGTAACTATTGTTGTAGGCGAACTCGGCTAATGGTAAAATTCCTCCCAACTACCTCGAAATTCCAAGACACAACCCTCAAACATATCCTCTAATATCTCAGTATAACCCTTTCTCGATTGCCGTCCATTCGTGGATGGAAAGTCGATCTTGAAATCAATCGTGTTCCCAAAGCTTGATGCAATGCTTTCCAAAACCTCGAAGTGAACCTTGGGTCCCTATCTCGAAATAATTGATACGGGCACACCATGCAATCGACTATCTCGCCACATACAACTTTGCTAGCTTCGGGTGAGTAATCCATTCTCACCGGTATGAAGTGAGTGATTTAATCGAGCGGTCTCGATTACCCAAATCGCATCTTTCTTCTTTGGGTGTGAGGGTGACCATCGATGAAATCCATAGTGATCCGCTCCCACTTCCATTGAGGAATCTTTACCGTGAAGTAGCCCGATGGCAAGCGATGTTCACTTAACTCACCGACATGTCAAACACATTCCTACGAACTCAGTCACTTCACGCTTCAACCCCGGCCACCAGAACTATCTCCGCAAATCTCCATACATTTTGCTACCTCCTGGATGCATAGCGTATGGGCTGCTATGAGCATCTTGGAGAATTCTTTGTCTCAATTCCACATCCTTCGGCATACAGGGCCGTCCTTGGAAACATAATACACCATCACCGATCAATCCGTACCCCTCTAAACCACCATCCTGAACTTGCATCCTCTTAGCATTCAACCCTTCATCCACTAATTGTTTTTCCCTAATCTCCTCAATCCAGGTTGGCTTTACCTGAAGTTCAGCCAAAAGACTTCCATCGTCATATAGACTCAAGCGAGCAAACATCTCTCTTAAATCTGACACCACCTTCACCGCCAACGCGTCACCACCACGTTAGCCTTGCTCGGATGATACTCTATTGAGCGATCGTAGTCCTTAACAGATTCAATCCATTGGCGTTGTCTCGTGTTTAGATCCTTCGATTCAAGATACCTCAAACTCTTATGATCCGTGTAGACTATCGACTTCTCCCCGTAAAGGTAATGTCTCCATATCTTCAATGCGAAAACAACTGCTGCTAACTCCAAATCGTGAGTTGGGTAGTTAACCTCATGCGGTCTTAACTGACGGGATGCATAGGCTACTACCTTCCCATCCTGCATCAACACACATCCCAAACCAGTATGGGATGCATCACAATAGACCGTGAATAACTTCCCTGCCTCGGGTTGTACCAAAACTGGAGCTTCTGTCAGAATCTTCCTCAGCTTATCAAAACTTTCTTGCTGCTTCTCTAACCATACAAATGGAACACCTTTTCTTAGCAACTTAGTCAGCGGTGCTTTACGATCCGAGAGAACCCTTCCACAAACCTTCGATAATACCGCTAAACCCGAAAACTTCGTATCTACGCCATCGACTTAGGCGGTTTCCACTTTAACACCGCTTCAATCTTGCGGGATCCACTCTAATCCTTCCACCGACACTACATGACCCAAGAAAGCCACCTCCCTTAGCCAAAATTCGTGCTACATCAATTTGGCATATAAGCTGCTTTCTCCTCAATTACTGCAGAACTATTCGCAAATGCTCGTCGTACTCCTCCTCCGTCTTAGAGTAAACCAATATGTCGTCTATAAACACTACGACAAATTGGTCCAAGTACTGTTGAAATACTCTATTCATTAAATCCATGAACGCCGCCGGTGCATTGGTCAACCCGAATGGCATCACTAGAAACTCGTAATGCCCATACCGAGTTCGAATGCCGTCTTGTGAACATCGGCCTCCTTCACCTTAAGTTGATGGTAACTCGACCTAAGGTCTATCTTCAAAACACCGATGCCCCTTCAACGGTCAAACAAGTCATCGATCCGAGGCAATGGGTACTTGTTTTTATCGTTAACTTGTTTAAGCGGCGGTAGTCGATGCACATCCGCATAGAACCGTCCTTCTTCTTGACAAACAATACAAAGCGCTCCCACGGAGATATACTAGGTCGAATAAATCCTTTATCCAAGAGCTCACGAATTTGAGCCTTCACTCCACCAATTCCTTTGGTGCCATTCGGTGAGTGCTATAGACACAGTAGCCGTTCGGGTAGTAAGTCTATCTTGAATTCGACTTCCGATCTGGAGGCGGACCGAAAGTTCTTACGGGAACACATCAACAAATTCCCAACTGTTGGACCTTTCCAACTACTAACTCCTTAGCTTTCAAAGCATAGATTTGAACCAAAAACGCCTTACAACCCTTCTTGACCATCTTCTCAACCTTCAAGGCAGACACCACGTTGGATAGGTAATTCCTTCTATCACCTATCATAACCACTTCATCATTTTCAGCCGTCCTAAGAACCATGCGCTTAGCCGCGCAATCCAAATTCGCCTGATACTTAACCAGCCAATCCATTCCAAGGATCAAATCAAACTCCCAAGCGGTAGTTCCATCGGATCGACCACAAATACTACCCCTTGGAGTTCTAGGGTGCGTCTCTATAAAGTTTGTCTACCACTACAGAGTGACCTAAAGGACTCACTACGGTCATCTCCCTAGAAGCGCTTTTGAGTTTAGGTCCATAGTTCCTGCCACACTACTAGCAATGTACGAGTGTGTCGAGCCCACATCAATCAATGCAACATAAGGAAAACCAAAAATTAGAAACGTACTGGTTATGACATCCGGTGCGTCACCCTCCTCGCGACGCCTCGCTGCGTAAACTAAGCCAGGCTGCCTAGCCTCTGTGTTGCCTGAACCTCTGCCCTGAATTCCACGACCTCGGTTAGGACCGTTGCTTCCTCTGCCATTACCACGACCCCTCTGTGGTCCCACATTTCTATCTTGAGCACGGTTCTGTCCCTCTGGCTGGTTCTTAGCTAGTTTCCGAGGACAATCTCTGACCCGATGCTCCAAAGACCCACACTCAAAACATCCTCTATCGTCGGTCGAACAACTTCCCCAATGGGTCTTTCCACAGCGGTTACACTGAGTCGGCCTCTAATTAGCAGTCATGGGCCTTGCCGCCTGATTTGGCCCACTTGGCCTAGCCTTTTTCTGGACACTACCACTGGATCCAGCTGACCCAAATCCTCTCTTTTGATTATTCCTACTATAATTTTGTCTCACAGCCTCCTTGATCCCTTCGGCTACCTTAGCCTTTTCCACTAGAGATGAAAACTCACGAACTTGCTGCGGGGCAATCAGTAACCTCAAATCATCTCGGAGTCCGTCCTCAAAGCGGACACGTGGCTTCGTGTTGAGAGCCACGATGCCTCTAGCATACCTACTCGATCTTAAAAACTTCGCCTCATATTCCGCCTCTCGACTTAGTTCCTTGCACTAACCCTAGAAAGGCTTTCCTCCGAGCATCCGTATAATTGGTGCTCACATACTTCTTCGATAGGTGGTTTGAAATAATCCCAAGTCGGATCATCCGTAGTAGCGCCATCTCGAATCGTCACCACCACTGATACGCTTCATCCTTTAGAAGTGATACGGCCCCTTTCAGTTTTTCTTCCTCAATCAGGTCAAGATCATCCATGATCCTCTCAGTTGACTCTAGCCAGAGATTCTGCAGACTGGTGCCACTCGACACACCCGGAACACCTCGGCTCAGTTGGACCAAATTCGCCGAACAGATTTCCTAGCTCCTAAATTTCCACCATTGACCACCAATTCGAGGACTCTTAACACGACTTGCGATCGCTCTCCTCCGTCGATCTTGCTCCGGCCCAAAAGTGGAGGTGGTGGTGGCGATGGTACCTCATTTTCGAGAACCATGTCCCGGACTGACGGGTTCGGATATAGTCATTCTTCCCTACCACGTCCACGTCGGCCACGTCCTCTAGAACTCATTCTATCTAACGTGCTTTAATCGATTAAGAAAAATTTTATGAATTAGTGATTTGTTCCACTTGATTACATGAAAAATTTTATGAAAAATTGAATAAGGATTCTTTCGATCAAACAAGGTTTCAGTTTCTAACCTAGTTTACACAAAGAAGTTCTTGCATCCATTCCTTAATACTTTCCATACCTATTCGCTCTTGGACATTTACCATTTCTAACCCGGGGTATTTTCGTCTTTTCCTCTGGGTATTTTAAGTAATAAAAGAAATTTTAAAACTTTAGTAAAGTAGGTTGTTTTGCAATTCCCAACACTGGAGGTTTTTCGAAAACTTGTAAAATTTGAAGATATGGCATCATTTAGGAATCGTGGGTATTTTGGTAATTTAAATCAATCGGGGTAATTTTGTAATTTTGTACATCAAGGGTGTTTTAATAATTGTAAAACTCTGTGGGTCCTTTTGAGAATTTTCTATTCTTAAAATGATGATGTTGCAAAAATTTTGTACTCAGGGTCGTTTCGGTAATTTTTCAAGTTGAGGGCATTTTCGAAATTTTCCAAACCAAAGTATTTCATTGATGATTTTTAAAGTAGAGTTGAATATTCGAGAAGTAGTTGAAATTTTTGGACAAAATCATTGATTTGATATTTTATGAGTCAAGAGTATTTTAGTAATTTTACCCCTAAGGGCATTTTTGTAATTTTTCACAAATCTACTTTCTCGGGGAAACATTGTAAAAATGGTTGTTCTTATATTTGAAGGAGTGATTCTAAAGATTTTGTAGAAATTAGGGCTTTGTTGTTTTCTTCTTTTTCAAAAACATGGTTAGTTCCTTTCGGGTTTTAGTCGTTATGTTTAGCTTTATGACCGAGCCCTCATGGTCGTGGTGAACCCAAACCACGCACAGGCGGGTTTCGTGTGGAGAGGAGGTGAGTCACGTGAATCGCTTAAATACCAAGCTCCCACAGAACCTTTCTAGACATGCGCAGAGAGGTTACCACACCACAGAGCCCTCCAGGTTAGGGTGAACCCATGCTACGCACCAAGTAGGATACTGCGAAGAGGTGGTGAGTCACTGACCGCTTAAATACCGTGCTCTTAGGTTCCAATCCTAGACATGCGTCAGAGGTTACCACACCCTAGCTCGATGACTTAGCCATAGGTTGGTTTAGTTCTTTAAGTCTTATGTTCTGTTTGTGTGTTTGAGTAATCTAATCCTAGGGTTCAAGTTCCTATAAGTCTATCTACGTTCCATGCTTCCTACCCTTCTATAGAATATAATTCACAAAGAGGTTTAGATGTACTTACCTGGGCGGATCGGTGCCGGAGACTCGGGCCATGCTGCTTTAAAACCCAAAAACAATTAATAAGGCCTACTAAAACATTTTTGGGCCTTGGGCCCCCAAATGAAGCTTTGAACACTGCTCGATACCAATTTGTAGCAACCTAAACCCAGCCCAAACACTATGGCCGAATCTAGTCTGTCACAAAGAAAATATTTTTTTGGAACACTTTTCCTAAGTAAAAATTTACAGTTGCCGGAAACCTTTTAGTTAGTGGTATTGCAAAAAGGCATACTTGGGTTTAATTGAAAATTTAATTAAACCAAGTTATTATAAAATCACAAGTGTGCCCGATGGCACGATGAAAACATTTTCGTGTTTATTTGGGAAAACATGTGACTTTAATTTAATAATAATAATATAGTTTAAAACAAATATTCAACATATGGAAAAAAAATAACAAAAACAAATTATCAGGAGGCCTTACTACATCCAAATAAACTAAAACCGGAAATAAAATTTATCATAACTAAAATTAAAGTTCATTTAATTTAAATCCACCGCATGGCCACCTCAAGTCCCTCCGGCTCCATATCCGCGATCTATGCATCACCTGAAAAAAATAATGGAGAAGGTGAGTCACCAAGACTTAGTATGTAACCCTTCCCGCTTTAAAACATTTTCATACACAACACATAACCATTAATATGCGAATATTAAATACCCATCCTAGCCATCCAAAGCCATACTTGTCACCCGTTGTGGTACCAAACCATTGGTGGTGCCAAACCACTGGTGACATATAGTCACAATGTGTTACCAAAACACCGGTGTCCATAGACACGGATCAATTGATGGGGCCAACCCATCGTGTGATACCAAATCACCGGCGAGCGATCCCATATCTCAAGTGGGGCCATCCACGGTGGTGTTAACCACGAGGGATAAGTCGCTATGAGGTGCCAAACCTCCGAGGTACCAAACCTCCGGTGGCCGTAGTCACGGTGTGTTACCAAAACATTGGTGCCCGTCGGCACGATTAACACCGCCCTCCACTCATAAATCCCACATCAATCACATATGTATATGTTTCATGTCATCACATACTTAAATCTCATGTATCAATGCATCATGCTTCCCAAAAGCATCAAATAACAAATTCATATTAACAGTACTTACACGAATCACCATCTATACCGATATGGTATATTATCCAATGCTACATAAAATCAAGATAGCATTCACAACTATCGACATATTTAACAAGTTATATGTGTGTATGTACACACTGTCACCCACGAGGAGTCTAAATCCGAATGGAGAAATTGGCCACCCTAGATCTATTGTCCTAGATTCGGCCAAAACATGAGTCAAGATTATGGCCTATTCGCCAACCCAACTTAATACCATAGAGTTATCATTTGAGATCCGAGATCTTACCTTGCTCGACTTGGTTTCTAACAACCGAATCCTTATATGGGTTCCCTAGCAATCGGCCAACCTTAAGTACCAAACAAGATTAGTTTTGGTTTTTCCAATTATCCACTAAAATGGTTTAGAAAGAGTTGACTTCTTGATAACTTACCAAATTTAGTTGATGGAGAATTGAACCGATTTCTTCAAGATCTTGAAACACCTAAACATAATCGGTTCCAACATAGAGAGTTAATACCTTTTATCAAGTGTGAAATCGGTCCTTACCCCCTCTAGAAGTTAAACAAGTACAAGAGGCTATTAAAGAAAACACTCGGTCTACTCACCTTAGAACCGATTGAAGAAATAGAGAGGAACACTATGTTTGAGATTCGGCCAAAACTTGAAATATGGAGAGGGGTTATTCGGCTAGGATTGATTAAATAAGGCTGGATTTTTAGTAAGAAAAGAAGAAGAAAGGTAAAGGAAGTAGATGATCTGCTAATGTGGACACAAGTAGAGAAGGAAGAATTAAGAGAAGGAGGAGTGGGAGTTTGACCAAAAGACTTTTATGAAGAAAGAAAATAAAAGGAGAATGAGAGGGAGGGTGATCGGTCTTGAAGAAGAAGAAAAAGAAGTGGTAAATGGGAAAATGCTAGCGAAGTTGCCAAGTAAAATGGCTAAGAAGAATTGGCATATTCCCTTCACCAAGACTCCATGCAAATCACTCCACTCCAACAAGGAGTTCAACTTTAACAATCTCCTTGGTTTCCTCTTAGCCACCCATTTGATTTAATTCAAACTAATTTGAATTAATTACTAATAATAAGTAATAATCCCTTAATAATTCATATAATATCCTCATTTATCTCCTATTATCCTTAGAATAAATAAAATCCCTTTTAAAAGCTCATATTATCTTTTAATAATAAAAAAAGAGTTTAAAGGGAGAAGACTCTCCCATAAGTGCCGTCCAACATAATGCCAAAAGAGAGAATTGTGACTCGAACCAAGGTTCTCCTTGTTCCTTGATGGCATCACATGAAGCTCCCAAGTGGCCTCCCTTTGCCACTTATTCTAGGCTCAATTTATGTCAATTGTTCCTTTATTTATTCTTATAACCCCTAACTACTAAGGCTATCCACCCTTAAAGCTCATAAATAATGATTTACGCTATCCAAGCCAACTCAAGGCCCTTAATTAAATCTTATCAAGCCATAATTACTATCTCAAACCATTCAACACAAGCAAAATAATACAAATACAAATAACCCCATATTTAGGATGTTACAGAAATACTTGTGGGAAAACCCAATTGATTAAGACAATACCCGAGGAAGAATCCACCTAGACTTCACTTGTTATCTAACTCTGAACCAGATGATTTTTTCACTTGACTTGATCCGTAGGATTCTCTAATTTATATTAATACCTCTCTCGAGGCTACTAACGTCTAACCCTAGGTTGATTAATTGAAATATCTTTTTAATTAAAACACCTAGAATTGCATTAACTCGATCTATGGACTCCCATATTAGGTTTGACCCTAATCTGGCAAATTTTCGTCATCCTATCTCTAGGGTTGCGATCAACCCCGCTTAACTATGTTAGATCTACTCTTAAACCTCCTCTTCCTAAGCACATCAAAACTTGAATCAATATCCTGAAATATCAAAACAAGAATTAAGAACACATAGTTAAGAACAAATCAAGTATTTATCATATAGTTCAGAAAGCAATAACATGATTCGTCTTAGGTTTCATCCCCCTCATGTAATTGAGTAGTTTAGTTCATAATCATAAAAGAATACATCTCAAAAGAAAATATAAAACAAAACATAAGAAAAACGCTAAAACCCCCTGAAGGAATTTGAAGGAGAAATCCTCAGTCTTGAGTATGATCCGGCTTCTTGAGATGGATCAACTAACTTCCTTCGAGTGAATCCCACAATTCGACCTCTCTGGCTTGGCTCTTTGGCCTTGCTGAACGCCCCCTGAAGGTTGGCCTCTAGGGTGTTTATATAGGATTTTGGAATGTCTTTCTTTGCCTCTAAGTACCCTATTCTGAATAGAATTAAAACAGGTCACGGCAGGGCCATGCCCGCGTGGCACGACTGTGTGAATCGAGTTATAGGCCGTGGTCGGGTATGCTAAGGAGGCATGACCGTGTGTTTCTGGCCCAGGCCATGTGCATTTTGTACTTTGGCCCATTTTCTTCGTTTTTGGCCCATTTCTCGTTCTTTTCATCCTCTAGTACTCTCCTGAGTATAAAACATGAAATTAAATAATTAGGAGCACCAAATTCCACAACAAAAGGGATAAATCATCCAAAAGTATGCTAAATTAAATCATCCAAAAGTATGCTAAATGTGGGATTAAAATATGTATATATTACGGTTTATCAAATACCCCCACACTTAAGCATTTACTTGTCCTCAAGCAAAATTTTCAACTCACAATTAAAACAAACTTCCTCAATTCATAATATTCATCGATAATGTTTCATCATAATTCTTAGATAATTTATACATTGATAATTTAAGTAGAAGGGTCCTAAAGATCCAAACAATCAAAGCCATAGGTTTTGTAGCATGAAAATATAGGTGTTTCCCCTTACCTAAATAATAACCTTTAATTCAAAATTGGCAAGAGTTGACATCCTCACTAATGATTCACTCACATCACTCAAAGTGTTTTAAGGTTCAAAATTAAGCTCTCAAAAGTCGAACATAAAAAGTTAATCCCATAGGCTTGCATGAAAATCAAATCTCTACCACTATAAAATGAAATGATACACAGATCAAAAGGTCTTTAAAAGGGTTGTAACGGGGCTTAGGTTAAAGGTGTGGATAAAGGCTGAAGTAGAGGGTTAGAATCGAGATTGAATTGACAATTTACCTAACTAGAAAAATAAACTAATCTGAATAATTACATCAATTGAAAATTTGTAATATTAATAATCTGACTTCTTTTACAAGATGTTGAATTTAAGCGTATAAGCTCACTTCATCACGAACTACTAATGAATATACTTGATTTTTTTAAGAACAAATCAATTAAATTCATAATAAGATGAATTCAACTACTGAAATAATAATTAGGCAACTGATCAAATCAAGTCTCGATAGAAGGGTAGTCAAGAGAAATGGTGATAACAAATACAAGATGGGTTTTGGGTTAATATTGATGGGTGAGTCAAGAAATGGTTGTTAGGATCAAAGAGGTTCACTAGGGGTTAATTGTGAGGGTAGGCTTTTAGTAGAGTAAGTGAGTTAAATCCTAAGTGCCTTTATCATCTTTGTATATTAAATCAATGATGTGGTCTTGACATGTATAATCGAAGCAAATTCTAGAATAACAAATCATTGTTGACACACTCATAATCAATAAAGTGAGCAAGAAAAGAATATATGCTCTAAAAGGCTCAAAATCTCACAAAAATTATGGGGTTTTGATATCAACTTTGTAAATTTCAAACTTCAAGGTAATAATTAGATTTAGGTAGACAACCTAACAAAATTTTAATTTTTTAAAAATAGACTCATCATGCTTGATTCTCTAGTTTCCTAAAGTTTAAATCATCACTGTACAACTATCAATGACTTGATCCAAAACATATCAATAAAAATCATAAATCAACAGGAGTTTCAACTCAATGTCTCATCATAATTCCTATCGACAATGTCTCATCATAATTCATAGATAATTTATACATGAATAGTTCAACTCAAAGAACCCTAAAGATTCAATTACGATAAGTCATACATTTATAGCATGAAAACATAGGTGTCTCCCCTTATCTAAGTGATCATCTTTAATTCAAAATCGACAAGAACTGACATCCTCACTAAAGATTCACTCAAATCACTCGAAGGTGTTTAAGGTTCAAGAATAAGCACTCTAAGTCAAATCTGAAAAGTTAATCCCATAGGCTTGCCTGAAAATCAAATCTCCACCACTGTATATGAGATGATACACAGATCAAAAGGTCTTTAATCGGGGTTATAGCAGGGCTAAGGTTAAGGGTGTGGATACGAAATTTGGATTAGAGGTTTAGAATCGAGGTGACTTGACAAATTGCCTAACTAGAAACACTAAACTAAATATGAATATTTACTTGAATGCAAACTAATAATACCACTATAGATAATTACTATATAATAACGAATATTTTCATTACTTAAAGTTTTATAATACTTTAATCTGAGCTTTTTCTTCAACAATTGGAGTTTAAATGCTCTAAGCTCTTTTATTATACTACTAATATTGAATATACTTGGATTTTTTTTAAGAATAAACCAAAATAAACATAATAGAAGGATCTTTGGTGATTGAAATAACCTAATTCGACAATTGATCAAATCAATTCTCGATAGAGGGGTAGTCAAAGGAATGTTGATAACAAATACAAAGGGATTTTGGGTTAATATTCTTTGGGTGACTCAATAAAAGGTTGTTAGGATTCAATGGAGTTCACTAGGGTTAATTTGTATGGGTAGGCTTTTTTAGTGGAGTGAATGGGTTAAAACCTAGGTGCCTTTATCATCTCAGTGTATCAAATCATTAATGTGGTCTCGACATGCATAATCGAGGCAAGTTCTAGAATAACAGTTCAAAGTTGACAAACTCATAATCAATTAAAGTGAGCACGAAAAAGGGTATATGCTCTATAAGGCTCAAAATCTCACAAAAAATTATGGGTGTTTTAACATCAATCCTTATAAATTTTGAACTTCAAGGTGATACTCAAATTAGGTTCAACAACCTATCAATTTTAATTTTTAGAAAGTAGACTTATCATGCTCGATTCTCTAGTATTCTTCAGGTTTAATCATCAATGCACAATTAACTAAGACTTATTCTAAAACATATCAATAAAAATCATAAATCTTTAGAAATTTCACCCTAATTAATAATATGAGAAAAATACTTAAGATTAAGACTAATTTCAGGGTTTTGAGAATTATGCAAAAAGTTAGGCACTATTACCCCCACACTTAAGATGTACATTGCCTATCCATTAAATTCAGGGATTTACAAGATTACATAATCAATTTAGATAATCAAATCCAATCAAATCTTATAAGATATGATTCCCCTCAATCTTCTAAGACCAGTTTCCCTATTTACCAAGGTAGCCTATGTTGTCATATCTTCATCATTAGGCCACCCAGGCTTCAATCTGATAGGTTTCTTCAACAGCTCTTTGAATCGGGCCAACTCTTATGGGCCAAATGATCCCCATCTAAACGATAGACCTCCATGGGACACATTTGGTGCAACTATCATGGGCTTTACACTTAGGCCCGTGGCACTAGTAGTCACTTACTAATAATATACTTTGTCTCTTTGAACTCAAGATTTGATGTTATACTTTGTCCCCCTAAATTATGGGTGTTTTAACATCAATCCTTATAAATTTTGAACTTCAAGGTGATACTCAAATTAGGTTCAACAACCTATCAATTTTAATTTTTAGAAAGTAGACTTATCATGCTCGATTCTCTAGTATTCTTCAGGTTTAATCATCAATGCACAATTAACTAAGACTTATTCTAAAACATATCAATAAAAATCATAAATCTTTAGAAATTTCACCCTAATTAATAATATGAGAAAAATACTTAAGATTAAGACCGTTGGTTTTGGGGGAGCTCAACTATAAATAGAGAGTCTCCCCTAAATTGTTTCTTGTATTCTTTGAGAGAAAGTAATACAATTGAGAGAATTTACGCAAACACTTCTAATGCATAGTTTTCTATGACTTTCTGTTCTTTTGTGCTTTCTTTTAATAGTGTTGCTTCCGTTATATAAATTGGTGCCTTGAAGGAATTCTTTGTGAATCATCAATTGTTTGGTGGTTACGCTAACTTAGGCATGTTTGGGACAAACGGAATGCCTAAGGCCGCGCGGAACACGAGATGAAAATTCTAACCCTGTGACAAGTGGTATCAAAGCTTTGGTTGCGAAGGCACCATTGGGATGTCGAAAGAAGATTTTCATCAGAAGTGGGTCAAAAAACTAATCCTTTTGAAGGATATGTTGTCAGCAGTAGAGGAACGAGTGAATAAACTCGAGGAGTCCATGGAGGACGCGAAGAAGTCACACGATGCGCTTTGTGAATGCATAGATGACTAATATGTTTCATCTACAACATTTTTTTCCAATATGATTCATATATTATATGCTTTAATGGTGTTGTTGAAATATATGAAGTTGTAATGTACTAAAAGATGTGCCTACTTCCTCCACCACTGCGACACAACAACTTGTCATATTCGAAAGATTATTATTTTGTTGAAACAAATATTTGGGTCATGTTGATATTTTTGAACGATTTAAGCTCCTAAATGTAGATCAATTTGCTTGGAGAAACATATTTAAAAGATCAAGTCGGATCATATCATGTATATTGAATACCTTGGATCAAGGAAGTTGGAATGACTCAAAGCATTGAAGACATACTAGCAGCATGTCCTTTTTACATGGTCGCTAGTATTATATTTTATTCAACTATTTTAGCTACTGAATAGAAGGGATTGTGATTAATCTTCATTCTGTTAGCAAGTCTCAAAAACCTTATATGATTGGGACACATGTATAAGTTGATGTACAAGTTTTTTTTTTTTAGAGTATGTTCATCTTAGGAACATTATTATGAGACAGCATTTGTGATTGTAAACTTGTGTAGTTTGGTTTTATAAGATAAGTTTTCAAAGGAGAACCTAGTGGTGCTAGATATAGCCTTTGAGATACAAAAATGAGGATCCTTCATTAGGGTGCGCTAAAATTAGGATAGCTTATTGTAACCTCTCAAACTCGACCTAGACGTTATAATCGAATCCTAAAGGTTACATTAGCCACTAAAATGGCCAAGTAAAAATGTTTGGTTTAAAAACCACTATTTTGATCAATTTTCAAAAAACTTAGCGCGGTTGCATTTGATTTGTTAAAAACATCAGATGGGTAAGCCATCTATAATTTAAGTTCAATTTATTAGAAGGTTGTGTCGTTTGAAAAAAAAAATCAAATTGATTCTGTCAACAAACTTTTAAAACTTCATTGTACGTTTACATAGCGAAAAAAAAATTTTGCATTTGATTTTTGCATAAAAATCTGAGTTTTAAATCATATTTGGTCGGTTATTAAAATTCGCTCGATTTTTAACCAAATTTTCCATGCATACAAATAAAACCAAATAAAACCAGCTATGCCATAGGTTATCTGTGACACCCCTAACCCGTAACCATCACCGGTGTAAGGTTAAAGGCATTTCTAGACGAATTAGATATTTTACGAACATTTCATATCATAATTCAATAATTTAATTCAAAGTGTCCCTTAAAAAGGTCTACGAGACCTTAAACATGCATTAGAAAGGGGTCAGGACTAAATCGAACACATACAAAATTTTCTAAAATTTAAACATTTTTCAAAGCTACAGAGGTCACACGCCCGTGTGTCTAAGCCGTGGAAAAACAGAGCATACATACTGACTTGTCTACAGTAGAGAACACACGTGGTGAAATCGACTTGTACCACCACGACCAATCCACACGCCGTGTGTCCGACCCATGGTCGGCCGACTTGTTTCACATGGCGATCCTGCCTGTGTGTCCAGCCCATGGTCGAGTCTGACTTGTTTTGAAATACAAACACGAAGGACACAGTCGAGCCACACGCCCGTCTGCTCAACCGTGTAGGCAATTATAGGCCATTTGTAAGGCCAATTTGCCACCCACACTTTGGGTTATACCTACAAGCACCATTAAGCATCATTCCAAGCACCAAAATCAACCAAACATATCAAATTGACCACCTTTTCTAACAATTCAAGGGCATACCAAACACACCCAATTATGTACCATTTAGTTCAATCTATTCACAAGCATCTCTATGCAAAATTTCATACACAACTTACCATTTCAATATGACATATTCTCATCAATAATATGCTAGCTTTGCATTTTTAAACATATCATAAATTTGGCCATCTCATTAGCCATCAAACCATACCAAACTATGCATCATATAACATGAACTACTCATTCACATCACATTCATTATCTAGCCATATCACATGGCTATTTTTTTACACCTTTCCAAAACATAATCAAAACTCACTAGACTATACATGCCATACTTTAATATATACTCTTTCAAAAGCTACCAAAATATGTTTTAATAGTGTGGTGACGATCCTCGACGATCTCCGAGCCTTTCGTAGCTTTAACGATCTATAAAACAATGTAAACATACACAAAGTAAGCTTTCAAAAGCTTAGTAAGCCATATACAAATAAACTTAATATATAAACATTCATAATCATATCAAACATAAGATCATCAATATTTCCCAATTGCAAACTCATAATTCTTCTTTGATTCATTTGTTTAGCCATTGCTTACCAACAACTCAATCTCCAAATACCTCTTTTGATCATAGCACATTAATTCCTACATCACATTTTATCTCATTGAATCTATGCACATATCTCACTTGTGCACAATCACATATACTTATATTTCATACTCAATCAAAGTATGCATTTCAAACGTACTTGAAACGATTACATATTTCACATAGTCCTTCATTTCTCAGAATTTCCCGTTGAACCATTCAAAAATCAAATAGGATACTCGGATAACTCAGAATACCTGTACGAAGCCAATGTCCCGAGGTGCTCTTACATGTAACCAAATATTGAAGCCACTGTCTTAGACAGGGTCTTACACGAATATACTACGATGCCAATGTCCCAGACATGGTCTTACACGTAAATCTCAAATCAATACCGACGTACCAGATGTGTTCTTACATGATATCATATATCGAAATCCCTATGTCATGACATATGAATCCTATCTATTTCTAAGGTTCGTACAGGACTTTTCGGACCTTGACACATTATCGATACTTTCTCGGATTTCACACCTATATCATCCAAAGCCATTCATCGCAATTCAATATTAAATGAACATGAATAATTCAACTTAAATATATTTGTTTGTATATAGGCTTACCTCATACAGATATAATCGGACAGATTCAACTACTCGTTCACTTTCGACTTTTCTCGATCTAAATCCGTTTTCTTTGGTTCTTGATCTATACATATTTAAATTTAACTCATTTATACATCAAATCATTCAATTCAATCCAAAAACACACATTTAGGGCAATTTATAATTTAGCCCTTACATTTTCACATTTTGACATTTAATTCTCTATTTCACAAAATCAAAAAATACACACAAATTTCTTATACCCATGCTTAGCCAAATTTTCATCATACTCATACAAGTCCATACATCTCATTTATTTCACATTTTAGTCCCTCAAAATATTATTTTTACAATTTAGTCCAAATTACTCAAATTTACCAAAAATCCAAAGACAAAACATGTTAATCAAACACATGTATTTCATATTTCATCAACTATCATCACAAAGCTCAAGTATTCATCAATGGCACATTTCAAAATCATCATCAAATTCTGAAATTAAGGCATTGGTGTTGTAGTACTCGAAGCAACGATTACAAAAACGTAGAAATTATCAAAAAAATGAACAAAAACTAACCTTGAATCAAGCTAAATGAGTGTTGAATACCATGGAACTTAAAACCCCTCTTCTTTTCTTATTTTCGGTTCCAAAAAGATGAACATTCCACTAACATTTTCATTTGTTTTTATTTATTTCTTGCTAATAGATTATTTACTAAATTAACCTTTGAATTTTAATAAGAAAATCATATACATCAAGCCCATAACTGTCCATCCCATGGTCTAATGGCCAAATTTCAACATAAGGACTCCATATTATTAAAGCCATAACAAATAGGTACCTTTATAGATGGCATGCTAATTTTGCATTTAATGCGATTTGGTCAATTTCTCGAATTAAACACACAAACAACAAAGTTAATATGAAACTTTCACACATGCTCAATCACATACTATAAGCATAAAAAATAATATTAAAATATTTTTTGACTCAGATTTGTGGTCCCAAAACCACTATTCTGACTAGGGTCTAAACCGAACTATTACATTATCTGTAAAGAGTAAACTAGGATGTGAGCTTAAAAAGCTAGTGTGAGTCTAAGCAAAAATAAGCATTGCATAGGTATCCAATCAATCAATGAAATTTTAACAATTCATACAGTTTATCATGGCATAACAAGATTTAGTGTACGGCATGCTCAAATATAACAATACAAAAGTCATACCCATCCATCCGCTACACACCACAAGTTCCCCAAAATCCATCATCAGAACACCAAAACCATAAGAGCCAAAGCTCAATGTGGTTAAACCACCAGTAACAATATGCAATAAAACTACCAGTAATTTGTGATAAGTTACCAATAATTTGTAGATAAGCTACCAATAATATGCGATAAGTTTCAATAAATTGCAGTAAAGTTGCTAATAAGTTGCGATAAGTTGCCAATACTCGAACAATATTCTAGGGAGCAAATATACTGCTAAACAATAATATTCTTGATAAACGGCCAATACTCTACAGAACTCCTCCATCACCAATTAAATCTCTAAACCCATGCAATGCAATATTACATTTAATGAATGTAGTTTATCATGTTTAAAAGTGACAATATCAATAACAGTGGCATGCTTAACATGCTTTCAGTTTACCAATTTCAGTGGCATGCTTCGCATACATTCAATATACACAGTAAAATTCAGTGGCATGCTTATTCATGTAATAAATAAACATTAATACATCATGCAATTTAGTAAACATATAATTAATAATTACAATCAACACTCACACAATCATTTAATCACAATAAAGGTCCATAACATCCAGCCATCACCCTTTTAGCACTTACCTTAATCGGCAACTCCTAATCCATCTCAAGGTCATTCAACTAAGCACAAATCAACATGTAACATTGTCAACATGCATATTACACAATTCCCAAAAATCCTAAACACTCAAAGGTGAGACCCACAACTAATTAATCACAAAACCAAAATACTAACACTATCCTATAGCTCTAATGTTTAGATCTAGATAGATCCCAATCAAATCTATATGTGATACATATAACACATGATTAAACCAACCTTTAATTACCCATACAGGGTTCGGCCAAAGCAGGAAATATACCAAAATTTTTAGATCTAAAATTAGGGATCATTACTTACTCTATTTTGGTTTACGACGGAATTGCAAACAAACTTCTGATTCTACTGCTAATCTAAATGATTTGGATCTGGACCTTGAATCAATCAAAACACATTAAAGGAAGGGACATGCGATATTTACCCATGAAAATATCAATTGACCATTACAAAATATGAAAGAAGAGATAAATGACTTAGATCTGGTTTTAAAAGCTTCCCTTACACTACTTGATTTAGATCTATGACGATTGATATGCAAAACTGACATCAAAAATAGAATAAAGGAAAGGTATTTGAGGTGTTTCAAGTGGGCGGCAATGGTGCAAATAATAACAGCAATAGTTGACAATTTCCTAGTGGTCGACAACAACAAATGAAAAAAAAGAAGAAAAGAAAAAATATGGCAGCAAGGTGAGGCAAAGGGAAAAGCCGACAACAACAAATGGCCAAAGGGATCGGTGACAACAATGGTGGGTGGCACAAGGCAGGAAAAAATAGGAAGAAGAAAGAAAATAAAAATAAAATAGAGAAGAGGAAAGAAATAGTAGAAGGGGACAATAGAAAAAGTGGGCAAATGGGCAAAAAAAGGCTGAACAATAAAGAAAACTACAATTTATACCTAGGTTAAAAACAAAGGGTGGCACACTAAGGTTTTTGAATAAAAATTCGTTAAATAAAAATTACACTGGAGAAGAGAAATGAACTTGGGTCTCAAGTATACTTATACTACTCCTTAACCACTAGACCAATTACTCATCCTTGTTTAAACTCTTTCAACATTTATTTTTGAAACAAATCGTGACACTTACGAGGGTTTGAAGCAAAATGCAAAAATTCAAAATGAATCGAGGGAAGTGATTCGAACTTAAGTTTCAAGAATGAACTCACTAACTCTTAACCATTAGACCAGTAACTCACTTATTCATACAAAGATAACCTTACAAGTCAAGGCGTGAAAGCTCTCGGTTCACTAACCCAATTCTACTAACCCGATTTTTGGGATGTGACACATTTTGTATTTTATTCAAGGATAATGGAAATCATCCCATTTAGCTATGCTCCACACACGTAGAAAAATCAAATAGTGTAAAAATTTGCCTCTTGTTTACATTGCACCATTCGCAATTTTTGTAGAAGTGCCCACTTCCGCAACAAGTTCTTCTCATACTTTATTGCTTAAAGAATTAGCAACTTATAGACTTAGCAATGGCTTCAGGTCAACAAGTACCGTTAAATGTAAAGAAGGAAGGATTATAAGTTCAAATTATGAAAATTATTAAATCAATGCTTATTTATGAGTATAGTGGGTTTTATGATTGACCTTATCAACCATTGGTAGGGTTAATCATGGAAAAAAAGTCACTTGTTGACCTATTTAAGGTTTGGGTTATTTGTCAAAGTCCAAAAGTCTCCTTGATATTTGGATCGAAAAAATTGTCTTAGGATGCAATATTCATGTTCTGAACCTAATTTGGCCCACTTTCAAATTTTATAATATGTTAATTTTCTTTTTTGATATTATGTAATTTAAGTTAAGTGAGAAAGAAATAAAATGCATAAATATTAAAAATATTGAATTTACTTATTTGTAATTAAAATTTTTGTTAAGCATGACTCTTATTTCAGTCAAATTTGAGAAGTAATCTTCTAGTTAAACTCTATTTATTTGTTTCAATCAAACACTGATTACTTTAGATTATTTTATTTTTATTTGACCTATGAATTTAGCCTATAAATAGGCTCTTTTACAACCTTAGAATAAACACCCCATTAGATATTAGAACTCATAACACATTTAGAGAATTTTGTGTTTACGTTTTGAGGGTTCTTTGTTTTCGAGTTTTCGGGGTTTAGTTTTTATCTCCATCTTTTGTACTCTTCGTTCTTTTGCCATTATAGTAAAATTATCTTTACCCATGGTTTTTTATCATCTTTGAAGGGGTATTTCCACGTTAAATTTGTGTGTCCAATTTCTCAATTTATTTCGCTATTTTTCTTGTTGCTTAATTGGGTCAATCCTAACAAGTGGTATCAAGAGCTAGTTCAATTTTCATAGATCAGCCCATTCAGATATGACAGCAACAAGGTTTGAAATTGAGAAGTTCGATAGTGAGACAAATTTCAATCTGTGGCAAGTTCGGGTGATGGTAATTCTAGTTCAATCCGGTTTGAAAAAGGTTGTTACCAGGAAAAGTCCTGAGAATCTAAATAAAACAGAATGGGAAGAGCTTGATGAAAAGGCTTTTTCTACAATCCAGTTGTGCCTCGCGAATACAGTATTGTAGGAGGTATTGATGGAGAATATCTCATCTGCCTTGTGGAAAAGGTTAGAAACTCTTTATGCGACTAAGTCACTAGCTAATCGTTTAGTGTTGAAACAACGTCTATTTACGTTTCGTATGAACGAAGGTGAGCTTCTTAGAGATCACATCAATCAATTCATTACTCTTTTAAATGATTTAAAGAATGTTTAGGTTCATATTGATGATAAAGATCAGGCTATGCTATTATTGTGCTCTTTACCCCCTTTATACAAGTCTTTCAGGGAGACCCTGATTTATGGCAGAGACAAACTCTCGTTCGAAGATGTGAAGGGTCATTTGTTGAGTAGAGACAAACTCGACAATGAGCTTCATTTGGATAGCAAGGTAGATAGGCAAGTTTCTGTTTTGATAGCATCAAAGAAAAGAGACAAAAGGTGTCGCTATTGTAAAAAGTTAGGTCACGTCAAAGCAGATTGTTATAAACAGCGAAAGAAAAGAGTTGCTGAGAGTAATGAGGAAGATGTAGCTGGTGCTAATTTGGCCGATGAAAGCGGTCATGATTTCTTGTTAGTGTCAACGAGCGATAACTCTAAGCTCACGTCCGAGTGAGTCCTAGATTCGGGATGTTATTTCCACATGTGTCCCAATAGAGAATGGTTCACTACATACAGTTCGGTTGAAGGTGGAGTTGTGTGCACAGGAAACGATTCATCTACTAAGGTAATTGGTATTGGTACTGTTAAAATTAGGATACACGACAGGACGATTAGGACACTCTCAGATGTCAGGTATGTACCTATTTTACGAAAGAATCTCATCTTCTTGAGTATTTTAGACTTGAAAGGATGCAGAATCAACATCGAGTCGAGCGGCATTAAAGTATCTCGTGGAGCTCTCGTTTTGTTAAAAGGTAAAAGAACTGGCAGACTTTATATTTTGGAAGGTTTTACAATGACCTGTAACATTCTGAATAGGGCCTATGCATTTTCAGTTTAATTGTATGAAATGACAAGTTTAAGCACTGAGAATAAATCTTTGATATTTTTGGAAACCTGGAAATGCATGAAAATGGAAACCTGAACATTTTGGAAACCTGAACATTTTGGAAACTTGGACTTGTAAGAAAAATGGCAAGTTCTGAGCCGATCGAAAATTTTAGGAAACTTAGAAATAATGCGGAATGACAAATTTTAAAGTTCAAAATAGGAAATAAGGGCAAGAGGGCCTTAAAAGAAAAAGTTGGTGAGATTTGACACACAAGCAAAGCTTGGAAAAATGGCTGAAGGTGTCACTTAGGGCCTATGGAAATGGCGCCATGTGTAAGAGGAATGGGCACGAGTTCGAGTCACTTGGGAAGCAAATAATGAAGGTTTATTTTGCTTCCATAAGTAAGAGGGTGGACGGCACCTATTTTCTAGAAAGGGAGGAGTTTTATTCCTGTTAAAACTTGATAAATTAAGTGATAAATAAAGGAATTTCTTTTAATAAGATAAATGAGGAGATAAAGGATGGATTAAATACTTTTAATTTAATTAGGTGATAATTAAAGGAGATAATATTATCATTTGTGGGGAGTAGTGGCCAAGTCAAGGACTCTTGGTCTAGCAATTTCAGTTAAAGGAGGAGAATTTAGGCTATTCTCTCATCTTTTCTAAGCCTTGCTGAAATTTTCCTAGCTCTCTCCCCCTCTCTGCCGAATTTTCTTTAAGCAAAAACCATCCTCTCTTCTTCTATTTTTCTTCTCTGTTTCTACTGTCAAGCCAAATCTTTGTTGATTCTAAGTAAAGGAGCAATCAACTACAACATCAAAAGGGTAAGATCTGTGGTCAATCAATTTTTGTTCCTTTTCTTTTTACCAAAATCAAGATACTAATCCTATTAGCAATTTTGGCCGAATCTACAAGGATCTCTCAGGATCTTTTTACAACTGTCGAATATCAAAGGAAGAGTTTCGGGATTTCAGATTCAAGAAATCTAAGGTGAGGCACATTCGGCCAAAGGCACAATTTTATTTATTAAAGTTAGCTTTAATCTAACATAAAGTTATAGGGATTTCGACAAGCATATAAAGGAATCCTCTTCAGATTTGGAAATTGTATGGTAAGTGACATTCGGCCAAGGTTTGATCTTGATATTTGGAATTATTTTCCATTTATTCAAAAGTTAGAAACTGACATAAATACCTGATTTAGTGGCTAGCCGATTTAAGGAAGGAATACTATCAATTTTAGGCATTTGATTTACAATCTTTTAATTCTAACAACAAGGTAAGTAATACAAATCCTACTTGGATTTGGTTTTTAAGCCAAATAAGTTTGTTAATATATTTTAATGGTTGGCCGAATATAGGAGTAAAAATCTAGATCGGTAGATCGTTCTTGAGATTTCAAGGAATCTATTAAGCAAATCGTGTGTGTACGTACACTAACTTTCGATATTTCATATGGCAATTATTTTTATTATATGATTATCGTAAGTATATGAATATGGCTAAGTACCCTAATGTGGTACAAGAGTACTCGAGCACGTTTCCTACTTCGATAGGATTATGAAATATGTTATTTTATAACATGTGAATATATGTATATGAATATGAAATTAAGTATGTTATGCATGATATATATTTTTGGGGCATTCTGGATTTATGTGAAAGGGAAGAAGGTGTTGACTTGGTCTCACTAACGTTATATGGTGACTACGGTCACAACATTTTGAATATGGTAACTCGGTTACATTATCGAATTTGGTAACCGGTTACATTATTTGAATATGGTGTCTAATGGCACAAATTATATAGGCGATGAGCACGTCATTGCAATGACGCCTTCGATGGTGTGTAGCGGATGGAGGGTTGACTTAGTAGTCCCACGGTGTGACTGGCGGTGCTGGTGGTGTGTAGCGGATGGACCATTAGGTTTGTGTTGGGTTGCATCATCATTTTATATGAATATGAAATTGATATGAATGTGTATGCTGATTTGTTGAATGTTAGTCTTGTGTGCACATTGAGTCTCATTGACTCACCCGTTGTGGGAAATATTTTCGGTGATGAACGGTGTGAATGGGACGGTGAGACCTCGAGGTGGCCATGTTTCATTTGAAGATTTTATTCAATTTGGACTTTGTTATTTTTTTTTTTTGGGTTTTACTTGATGTAATAAGGCCATAAGGCCCAAATGGATTTTTCTTATTTTGCTTTACTTTAAATTGTTATGTTACGAACTATTATGACTAAAGTTAAGTGATTTTTTTTAAAACCTTAAAAATTATTTTGTCACCTTAATAAAAATTGGATTTACAAGATTACTTAAATGGGTTTCCAATCTAAGCTCAATCCACGACAACATTTTTTTCCAATATTCACAAATTTTCTCTAAGTAACAAAAATCTTTGAAATTGGTTTACTTTAGGAACATACCAGATCCGGTTCAGGCTCGTGGGCTGGGTGTGGGGTGTTTCATGACCGATCAAATCGAACGTCCCTCGTCCATTACAGAGTCGGAATCAACTCATTTAGAGTGGAGGCAACTTGGTCATAGGAGGGAAAAAGGTATGACCGTTTCGTTGAAGAGAGGTTCTCTTTTGGATGTAGGTTTTGAAAAGTTAGGGCACTGTGTTCATGAAAATCAAGCCCGAGTTAGTTTTGATTTGGCAGTGTACAAGTCGAAGGCTAGAAGTCTTCTAGTTTCTAAGCACAGATTTGACTCAGTTAATTCCCTGCATGGTTCAAGATAGGCTCGTGGCGGGCTTTGACAAAGATGGCATTGTGGAAATATGAGTCAAGGTGGAGATTTGTTAAGCGTGACTCCTATTTTAGTCAAATTTGAGAAGTAATCTTCTAGTTAAACTCTATTTGTTTGTTTCAATCAAACACTGATTAGTTTAGATTATTTTATTATTATTTGACCTATGAATTTAGCCTATAAATAGGCTCTTTTACAACATTAGAATAAACACCCCATTAGATATTAGAACTCATAACACATTTAGAGAATTTTGTGTTTACGTTTTGAGGGTTCTTTGTTTTCGGGTTTTCGGGGTTTAGTTTTTATCTCCATCTTTTGTACTCTTCGTTCTTTTGCCATTATAGTAAAATTATCTTTGCCCGTGGTTTTTTATCCTCTTTGGAGGAGTTTTTCCACATTAAATTTGTGTGTCCAATTTCTCAATTTATTCTGCTATTTTTCTTGTTGCTTAATCGGGTCGATCCTAACAATTTTAATAGAATGATTTATATCAAATTTATCGATATTTTAAAAAATTAACATTTTTAATAAAAAAAATATATATAATATAGATAAGCCTAAAAGGTCTTGATTTTTAGCTAGTCTCAAACACATGCTTGCATGGGCGAAATTTGAAATCCATATGATAGGTGAAATCAAGTTTAGGTAACTATATATAATGTTCATGTCGCGTATGAGCCCAACCTGACTAATAAATAATCTAATCTCTTAACCCAATGTCATATACTTAAAAAAAATTCCATAATTTCCTTATTCAAAAAAGTTCAAGAACAAAACTAAAAATATAATATATTCAAATGCAAACATAAAATTGGGGGACTAATAAAACAATTTAAAAACTTAAAAACAAAAAAAAAAATGTAAGATACATAAGGCCTAAAATTAACCTTTATTGAGGTCTCATCTTCATAAACTTTAAGAGTGATAATAATGATATTTAATAGCAACAATTTTTTTTTTTTTGCCCAACATCAAAATTCTCCACCAATGTCGCTTCAACAATTACAAGTACATAGTGTCATTGAAAAATAATATTTACAATGAAATAAATCCATTGAAGGAAGTATTCTTATGATCATATCCAAGGGGAAGAATGACTACTATTATCAAAAACTTATTTATTTCACTCACTAAAATAACTAAACAACTATAGTAATTGAATCAAGAAACCAGTTAAATAACACAAATTATGAAGACAATTTAATTAAAAATATAATAAATAAACAAATATGTGACATAAAATAACCAATCACAATATCATGTGATGCTTAGAAGAGTAAGAATCCGGTAAAAACTACAATATTAACTATGCCGATGATGGCTTTAGTTGCATCAGAATTAAATGGTCTTTGGTCTTTGGTCTTTGGTCTTTGGTGTCATTATTGGAATTCAGGCTTTCACTATCAACTGCATCGCCCTTTCTTTTTAAGGCATGAAGAAGAGACAAAACTTTGTCAGTGACATTTGGTAAAGGAGGGGATGAGACGTCTTCGAGTTACTTGGCGTCAAAAGAGGATCCTTCCTTAGTCTCGGCTGTCGCTTTTGCTATGGCTAGAGAGGAAGAGCTTGAAAAACTCTTTGGGGCTCCAACAGAGATGATTTGGGTGCTCTTCCGTTGGACTTCGATGGTGATGAAGAAGGCCTGTTGGAGGATGGTGTCGGCGACTTGGCAGAAGAGGACTTGGTAGAAGAAGCCAAGAAGAAGAAGAAGATGGTGACTTTGCAGGGGAAGAAGCCTTGGAAGGGGTTGGTGAAGGTGATTTATCGGTGGCAAATGCCCCAACCACGGCTATGAAAACAAGTTCAACAACAAAAAGATCTTGGCGGGCCATCTTTCCCTTTTGCTTCTCGATAGATTCTTATATATGTATTTTCTTTGTTGAAGTATTGATGTGTGCATATATATATATATATATATATATAAGTTTCTTTATGTAATGGAATTGCTTTTTTTTTTAACATCTTACAAAAATATTTTAAGGTTTTGTTGCATTTTTGTGAGGGTTTTTTAACTTCTATTTGTTAGGAAAATAATTTAGAAATAAAATGCTAATTTAGTAGTTGATGTTTAGTATATACTAATATTTTTCCTTTTAAATTGTACACTAAACCAAATATAGTTGTAACCCTATTTTACCCCATTTTTTGTGTTTTAATTCGAGGATAATATCTTTTAAGCCCAGACCTATCTAACTTTCCATTAAAGTGCCCAAACCGTAAATTTGATTATGGCTTTAGCCCAAACCTGAGCCTAATCTGAACCCCTTAAACACTCTAATTATCACATTGAAAGTAACACACATCAAATGCAAAGGCCCATTAATTCAGGATGTTACAGAAATACTTGTTTGTTCTATCTTTTCTCTATTTCTTCTAAAAGCCAAAATTTTCTTTGCCCTTCTTCTCATATTATCTTTCTTTCCTTTGTTATTCTGTTGCAAAGTTGAAACTAAATCCATCTATCTTCTTTCTATTTGCTTGATAGCTGAATTGCTTCTGAGTATTTAAACCTCTTCATTCATCTTTGGTGGATAGCCGCTACTCGTTCTTTTAGCCTTCTCAAATCGATTTCCTTTTTTGTGTGCGTTGTGGTAAGTATTCTCTTCTTCTTCGATTTGTTTTTCCTTACGAGTTGTTAGAATGTATTTTGGTGCGTTGGCTGAATGTGAGGATGGTGTCGGGACTCATTCAAAATCTTGGTGTAAGTTTGTTAGCCTTCGGGTTCTATCAATCTAGGTAAGGGACTCCCTCGATTGAGTATGTATTCTTTCGTTCTTGCCTTTACTTAACCTGGTTCTCTGATTAAGATCTGTTATGGATTCGAATGCCAGTCAAGGGAAGGAGGGGGTTGGACCCGAAAACCCATCTCCTAAATTTAAGAAGCGAACAGTGTCAGCAGTTCGAGATTGGCCATCAGGTTATGGGCCGACATCTGTGTAGAATCGTAGGCAGATAGCAGTGGTTACGATTAGAGATAGTGTCAACGTAGAGAGCGTGATATTACGTGTTATCAGGTGTGTAACTCTTACACACTTTATATGTTAAATATGTTATTATCTGTGTATTGCTAAAAGCCAAATGATGGCATGGGTCACTATGTTACCCTTGTGGGTAAAAACGAGGACTCCGGGTAAGTCTACTATGTTTTGTTATCAGTAAATGTGTGTGCTATAAGCCTAAATGTGCTATGTTAGTTAATTGTTAAGCATGATCATACTATGATGTAAAGCATGTGCATAAAAATGGGATATGATGAGAAGAGGGAGGAAACTTTATCTTTTCAGACTGTCACCAGTGGCTAGGTACCACAAGTGGTTTGGCCCCACATAATCTTATTTTTGACTAATTCTCAGTGGTTTGGAACCACCAGTGGTTAGGTACCACATGTATGCTATTCTGTGACTCGTCCCAGTGGTTTGGTACCACAGTGGGTTGGCCCCACATATTGGTGATTCAGGATTGTCACCAGTGGTTAGTTACCACAAGTGGGTTGGCCCCACATATTATTATTTGTGACTTTTGTCACCAGTGGTTAGGTACCACCAGTGGCTAGGTGCCACAAATGTTGGGTAGACACAGGCGATATGGATGGATATCTAGGTTGATTGGGTTGCATGGCATACATACTTTGCATATGAATCTGCGTGGGAGCCTAAAATATTTGTGACGGGGGTTTATACACTGAGTCTCAGTGACTCACCCCTTCCGTTAATCTTTGCAGGTAATCCTTAGACTGCGGATATAGAGCCGAGGTGGACTCGAGGTGGCCATGCATAATGTTTTGGATTTCATTTTAAATGCTTATTTTAGAATTACTCTACTTTAACTTGGATTTCGGGTAATGTAAAAAGGCCATTTAAACATTAGTTTGGTTTTTATTTGTTTTATAAATTTTCACTCATTTTATTTCGATTATTAAGTCATGACTAATATAGTGTCGAAATGGGAGTTTTCCAAAACTTAAAGAACTTCGGGACTTCCAAGAATTTTACAATTTGGTAATTAACATACGAGTTCTTTTATAACAAGGCAACTCAACTTTTCAAACTAAAACTCAAAATCGTTCCAGTGAATCACTCAGTACAAACTCTGTGTTTACTAAAGTAAAAAGAAAAAGAAAAAATGTGTTTTCTTCCCTATGACATGCCAGGTTCGATCGTAGCATTTTGACCGGATTTGGGGTGTTACAATTGTGGTATCAGAGCCAAGTTTAAAAGCTCGGCTGTGAGTATAAGGCCCAAATTATTTTCAGTAGATGGTTTGAAAGATAAATTTGATAAAATATCTGTTTTCGAGAAGCTTTCCACCTGAGTCTCCGGCACCGATCCGCGGTAGTAAGTTCTCTAACTATCAATTGTATGATATAATGTTATTGTTGATATGATTGTATCGAGATATGATTGCTAGTGATAGAAAATCTTACTCTAGAGATTGAAACCTGTAGGGATGTACGTACTCACGAAAGAAACTACTCGGAATATATACTCATAAGACTGTGTGGTAATAAACAGTGGAAGAAGCTAATTCATAAAATTTTTCCTAAATTAGATTAAATCGTGAACGTTAGTCATGAGCACTCGAAGACGTGGGTGTAATGTGTGCGGTCGTGGTAGGGGTAAGATTACTGCATCGGAACCAGCAGGGTCTGGTCATGGGTCAGGGAATGAGGTACCGCTACCGCCAGCTGTGGAAGCAGAGTTTCAGGGCCCAACGGGTGGAGACGATGCAGTGTCTCAAGTAATGTTGGGGTTCTAGAGAGAGTTACTGGGGCAAGCACGGGCATAGGAGCCCGAAAATCTATGTCTGAATGACTCCGAGCCAATGGAGTAGAAGTATTTAAGGGCATTTCTGGTGTAGCTCCCAACACAGTTGAATACTGGTTAGAAGCGACTGAGCGTATAATGGATGACCTTGACTTCACAGTAGAGGAGAAATTGAAATGGATCATGTCCCTTCTCCGAGATGAATCGTATCAGAGGTGGCTCACGGTTAGAGATGACTGTAATTAGCCTTCTAGGACACTCTGTAGTAGTGAATAAACTGTATAAGGATGTACCCCTAGAACTTCAAGGGGTAGTATTTTTGGCTGATCTGATGGAATTTCCTTTCGAAGAATTCGATTTGATCTTAGGGATGGATTGGTTAGTGAAATATCAAGCAAGTTTAGACTGTGCAGCCAAGCGTATGGTGCTAAGAACTATTGAGGGTGATGAGGTGGTGATGATAAGGGAGAGAAGGAACTAACTATCTAATATGGTATCCACTTTGAAAGCCGAGAAAATGGTGAAAAAGGGATATAAGGAGTTTGTGGTTTATGTTTGTGCTTTGGAGGCCAAGGAGTCAATGGTGGGGAATGTTCGAACGGTGAAAGAATTTTCCCATGTGTTTCCAGAAGAGCTTCCAGGATTGCCTCCAGATCGCGAAGTGGAGTTTGGTATTGATCTTTTACCCGAAATGGCACCTGTGTCGATTGCTCCTTACAGAATGGCGCCGAAGGAGTTGGTGGAGTTAAAGGCATAGATTTAAGAGTTGTTGGATTTGGGTTTCGTTCGGCCAAGTGTATCGCCTTGGAGAGCACCTATACTTTTTATTAAGAAGAAGGACGGATCAATGCGAATGTGTATTGATTACCGCCAACTGAATAAGTTAACGATCAAGAATAAGTATCCATTGTCGAGGATAGATGACCTGTTCGACTAACTTAAGGGAGCATCAGTCTTTTCCAAGATCGATTTGAGGTTAGGGTATCACCAGCTTAAAGTCAAGGAAGCTGATATTCATAAGACGGCGCTCCGTACTCGCTATGGTCACTACGAATTCTTGGTGATGCCATTTGGATTGAGCAACGCACCAGCAGCGTTTATGGATATGATGAATCGAGTTTTTCAACAGTATTTGGATCGATTCATCATAGTGTTTATAGATGATATTCTGGTGTACTCAAAGTCTGAGGAGGAGCATGATTCACATTTTCGAGTGGTTTTGCATGTTCTGAGGGAGAAGAGGTTGTTCGCTAAGTTTAGTAACTACGAGTTCTAGCTGAAGGAAGTTACCTTTTTGGGTCATGTGGTGTCTGCTGAGGGGATTAGGGTGGACCCTCGAAAAATTGAAGTAGTGTTGGATTGGAAACCTCTTAGGTCTGTGACAGAGATTCGAAGTTTTCTTGGTTTGGCTGGATATTATAGAAGGTTCGTGGAAGGATTCTCTTTTATTGCAGCACTATTAACCAAGTTGTTAAGGAAAGGGGTTCCATTTGTGTGGTCAGACAAACAACAAGAAAGTTTTTAGAAGTTAAAGAGGATTTTGACAGAAGCTCTGGTGTTGATTCAGCCTGAAGCAGGGAATGAGTTCACTGTCTATTGTGATGCATCGCATACAGGGTTAGGATGTGTGCTGATGCAAGAAGGAAAGGTGGTAGCGTATGCTTCTTGGCAGTTGAGACCTCATGAAGTGAATTATCCAACGCATGACTTGGAGCTAGCTACAGTGGTTTTCGCCCTAAAGATATGGAGACATTATTTGTATGGGGAGAAGTTCATCATTTACACGGATCACAAGAGTTTGAAATACCTCCTTACCCATAAGGAATTGAATTTAAAATAGTAAAGGTGGATCGAGTTGTTGAAGGATTATGACTGTTTGATTGAATCCATCCGGGTAAGGCTAACGTGGTGGCATATGCGTTGAGCCATAAGGTAGTATCAGACTTGAGAGCAATGTTTGCTCACCTTAGTTTGTATGATGATGGAAGTTTATTAGCGGAATTGCAAGTGAACCTGACATGGATAAGTTAGGTTAAGGAGAAGCAGTTTGTACATGATGTCTTAAGCGTTTGACTTCCAAAAGAACAAGAGGGTGGAATAGAAGATTACAGCTTGAACAGCGATGGAGTTTTATGTTTCCATGGAAAGGTTTACATGCCAAAAGATGTGGAGTTGAGGCAGAAGATTCTTTAGGAAGCACATAGCAGTCCATACGCTATACATCTTAGAGGTGGTAAGATGTATCAGGATTTGCGAGAGTAGTTTTGGTGGCCGGGTTTGAAGCGAGAAGTAACTAAATTTGTGGGTAAGTGTTTGGCGTGCCAGCTAGTAAAGGTAGAACATCAGTTGCCTTCGGGGTTGTTGCAACCGGTCAAGATTTTGCAGTGGAAGTGGGAAAGGATCACGATGGATTTTGTCAGTGGATTACCTCTTACGCCTACCAAGAAAGATTCGGTCTGGGTAATAGTTATCCTTTTGACGAAGTCCGCTCATTTCATATAGGTGCGGGTGGACTATTCTCTACAAATATTGGCTAAGTTGTATATAGCAGAGATCGTAAGATTGCACGGGGTACTGGTATCTATCATCTCAGACAGGGACCCTAGATTCACGTCAAGGTTCTGGAAGGCGTTGCATCAAGCTTTGGGTACGAAGTTGGATTTCAGTATAGCGTTTCATCCACAGTCTGATGGGCAGTCGGAGAGAGTGATTCAGGTCTTGGAAGATATGTTGAGGGGTTGTGTCTTGTATTTTAGAGGTAGTTGGGAGGAATTCCTACCGTTGGCAGAATTCGCATATAACAATAGCTACCAATCTAGTATTCAGATGGCGCCGTATGAAGCGTTATATGGTTGGAAGTGTCGTACCCCTACGTGTTGGACAGAGTTAAGTGAGCATCACTTGTTGGGTCCAGAATTGGTTGCTAAAACGGAAGACAAGGTTAAGCTAATTCGAGCTTGATTGGAGGAAGCTTCTGATAGGCAGAAGTCCTATGCTGATCTAAAACAGAAAGATATAGAATTTGTAGTGGGTGACAAGGTTTTCTTAAAGGTGTCGCCGTGGAAGAAAGTGCTAAAATTTGGCCGGAAGGGCAAGTTGAGCCCCAGGTTTATTGGGCCTTATCGGGTGTTGAAGCGTGTGGGACCAGTAGCCTATTAGCTCAAATTACCTTTAGTGTTGAGTCAGATCCACGATGTATTTCACGTTTATATGCTTAGATGCAATCGTTCGGATCCATCTCATGTTGTGCCAGTAGAAGAAATTGAAGTAAGCCCAGACTTATCTTTTGAGGAGGAACCAGTGCAAATCTTGGATTGGGATGTCAAAGTATTACGTAAGAAATCAGTTCCTTTGGTGAAGGTGTTGTGGCGAAACCATGGTTCAGAGGAAGCGACGTGGGAACCGGAAGAAGCGATGCGATAGAAATACCCTCAACTCTTTTGACCAGGTAATTTCAAGGTCGAAATTATTTTAAGGGGGTAGAACTGTAACATCCGAAATTTAGGGGCTTTTCATCTTTTATATTTTATGTGTATCTGTGTATTGTGCTTGTTGTTTGGTTGTGTTTGGAGGGCCTCGGGAAGGCTCGGGGTTCAGTCGAATCCTTGGTAAAATTTTAGTTTTGGGCACCTAAGAGGGGGTAGCCGAATAGGGGTAAGACTTAAAGGATTTTAGTTCGTGTTTGGTGACATAAAGAAGTGCAGTGGAAGGATGGCAAGGAGACGCCACCTAGTGTGCAAGGGAATGGCATCACAAGGGAAGCTGAGGAAGGGGGTTCGAATCTCAGTGGTAACAAAAGGGAGCATTAATTTTTGGCTTAGGCTAAGGAGGTGGTTGATTGGCAATCAAATTCTGCAGAGAGAGGGAAGACTTGGTCAAGGTATTCAAACAAATGGTGGAGAGCTATTTGTGGAGTTGGAATATTTCAAACTCATTTGAATGGGTGATGTAGAGAGAATGTAGGAGAAAATCATGGGGAGTGATGCTAAGGGAAGAGTTGGCCGAATTTGGGGAGTTGGTGGGGTTGAATTTCGGCTAAGGGTGTTGGCTGGTACATTTTGGCATTTGTGGATGTGGAGAGATGAGGTGAATGGGAGCTTTTGTGTAGTGTTGTGCCGAAAATCATTAGGAGATTGTAGTTTCATCTTGGTAATTGTCGGTTAGTATTGGAAGGGTAAATAAAACTGAAACTTCACCTTTCTTTTTTTTCTTCTTTTGGTCATTTTCTTTTCCCCTTATTTTCTCTCATCTCTTTTCTTTTCAACTGAACCTGGTGCACCATTCCCTTTCTTCTCACCATTCGTGACTAGCACCTTCTCCAAAATTGAAATCCCTTTTGTTTTCTTCTTCTTGTTTTTGTTGGTGTTAGTCGAATCTTCCCTATCCATTTTCCCATCTCTTCTCCATTCTCCCTAAAGCCGAAATACTTGTTTGCTCTATCTTTTCTCCATTTCTTCTAAAAGCCAAAATTTTCTTAGCCCTTCTTCTCATATTATCTTTTTCTTCTTTCCTTTGTTATTCTGTTGCAAAGTCGAAACTTAATCCATCTATCTTCTTTCTATTTGCTTGATAGCCAAATTGCTTCTGAGTATTTAAACCTCTTCATTCATCTTTAGTGGATAGCCGCTACCTGTTCTTTTAGCCTTCTCAAATCGGTTTCTTTTTTTGGGTGCATTAGGGTCAGTGTTCTCTTCTTCTTCGATTTGTTTTTCCTTAAGAGTTGTTGGAACGGGAGTGTTAATCTTGTATTTTGGTGTGTTGGCCGAATGTGAGGATGGTGTAGGGACTCAGCCGAAATCTTGGTGCAAGTTTGTTAGCCTTCGGGTTCTATCAATCTAGGTAAAGGACTCCCTCGAATGAGTATGTATTCTTTCGTTCTTGCCTTTACTTAACCTGGTTCTCAAATTAAGATCTGTTATGGATCCGAATGCCGGTCAAGGGAAGGAGGGGGTTGGACCCGAAAACTCAGCTCCTAAATTTGAGAAGTGAATAGTGTCAACAGTTCGAGATTGGCCACCAAGTTATAGGCCGGCATCTGAGCAGAATCGAAGGCAGATAGCAGTGGTTACAATTAGAGATAGTGTCGACGTAGAGAGCGTGATATTACGTGTTATCAAGTGTGTAACTCTTACACACTTTTATGTTAAATATGTTATTATCTGTGTATTGCTCAAAGCCGAAATGATGGCATGGATCACTATGTTACCTTTGTGGGTAAAACCGAGGACTCCGGGTAAGTCTACTATGTTTTGTTATCAGTAAATGTGTGTGCTATAAGCCTAAATGTGCTATGTTAGTTGATTGTTACGCATGATCATACTATGATGTAAAGCATGTGCATAAAAATGGGATATGATGAGAAGAGGGAGGAAACTTGATCTTTTCAGACTGTCACCAGTGGTTAGGTACCACAAGTGGGTTGGCCCCACATAATCTTATTTGTGACTAAGTCTTAGTGGTTTGGAACCACTAGTGGTTAGGTACCACATATATGCTATTCTGTGACTCGTCCCAGTGGTTTGGTACCACAGTGGGTTGGCTCTACGTATTGATGATTCGAGATTGTCACCAGTGGTTAGGTACCACAAGTGGGTTGGCCCCACATATTATTATTTGTGACTTTTGTCACCAGTGGTTTGGAACCACCAGTGGTTAGGTACCACCTGTGGCTAGGTGCCACAAATGTTGGGTAGACACAGGAGATATGGATTGTTATCTAGGTTGATTGGGTTGCATGGCATACATACTTTGCATATGAATCTATGTGGGAGCCCTAAAATCTTTTGGACGGGGGTTTATACACTGAGTCTCGGTGACTCACCCCTTCCGTTAATCATTGCAGGTAATCCTTCGACTGCAGATATAGAGCCGAGGTGAACTCGAGTTAGCCATGCATAATGTTTTGGATTTCATTTTAAATGCTTATTTTAGAATTACTCTCTTTAACTTGGATTTTGGGTAATGTAAAAAGGCTATTTAAACGTTAGTTTGGTTTTTATTTGTTTTATAAATTTTCACTCATTTTATTTCTGATTATTAAGTCATGCCTAATATAATGTCGAAATGGGAGCTTTCCAAAACTTAAAGAACTTCGGGACTTCAAAGATTTTTGCAATTTGGTAATTAACATACGAGTTCTTTTATAACAAGGCAACTCAACTTTTCAAACTAAAACTCAAAATTGTTCCAGTTAATCACTCAGTACTAACTCTGTGTTTACTAAAGTAAAAAAAAAAAGAAAAAAATGTGTTTTCATCCCTGTGACATGCTAGGTTCGGTCGTAGCGTTTTGACTGGGTTTGGGGTGTTACATTATTAAACTAACGAAATACTTAAACTAAATGCAAAGACAAAAGAATGAATTGGATAAAGACTTTAAGAAAACTCAGTTGATAAAGACGATACCCTCAGGAAGAATCCACTTATGACTTCACTTATAATTTATTCCCCAAACCATATGATTTCTTTACTTAGCTTGATCCGTGAGACTCCCTAACCTATATTAAACCCTCTCTCGAGGCGAATAACGTCTAACCTTAGGTTAATTAGTGGAACTCTCGTTCTCTTATAATAAACCCCTAAGGAAGCTGTAAATCGATCAATGGATTCCCATATTAGGTTTCACCCTAATCCTACAAAATCTTGTAACCCTATCTCTAGGCTCCCGATAAACTCTGCTCAATTACACTAAATATACTCTTAGGCGGGGTCTATTCCTCCTCCACCTAAGCACATCAGATTAAATTAAGCAACATAATTAAGAACAAACCAAGTACTTATCATATAAAGTTAGAAATCAAATAACAAAATCCATCATAGGTTTCACCCCTTTTAGGTATCTGAGGGTTTAGTGCATAACTAAATACGAAAACATCTCAAGAGTAAACAATAAACAAAACATAAGAACTCCTTAAAACCCCCCGAAGGAATTGAAGGAGAGATCCTCCATCTTGAATGAAGTTCCTTGAGATAGATCAACTGGCTATCTTCAAGTGACTCCCTAAAAGATGAATGCTTTGATCTAAAAGCCTCTGCCAAAAAGCTCCCTTTTAATGTCTACCTTGGGTTGTTTATATAGGCTTTGGGATGCTATACTTGGCTCCTAAGTATCTCCTTCAAGTAGAATTACTATTAGGGTGTTTGAGTAGACTTAAGAGTATGTTTCTTTGGCTTCAAGCATCCAATTTCGAGTGAAATTGCTTATTCCCGCAGCAGGGGCATGCCCATGGCACACGCCCGTGTAATTACAGGGTTGGGCCGTGCCTTGATTCTGTCGATTTGGGCACAGCCATGTAGATCACCAGACACGCCCGTGTGTGGTAATGAGATGATGCACGACTGTGTAACTCGTGAGTTAGGCCGTGTTCTAGGTAATTGTCGAGACACAGTCGTGCAGGTTTTGGGCCAGGCCGTGTTGATTTGTTGTTAAGGCCCAATTACTCCGTTTTAAGCCCGTTTTGTGTTCTTTTTATCCTTGGGTGCTTTCCTGAGTATATACATGAAAAGAAAGGATTAAAAGCACCTTTTTACAAAATTCAAGGGCTAAATCATCCAATACATACCAAAAATGGGGTTAAAATATGTTACTTTTACGGTTTATCAAATACCCCCACACTTAAGCCTTTGCTTGTCCTCAAGCAAAATTCTCAACTTACAATTAAAACGAACTTTCCATAATTCATAATTCCTATCGATAATGTCTCCTCATAATTCATAGATAATTTATACATGGATATTTCAACTCAAAGAACCCTAGAGATTCAATTACGATAAGTCATACCTTTATAGTATGAAAACATGGGTGCCTCTCGTTATCTAAGTGCTTACCTTTAATTCAAAATCGACAAGGACTGGCATCCTCACAAAAGATTCACTCAAGTCACTCAAAGGCGTTTAAGGTTCAAGAATAAGCACTCTAAGCCAAACCTGAAAAGTTAATCCCATAGACTTGCCTGAAAATCAAATCTCCACCATCAGATATGAGATGATACACAAATCAAAAGGTCTTTAATCAAGGTTGTAAGGGCTAGGTTAAAACACATCGATCAAAGCTAAACTAGAGGTTTAGAATCGGGATTGAATTGACTAATTACCTAATCTAAAAATAATGAACTAAATATGAATATTTACATCGAATGAAAAGCTAGCAGTATCTATAAGAGTATTTTCATCACTCAAATTTTGAAAATACTATAATACGAGCTTTTTCTTTGGCAATTGGAGTTTTAAATGCTCTAAGCTCTTTTATTATACTACTAATATTGACTATACTTGGATTTTTTTTAGGAGCAAACTAAAATAAACATAATAGAAGGAACTTTGAAATAACCTAATTTGGAAATTGATCAAATCAATTCTCGATAAAGGGGTAGTCAAAGGAATGTTGATAACAAACACAAATGGATTTTGGGTTAATATTAGTGGGTGAGTCAATAAAAAGGTTGTTAGGATTCAACGGGGTTCACTAAGGGTTAATTATGTGGGTAGGCTTTTTAGTGGTGTGAATGGGTTAAAACCTAGGTGCCTTTATCATCTCAAGATATCAAATCAAAAGTGTTGTCTCGACATGTATAAACAAGGCAAGTTCTAGAATAACGATTCGAGTTGACACACTCATAATCAATAAAGTGAGCACGAAAAAGAATATATGCTCTATAAGGCTCAAAATCTCACAAAAATTATGGGTGTTTTGACATCAATCCTTATAAATTCCAAATTTCAAGGTAATACTCAAATTAGGTTCAACAACCTATCAATTTTAATTTTTAGAAAGTAGACTTATCATGCTCGATTCTTTAGTATTCTTCAAATTTAAATATCAATGCACAATTAGCTAAGGCTTATTCTAAAACATATCAATAAAAAATCATAAATCATTAGAAATTTCATCCTAATTAATAATATGAGAAAATACTTAAGATCAAGACTAATTTCGTGGTTTTGAGAATTATGCAAAAGTTAGGCACTATTACCCCACACTTAAGATGTACATTGCCCTCAATGTACAAAGATAGATAATGAAATTTATGTGCCAAATCAAAAAGATAAGTGGGGAAAGTAATACTCCCTGAAATCTGGATGATCCCAGGCGTCTTTGGTGGCGGTGATGGTGTTTTCTATGGGCCGGTGGAGTGGCTACTTGAAAAGCAATTTGCTAGATGAAGAAATTGGGTAGCTGTGAAGATATAGCCAAGAGATCTAGGGTAATAATAATATTATAGTAATAATATAATTAAGGATTAAGGAAATAAATGAAGGAGACTAAGAAGAAAACTGAAATTAAAAGAAAATACTAATGGACTAAGGAGTCCTTATTGTTGGATGGTTCGTGAGGTGGATGTGACCTCGAAGGCTGTGGTGCATGATTCCCAAGCAGCCTTTAGAACCTAAAACCAAGAAACTAATATGAACTAAATTAATTTAAGCAGGAAATACGTAAAGATAAGGAAAATAAAGGAGACGAGAAAAGAAAAATAGAACCGAAAAGGTTTTCAAGACCCTTGGTATGTCAATTAAGTGAAGCTACCGGCATGAACTCATGATGAGGTCTACTCTGAGGAGATGATGCTTACGTTTCTTGACATGATCTTTGTGTTGCTCAAGTGTCTTGGATCTTTTCTATGAATAGGAAGAAAAATTTGAAAGAAAAGAGAAAGAAGGATTAAGGAAGAAGATGGGATGAAGAGGAAGGGCTCTGGGGATTTAAATAAGATTTCAAATCTGGCAGATTCCCACGCCTGTGTACCGAGGGTGTGTCAATTCACACGACCGTATTGCACAGCCGTGTTATAGGGTGTGTTGTCCTTTCACGCCCATTTTGTTGGTTTCCACGCCCGTTCCTAAAAAGCCAGCATAGGAGCACGGTTGGAATGCACGGGAGTGGTCTGCCCATGCTAAATAAGTCAATATCTTAGCACGGTTGTGAGGCACGGCTGTGCTATTTTTATCGGTGCCCGTGCTGTGGGTGGTTGGATCCGTGACGTTGGGGGTGGTTGGACTGACTTGCACGGCTCTGCTCTGTCAGTGTGGTGGTTTTGGTGGTCCACACGGCCATGGGCACGGCCGTGTGTAAGGCTGTGTGGTCTGGAAACCTACATCTTTGTTTTAATTGTTGAGAGAGAAGAGAGAAAAGAAAAGAAAATAATTTTGAGAAATAAAAAGTGTTACGCTCGGGTTGCCTCCCGAGAAGCGCTTGTTTATTGTCTTAAGCTAGACTGTTTTAGGCTTTGAAAATTTAGGGAGGTTTAAAGGTTTGAATATTTTCCCTCTTACTGAAAGTTTTATTTTCGTGACAAAGTTTAGGTCGAGAAGTGTTTACCTTGAAATTGCTGAACATTGGATTGCTTACCTCGACTATTTCGTGTGAGAAAACATCGCGTACCTGAAGGAGTATTTATTCATGTTTCTTCAGTTCTGTTGAACTGATGTAAGGATCAACTTTATCTAACAGCACTTGATCTTCTATTTTAAAGTGATTTCATGTCCCTATGAGCTCTTCTGGTGGTTCCTCGGTTTTATTTTGTGTGGATCCAGCTTTTCTTTGGTGTGTATCTTACGCTCTTCTAAATTGTTGATAAATGACGATCTTGTGTTGGCTCGGTTTTGATGATTTATGATGTTTCCTGCGATGAAAGTTGAATAATTTGATTATCTATTGAAACAACTTTCTTACCTTCATCTTCTGTGGTTCTGGATGAGTCGAGAGCTTGAAGACTGACTGATTCATCTCCTACACGAAGTATGAGTTCTCCTGTGGCAACATCAATTTTAGTCTTGGCAGTTGCAAGAAAAGGTCTTCCTAAAACTAAAGGGATTGAATTTTCCTCATCCATGTTTAAAACAACAAAATCTACTAGGAAGACGAATTTATCGATTTTTACTAAAATGTCTTCAATAATGCCCCTAAGAATTCTAACAGTTTTATTAGCTAGTTGGATACTCATCCTAATTTGTTTGGGCTTCCTAGATCTAGTCATTTAAGCGAGGTATAAGGCATGACATTTATACTTGCCTAAATCGCCTAACGCATTATCAATAGTTAATCTACCAATTAAATATGGAATCGTAAAACTCCCCGGATCTTTTAATTTCGTGGTAGTTGATTTTGTAGCATTCTTTGAGCATGTTGCGTTAAGTTCCACATGGTGCTCTTCATCTATTTTGTGTTTTTTGTTAAGAGTCGTCTTAAAATCTCCTTGAGTCGGGCATCTGAAAAAGAGCTTCAAGAAGAGGTAAGTTAATGTGTAATTTCTTTAGAAGTTTTAGAAACTTACCGAATTATTCCTCTGAATCATCTCTTTTCAATGCTTCGAGATAAGGTATTCGAGGGTGGTACTCTTTAATTACCGGTTTTTCTTATGCTACCTCTATTTTACCTGTTTCTTCCTTGGTTTCTTGTACTGAGGTGGGCTGGTCTACCTTTGTATCCTCTTGAGATGTGATGGCTTGTATCTGGGTTTATTCCTGTGTTGCTTGGTAGACGTCCTTGTTGACATTCTGAAACAACCTTTGTGAGTTGTCCCACTGACCTAGTGATTTCCCTGACCTGTTCCTTGATTTCTTTGATCGATATTCCTTGGTTATCAAGTGTTGTATCAGTTCTTTGGAGACGGGCATCTGTGTCTGCCATGAACTTTTCAACATCTCTTCAAGACTCAGCTTCTTTTCCTGTGGATAAGGTTGATTTTGGTAATTTGGAAGAGGTTTCTGCCTTTGATTTCCTTGTACTCCCCACGAAAATTTGGGTGGTTCTTCCAACCTGGATTGTAAGTGCTACTATAAGGATTATTATTAGATCTGAAATTGTTACCTATATAGTTTGTCTGCTCGTTTTCTGCTCCTGGTTGGTAAGGTGGGTACTCAAAATTAGCCACATTCCCACTCGCTTCGCATTGCATGACTAGATGTACCCGTGAAGAACATAAATCATCAAGCTTTTTATTCATTAACTCCATTTGTGTTGACAACATTGTCAATGCGTCTATGTTAAAAACTCCGGCTGATTTTGTTGGTTTAGCCCTTGTAATTTGCCATTGATAGGTGTTCAATGGCATCTCCTCAATAAAATCATAAGCCGCTTCAGGAGCTTTGTTGTTCAAAGTTCCACCAGCTGATGAATCAATCATTTGCCTAGTTGGAGAATCCACACCATTGTAGAAAGTTTGGACTTGAAGCCACAAAGGTAATCCATGGTGTGGGCATCTCCTTAGGAGATCCTTAAATCTTTCCCATGCATCATATAATGTTTCTGCATCATTCTGCACAAAAGAAGATATATCATTCCTAAATTTAGCCGTTTTGGCTGGTGGAAAATATTTTAAAAGAAATTTTTCGGTCATTTGATCCCATGTGGTGATTGACCCTCGTGGTAACGAATTCAACCACTGCTTTGCTTTGTTCCTTAATGAAAAAGGAAATAACCAAAGACGTATGGCATCTTCAGAAACGCCATTTATTTTGAAGGTATCACAGAATTCTAAAAAATTAGATATATGAGTGTTTGGATCCTTATCCTGCAAACCATCAAATTGAACAAATTGTTGAATCATTTGTATTGTGTTAGGCTTTAATTCAAAATTATTAGCGCTATAGCGGGCTAACAATACTAGATTCTCGCCTCTGTCAAATTAGGTTTATCATAATCATACATAGTACGCGAGCATTTCGTTCTTGCACATTTGGTGGATTGTTCTCGCCCATCCATCCAAGAGGATTGGATCTTTGCTATTCTTCTCTTTGATAGTCTGGGGCTCGTCTTATTTCTTTACGATTTCTGCGAGCGGTAGCCTCAATGTCACTTTCGTATTCTAATGGTCCTTTCGGATTTCTTCTAGTCATAAACTAGAGGTACCTGATATGAAAAGAAAGAAATAAATTTAGAAAAATAAAAACAAAAATATATGTAGAAAAGAGAAATTTAAAAATAAAAATAATGGCTAAAGTAATAGAAATAGAGCTTTCTTAATATTTTAGATATTCCCCGGTAACGGCGCCAAAAACTTGATCGTGTCAAAACAGTCGAGTTTTAATATTTATAAAAGAGTGATCGAACCTGTAGACTGACTGCGACAACAATAGAGGCAAGTGCACCTATCTAACAGTAGTATAGCTCAGGCAAGAATATCTTATCGAACCCAAGGGTACCTAAAAGTACTATTACTCACTTTCTTTCTATTATTTAGCCTAAAATATAGAGTGATTGGATTATTAAACTAACGAAATACTTAAACTAAATGCAAAGACAAAAGAATGAATTGGAGAAAGACTTTAAGAAAACCTCGGTTGATAAAGACGATACCTCGTGAAGAATCCACCTATGACTTCACTTATAATTTATTCCCCAAACCATATGATTTCATTACTTAGCTTGATCCGTGAGACTTCCTAACCTATATTAAACCCTCTCTCGAGGTGAATAACGTCTATCCTTAGGTTAATTAGTGGAACTCTCGTTGTCTTATAATAACCCCTAAGGATGCATAGAATCGATCAATGGATCCCCATATTAGGTTTCACCTAATCTGAAAAAATCTCGTAACCCTATCTCTAGGCGCCGATCAACTCCGCCAATTACGCTAGATCTACTCTTAGGCGGGTCTATTCCTCTTCCACCTAAGCACATCGATTAAATTAAGAAACATAATTAAGAACAAACCAAGTACTTATCATATAAATTTAGAAATCAAATAACAAAATCCATCATAGGTTTCATCCCTTCTGTATATCGAGGGTTTAGTGCATAACTAAATACGAAAACATATCAAGAATAAAGAATAAACAAAACATAAGAACTCCCTAAAACCCCCTGAAGGAATTGAAGGAGAGATCCTCCGTCTTGAATGGAGTTCCGACTTCTTGAGATAGATCAACTGGCTATCTTCAAGTGACTCCCTAAAAGATGAATGCTTCGGTCTAAAAGCCTCTGCCAAAAAGCTCCCTTTTAATGTCTGTCTTGGGTTGTTTATATAGGCTTTGGGATGCTATACTTGGCTCCTCAAGTATCTCCTTCAAGTAGTGTAACATCCTTAAATCGGGGTCTCTACATTTTGTATGTTTGCATGTGATGATATGCTTACTGTGCTAGTTTAGGGTGTTTTCGGGCCTAGGCATGACCTCGGGTAGGCCTGAGTCGTGGCTAAAATTTTTGTTTTGGCACTTAGGAATAAGGAGCTAAGGGAGTTAGGGGTTAAAAGATATTCTTGGTGTGTTGTGACACAAAGAACCTAGTGGCAAAGTGGCAAAATAGGCGCCACTAGGGTACTAAGAAGGTGACGCCACATGCAGGGAAGGGGGAGCTCAGGTTCGAGCAGCAGAAATCTCATTGTCTGCTTATTATTTTGGTGCCAAGCTGAGGAAGTGGAGTGCTCAGGGTGGACTCTGGAGGATAAGGATGGGAGGAGTCAATAGATGAAGGTGAGGAAATTTAGGAGCTTGAATCTTATCAAACTCATTTGAAGGTGTTGGCCAAAAGTTGGACTGTGGGGAGAAGGAGTACAATCGGTTTTGGGTTCTTTGGAGGGTGGTCGAATGTGCTTTGGGGAAAAGCTAAATCGGCTAGCTTTGGGAGTCTTTCTTTTTCTTTGTTTAGTGTCAAAACTGAAACCTCTTCTAAGTGACCTCTCTCATTCGGCCTTTGCTACTTATTGACCGAACCACTCTTGTTGTTTCAGTAAAAAGCCGAAAGTAACTCTTTTCACTTCATCTTTTCTTTCTTCCAATCTCCTTGTGCCGAAATCACTTTCACTTCCCCTTTGCCGAATCCTTTCATTCCTACTCCACTTTCTTCTTCATCTTTCCATGGTTTTGAGAAGCCGAAAACCCTGAGTTCTCTTGTTGTTCCTTCAAAGTGATTGGCTGAATACTCTGCTCACAAGTTCTTTTCTTCTTACGTTTTCTCCTCTTTGCTGAATTTATCTTTTCCTTTTTGGGTCATAGCCAATCTCCTGGTAAGTATAACTTCTTATACTTCTTTTCTCGATTGATTCTGTTCATGCCAGATCTCACTTCCCATTCTCTTTTCCTATTTCTCCATTCATTATAAATCGGGATCTTAAACTCTTTTCTTATTCTATATCAGTAAGGTAGCCGAAATCCCCAAATATCACTAGAGTGTGCCAAACTTTGGTGATTGGCGGCCGAATCTATCAGTAAAGTAAGGGGGTAAGTGTTTTACGATTTTGATATCTCCTATTGTGATTAATACCGAAGGCTTTAATCCAATGATATTGGTACTTGGCCGATTGTAGGAAGGGGTGACGCCAATGTGTGGGTTCCCGAGATTTGTTTGGATCATGGCTTGGATCTAGATCTTTTAGATCTTCAGGATTTGTCGACTAAGGTAAGGGAGTGACAATCTCTTTTGATTTTCGGGATTCATGCTAAAGCCAAATGGCTTTTGGATTCCTAATGATGTGTCTAACCGATTGTAGGAAGGAGGGTAGCCGTGTTCAGTAGATCTCCGGGATTTGTTGGCTTGCGATTTAAGCCTAAAGGCTCGAGTGTAATCGATCTTGGTAAGGATCTTATTGTGCGTTATTTCATCCTTCAGAATTTCTAGATAAGCCGAATGGGCTTTTGTTCATTAACAAGGTGTTGGCCGAATACAGGAAGGAAGGAGGCAAACGTTTCGGGATCTTCGGGTTCTATTGGTTTGGGAATAGATCGTAGTTTCGGGATCTCACTAGATTTGCAAATAGTCAGGTGTGTAACGCTTACACACTTCGTTAGTATAATGTGTTTATTGTGTTACTGTTTTAGCCATTGAAACCGGTAGTTATGCCTTGTGGGCATGAGCATGGACTCCAGGTAAGTCCCCTGATTATGGATCTCGTTATATGCTATCATGTCATTGTTCAATGTTATGCCATGTGTTATTTGCATCATCATGTGTTATTATGCCATGAATGTTATGGACATGATGGTGGGATTGTTGAGAGGAGGGGGAAGAATTATTTGGACTGTCACCAGTGGTTTTGACCACACGACGGGTGGCCCCGTCTTTGATATTATAATTTATGACTAAGTCCAGTGGTTTTGACCACCAGTGGTTTTGACCACATATGGATATTGTAACTCGTCCCAGTGGTTTGGTACCACAGTGGCTTGGCCCCACATGATTAATTACGGGATTGTCATCAGTGGTTTTGACCACGTGATGGGTTGGCCCCATCACTTGATTTGTGACTACGGTCACCAGTGGTTTTTACTACACCGATATACATATTTTTGTGACTACGGTTACCAGTGGTTTTGACCACTAGTGGTTTTGACCACATGGGGTAGATAAAGGAGATTGGATGGTTAGGTTATGGGGTTTGCATGATTTGCATGTTATACTGATGATTTGCATAAGTGCTTGCACTATCAGGTTGGGGATTTATACACTAAGTCTCGGTGACTCACCCCTTCCCTTATATTTTGCAGATGAGGCATAGATTGCGGATATAGAGCCGAGGAGGACTCGAGGCGGCCATGCATGCTAGTTTGGGGTTTTGACTTTAAAATACTATTTCGATTTTATTTATTTTCTTTCAATTTGGTTTTGGTTTTGTAATAAGGCCGCTAAGTATTATTTTGGGTTTTACTTCTGGATTTTATTTTACCTATCTTATGCATGTGGTTAATAGTTTGATATTGCTTAAGAAACCGGGATTTAACCGATGCTTTCAAAACTCTACTCGATATTGGGTTTTTCAAATGTTACCATCGGGTAACATTATTCACAAGGTAAATAACAAAGTTAACATAGGTGATTCCAAACCTAAAGTTTTAAACAACTCCAAATGCAAATGGTTTCAACTTGACTATGCTCATTTCACTCAGTTTTTTTTGTAATAAGTGTCGTATGATTTCTAAAAACAAGTAACAACCAACAGATTTTCAATAAAATTTAACCGGTAACTGGTTTATTCAAACGTTTTCACTCTGTGACATACCAGATCTAGTCGTGGTGTATTGATCGGGTTTGGGGTGTTACATTTTTGGCATCAGAGCCAAGTTCAAAAGCTCGGCTATGGGCCCGAGGCCCAAAATGTTTAAAAGTGGGGATTTGAAAAGTTTTGTGGGAAATGTACAGGGTTTGAATAGCATGGCATCGAGTCTCCGGCACCAATCCGCTCATGTAAGTATCTCTAACCATTGTGTGTTTTGAATGTGGAAGAAATGGGTATTTTAGGATCATAGATTAGAAGATTAGGAGTTATTGAACCCTAGGAATAGCCTACTCCAACGTGAAAATTACATAAGACTTAAAGATCAACTAAACAAACCTATGAGTACGTCGCTGAGTTAAGGGTGTGGCAACCGTTGTGCGCATGTCTAGGAATGGATTAGGGGAGCTTGGTATTTAAGCGATCCTAGTGACTCACCTCCTCTTCACTCGAATCCTACAGTGCGTAGTGACGGTTCACCCTAACTGAGACGACTTATTCACAGGCTAAATTCAATAACTAAAACCCGAAAGGGACCAGCCACCTTGTTTTGAACAACCCTAAAATTAAACCTCAGTTTTTGAAATTACCAAAGTACTCTTGATTCGAAAAAAATTCTTGATTCAAAAAATGACCAAAATACCCCTGATTTACAAATTGACCAAATTACCCCGGACTTGTAAAATTATCGAAATACCCTCGGTATGAAAAATTATTGAAGTACCCTCGAATTAAAAATTTCTAAAATACCCTTATTTCGTAAAATCACTTGGAACCATATTCTGAAAAATTACGAAACTACCCCTGGTTTATGGAATTACCAAAATACCCCCGATCTCTAAAATTTCTGAAATACCTATGATCTGTAAAGGATTCCAAATTAACCCTAATTTATTACTAAAATACCCCGATAGGTTAAATTATGGAAATATCCTCGGGTAGTGAAATAACGAGAATACCCCTACAAGTGGTGTGTGGGTGGAGGATGTTATTGATGAATGAATGTGATTCACTAAATTAGGATGGAAGACTTGAAACGAAAACTTTGTAATGATCGAAAGAACTACTACTAAACTTCTTTACATAAAACTTTTCGTGGGTAATCAGTGGAACAAAAACTAATGCATAAAATTTTTAAAGCAGATTAAGCCGTGAACATAGTCATGAGTTCTAGGGGACGTGGTCGTAATGTGCGAGGGCGTGGTAGAGGCAGAATGACCGTATCGGAACCCGTTAGGTCTGGTTAAGGGTCCGAGAATGAGATACCACCACCACCAACTGCTGGTGTTAAGTACCGAGGATCGAGGGGATGATGCACGATGTCGCAGCGGCGTTGCGAGTGCTTGAGAGAGTGGCTGGAGAAGGTGGAGGTACGGGAGCTCGAAAATCTGTATCTGAGTGGCTCTGAACCAATGGAGCTAAGGTATTCTGAGGTGTATCTAGTGTGGCACCCAATACGGCTGAGTATTGGTTGGAGACGACGGAGTGAATCATGGACGTTTTGGATCTGACGCCTGAGGAGAAACTAAAAGGGGTAGTGTCGCTTCTCCGAGATAAGTCATACTAGTGGTGGCTCACGGTTCGGGATGATGCTGCAGCGGATGATCTCACTTGGGATTATTTCAAGGTAGCTTATCAGAAGAAGTATGTTGGGACCAGTTATATTGATGCGTAGAGGAAGGCGTTTCTGAGGCTGGTTTAGGGGAGTAAGTCTGTATCGGAGTACGAGGCGAAATTCTTAAGGTTGAGCCGGTATGCTCGAGGCATCGTGGCTACGGAGCATGAGCGATGTGTCAGGTTCGAGGACAGATTCAGGGATGATCTGAGATTGTTGATTGCTCTATAGCAGGAAAGAGAGTTTGCGGTCTTAGTGGAAAAGGCCAAAGTTACGGAGGAAGTGAAACCGTCGGTAAGATGGAATCAGGATAAGGGTTGGAATAAATGAAATTCCAGATCATCTGGGTCTACGAGGAATCAACATAAACGGGGTAGATATAGTGGGCCGAATCAAGCTACTAGGCCTACTGCTGCTAATACTCAATGGCCGCCACGATGTGCTCGGTGTGGGAAGTCTCACACGGGAGAATGTTGGACTAGAAATAGAGTATGTTTTGAGTGTGGATCGATGGAGCACTGAGTGAGGGATTGTCCATAGAGGTCAGCTAGGTTGCAGTCTGGGGATCAGAATCGTACACAAATCAGGAGGGATGGTCAGCAACCACAGAGGGGCCGTGGTGCAGCCAGGGGAGGTAATGGCTCTGGTAGAGGCCGTGGAGCACCGGGCAGAGGTGCAGGTGGTACAGAGGTGAGACAGCCTAGATTGGTCTACGCAGCGAGGGGTCGAGAGGAGGGCGACGCACCGGATATCATAACTGTACGTTCTTAATCATTAGACTACCTTATAATGCTTTGATAGATGTGGGTTCGACGCACTCATATGTCGCCAGTAGCATAGTGGAAACTATGAGTTTAGACTCTGAGATTACTTCTAGGAAGATGACAGTGGTAAGCCCTCTAGGTCACTCTGTAGAAGTAAGTAAATTATATAAGGTTATACCCCTAGAACTTCAAGAGGTCGTATTTTTGGCTGATTTGATGGAACTACCGTTCGGGGAGTTCAACCTGATTCTCGAGATGGATTGGCTGGTAAAGTACCAGGCCAGTTTGGATTACGCGACTAAGCGCATGGTGTTGAGGACAACGGAAGGTGGGGAGGTGGTGATGATAGGTAATAGAAGAGATTACTTATCCAATGTGGTCTCTGCACTGAAGGCAGAGAAAATGGTAAAGAAGGGTTGTTAGGCATTCATGGTGCATGTTTGTGCTTTGGGAGCCAATGATGCAGCTGTAGAGAGTGTCCAAACCATAGAAGAATTTGTTGATGTATTCCCAGAGAAACTTTCGGGTCTGCCTCCGGATCGGGAAGTTGAATTCGGTATAGACCTATTACCCGAAACTGCGCCAGTGTCTATTGCCCCGTATAGAATGGCGCTAAAGGAATTGGTGGAGCTGAAGGCTAAAATTTAAGAATTACTAGACAGAGGTTTCATCCGATCGAGTATATCCCCTTGGAGAGCGCTTGTGCTCTTTGTTAAGAAAAAAGACGGTACAATGCGGATGTGTATAGATTATCGCCAGCTGAACAAGTTGACGATCAAAAACAAGTATCCGTTGCCCAGGATTGATGATTTGTTTGATCAACTCAAGGGTGCATCAGTTTTCTCTAAGATAGATATTAGGTCGGGGTATCATCAACTCAAAGTGAAGGAGGCTGATGTTTATAAAATGGCATTTCGTACTCGGTATGGGCATTACGAGTTTCTGGTGATGCCGTTCAGGTTAACTAATGCACGGGCAGCATTCATGGACTTGATGAATCGGGTGTTCCAGTATATACTTGGACCAATTTGTCGTGGTACTTATAGTCGACATATTGGTGTACTCAAGGACGGAGGAGGATCATGATACGCACTTGCGGGTAGTTTTGCAAATCCTGAGGGAGAAGCAGTTATTTGCCAAGTTTAGTAAATGCGAGTTCTGGCTTAGGGAGGTGACTTTCTTAGGTTACGTGGTGTCAGCTGAAGGATTAGAGTGGACCCTCGCAAGATTGAGGCAGTGTTGGACTGGAAACCGCCTAGGTCGGTTGCAAAAATTTGGAGTTTTCGGTCCGCGGTATTACCAAGATTTGTGAAAGGATTTTCTTTGATCGCGCACCGCTGACCAAGTTATTGAGGAAAGGAGTTCCATTTTGTGGTCGAGAAACAACAGAAAGTTTCGACAAGTTGAGGAAGATTCGACTAAGCTCGGTTACAGTTCACCAAGGTGAAAGGTATTTACTGAGATACTATGATGTATCACATACTGGCTTGGGATGTGTGCTAATGCAGGAAGGGAAGGTAGTGGCATATGCGTCTCGACAGCTGAGACCGCGTGAGGTTAACTATCCGACACATGATCTGGAGTTGGCTGCAGTGGTTTTTGCCTTGAAGATTTGGAGGCACTATTTGTATGGGGAAAAGTTAATAGTTTACACAGATCACAAGAGTCTAAAGTATCTTTTGACACAGATGGATTTAAATTTGAGACAGCATAGATGGATTGAGCTGTTGAAAGACTACGACTGCTCAATTGAGTATCATCCGGGCAAAGCTAAGTGGTTGCAGACGCGTTGTACCGTAAGGTAGTGTCAGACCTGAGAGCGATGTTTGCTCATCTTAGCCTATATGACGACTGGAGTCTTTTGGCAGAATTGTGGGTTAAGCCGACTTGGGTTGAGTAGATTAAAGAGAAACAGTTAGTGGATGAGGGTTTGAATGCTCGGAGGTTGCAAGTACAGAGTAGTGGTTTGGAAGGTTACAGGTTGACCAACAATGGAGTGTTGTATTTTCAAGGGAGAGCTTGAATGCCGAAGGACGTCGAGTTGAGGCAAAGGATTCTTCAGGATGCTCATAGCAGCCTATACGCTATGCATCCTGGAGGCAGTAAGATGTATCGTGATTTGAGGGAACAGTTCTGGTGGCCAGGTCTTAAACGGGAAGTAATTGAGTTTGTGGGTAAGTGTCTGATGTGTCAGCAGGTCAAAGCTGAACATCAGTTGTCGTCAGGTTTATCAAACTTCATAACATACATAATAATTGTATAGATAAAAAAGATTCAAAGTATATAGGTCGAAACTGACGACAGTTGCCTTATATCTCACAAATGAGATATAATGGATCCTCCTAGGTGTAACAATGCCGCGTATGATGGATCTTAAAGAATACAAAAATTACCTAATTTTAAGATCAAATTTCATAACTTACATTATTTACCGATCAAATTTCACAACTTACATAATTTTAAGTTAAGATCAAACTTCATAACATACATAATACTTGTATAGATAAAAAAAAAAGATTCAAAGTATATAGGCTGGAAACCTGACGGGTTGCCTTATATCTCACAGTGAGATATAATGGATCCTCCCTAGGTGTAACAATGCCACGTATGATGAATCTAAAAGAAAACAAAAATTACCTAATTTTAAGATCAAATTTCATAACTTACATTATTTACCGATCAAATTTCACAACTTACATAATTTTAAGTTAAGATCAAACTTCATAACATACATAATAATTGCATAGATAAAAAAAAAGATTCAAAGTATATAGGCTGGAAACCTGACGGGTTGCCTTATATCTCACAGTGAGATATAATGGATCCTCCCTAGGTGTAACAATGCCACGTATGATGAATCTAAACGAATACAAAAATTACCTAATTTTAAGATCAAATTTCATAACTTACATTATTTACCGATCAAATTTCACAACTTACATAATTTTAAGTTAAGATCAAACTTCATAACATACATAATAATTGCATAGATAAAAACAAAAGATTCAAAGTATATAAATTTTGGAAACTCGACGGGTTGCCTTATATCTCACAGTGAGATATAATGGATCCTCCTAGGTGTAACAATGCCACGATGATGGATCTTAAAGAATACATAACTTACCTAATTTTAAGATCAAATTTCATAACTTCATAAGTTTACGATTAAATTTCATAACTTACATAATACTTGTATAGAAAAAATAAGATTCAAAGTATATAGGCTAGAAACCTGACGAGTTGCCTTATATCTCACTGTTAGATATAATGGATCCTCCCTAGGTGTAACAATGCCGCGTATGATGGATCTTAAAGAATACAAAAATTACCTAATTTTAGGATCAAATTTCATAACTTACATTATTTACCGATCAAATTTCACAACTTACATAATTTTAAGTTAAGATCAAACTTCTTAACATACATAATACTTGTATAGAAAAATAAGATTCAAAGTATATAGGTGGAAACTCGACGGGTTGCCTTATATCTCATCATAGATATAATGGATCCTCCTAGGTGTAACAATGCGCGTATGATGGATCTTAAAGAATACAAAATTACCTAATTTTAAGATCAAATTTCATAACTTACATTATTTACCGATCAAATTTCACAACTTACATAATTTTAAGTTAAGATCAAACTTCATAACATACATAATACTTGTATAGATAAAAAAAGATTCAAAGTATATAGGTGGAAACTCGACGGGTTGCCTTATATCTCACAAATGAGATATAATGGATCCTCCTAGGTGTAACAATGCCACGTATGATGAATCTAAAAGAAAACAAAATTACCTAATTTTAAGATCAAATTTCATAACTTACATTATTTACCGATCAAATTTCACAACTTACATAATTTTAAGTTAAGATCAAACTTCATAACATACATAATAATTGCATAGATAAAAAAAAAGATTCAAAGTATATAGGCTGGAAACCTGACGGGTTGCCTTATATCTCACAGTGAGATATAATGGATCCTCCCTAGGTGTAACAATGCCACGTATGATGAATCTAAACGAATACAAAAATTACCTAATTTTAAGATCAAATTTCATAACTTACATTATTTACCGATCAAATTTCACAACTTACATAATTTTAAGTTAAGATCAAACTTCATAACATACATAATAATTGCATAGATAAAAAAAAGATTCAAAGTATATAGGCTGGAAACCTGACGGGTTGCCTTATATCTCACAGTGAGATATAATGGATCCTCCCTAGGTGTAACAATGCCACGTATGATGGATCTTAAAGAATACATAACTTACCTAATTTTAAGATCAAATTTCATAACTTACATAAGTTTACGATTAAATTTCATAACTTACATAATACTTGTATAGAAAAAATAAGATTCAAAGTATATAGGCTAGAAACTCCGACGAGTTGCCTTATATCTCACTTTGTTAGATATAATGGATCCTCCTAGGTGTAACAATGCCGCGTATGATGGATCTTAAAGAATACAAAATTACCTAATTTTAGGATCAAATTTCATAACTTACATTATTTACCGATCAAATTTCACAACTTACATAATTTTAAGTTAAGATCAAACTCTTAACATACATAATACTTGTATAGAAAAATAAGATTCAAAGTATATAGGTTGGAAACTCGACGGGTTGCCTTATATCTCATCGTTAGATATAATGGATCCTCCTAGGTGTAACAATGTCGCGTATGATGGATCTTAAAAATACATAACTTACTTAATTTTAAGATCAAATTTCATAGCATTATATACATAAATTATTAATTAACAATTTAGCCGTATAATTTATTGTCAACTTTAGACTTCAACAACTACAAAATGGATAGGAGTTGGATGAAATTGTCAAGGGTAAGCAACGGCTATCGAAATGGAGTAGAAACTTTTTTGAATTTCGCATTTCAAAATGCAAGCCAAGAGAATATGATTCTTTGCCCGTGTAAGAAGTGTTGCAATATTAACTGGCATTATCATGAAGTGGTCTACGAACATCTAGTTGTTGATGGCTTTGTCCGGGGGTACAAAAATTTTCATGGAGAGGGTACATCTAGTGGAGCATCTTCATCGATGAATCTGGGGTATCCTCATAGTGCTTTCAATCAGAATGTTAGTGACGATAACATGGAAAACATGTTGCGGGATGCTTTTAATATCTTGTGATGATGGTTTGGTCATTTCCACGACTTGGGTGCAACCAATGATCATAATTTTGGTGGAAATACTTTCACCGAAGGGGAAAGAAGTGTACCGGATGAAAATCCAAATGAAGAAGCGGCGAGGTTCTACACGTTACTTGGTAAAATGAATGAAGAACTGTATGAGGGATCAAAATTTTCCAAACTGTCATTCTGTATTCATCTTTTTCACTTGAAATGTTTGAGGGTGGACCGAAAACTCGTTGACAATGCTATTAGAGTTTCTGCAAGAAATGTTCCCATTTGCAAAAATCCCTCAATCTTCCAAAGACATGAAGAAATTGATAAAGGAGTTGGGCCTTGGATACAACAAAATTCACAGTTGCCCAAATGACTACATGTTTTATTGGGGCGACCGCATAAACCAACAGTGCTGTCATGTATGCGGCCAATCCCGTTGGATTAATAGAAATACAGAGGATGGTAATGAGGATGAACATGATACACAGTCAAAGAAGCAGCCAGTTAAGATTTTGCGGTATTTTCCCCTAATATCGAGGCTTCAACGGCTTTCATGTCATCGAAGACAGCCGAATCAATGACGTGGCACCGTGATGGACGAACCGATGATGGGTTGTTAAGGAATCCTGCAGATTCTTTAGCTTGGAAATGTTTTGACTCCAAATTTCCAAGCTTTGCAAGCAATCCTGAGTGTGAGGCTTGGGCTAGCATCCGATGGATTTAACCTTACAAACTCATGAGCACAACGTACGAGATTTTGCTCTGTGGTGCTAGTTCCTACAATTTGCCTCCATGGGTTTGCATGAAACAATCTTCTTTTATCTTGTCTATGATTATACCTGGAGAGAAAGGGCCGGGGAATGATATTGACGTCTATTTGCAGCCACTTGTTGACGAGTTAAAACAACTATGGGCTGGTGTTCAGACATACGATGCAATGAGAAAAGAGAACTTTAATTTACGTACGGCATTAATGTGGACTATTAACGACTTTTTGGCTTATGCTAATTTATCTGGTTAGAGTACCAATGGACGTTATTCTTGTCCGTGTTGTGCTGCGCAGACATGTTCGCAATGGTTATATAATGGGAAGAAGTTTTCTTACATGGGGCATCATCGGTGGTTACCAAAAAATCATACATTTAGATTTCAGAGTGCTCAGTTTGATGGTACTGAAGAGTTCAGACCAGCTCCTTCGCAGACCGGTGGATCCGAAATATTGTTAATGTTGAAAGATATGAATTTTATTTATGGGAAGATGAATCAACTGACAAACTCGTATAGAAATAGAAGATCTAGGGATGAATCTGATGATGAATCTGATGAAGAGGATGATCCTAATGAGGCGGACTTGTGGAAAAAAAGAAGTATTTTTTTCGAGTTGCCTTATTGGGAGCATCAGATTTTACGCCATAATGTTGATGTCATACACATAGAGAAAAATGTCTACGAGAACATCATTGGGACTATTTTGAATGTCAATGGAAAATCGAAAGATAATCTTCAGAGTCGACTTGATTTAGTCCACATGGGAATTCGGCGTGAGCTTCATCCCCGAGCACTTCCAAATATGAAATATCGGTTGTCGCCTACTATTTTTTCAATGTCGAAGACGGAGAAAGAAGTGTTCTGTACGGTGTTGAAGGATATAAAGGTCTCGGATGCGTATGCATCAAATATATCGCGATGTGTGAGTCTTAAGGATCGAAGATTATATGGCTTAAAATCGCATGACTATCACATATTAATGCAAGACTTCTCGCCATTGCTATGCGGTGTTGTATGTCAAAAAGGTGACAGCTCCTGTAATTGAACTATCAAATATAATGAAAGGTATTTGTGGTAAAGTTTTGAATGTTCAAGAACTTGAGAGACTACAAGATCGAGCCGCATTGACTTTATGCAACTGGAGAAGTTATTCCGCCTTCCTTCTTCACTATTATGGTGCACTTGTTAACTCATCTCCCGCGTGAAGCACTTCTTGGTGGACCCGTTTTCTATCGATGGATGTATCCCATTGAAAGGTCTTACTTTATTTGCAAAATATTCTTTCATTCAGCTCAATGCCTTTAGTTGTAACTTTTGATAATGTTGTATATCGTGTTTAGGTTCCTTTCCAAATTGAAGTCATCTTGCCGTAATAAGCGTTATCCAGAAGGATCAATTCTTTGAGGGCTACTTGCGCGAGGAATGTATGACTTTCTATTCGAGGTATTTGGAAGATGTTGAAACAAGAATGAACAGACCAAGTAGAAATACTGGGCTCACAGATCATAATTTGGCTGAAATTTATTTATTTCAAAGTTTTGGAGAACCGATCGGCAAAGTCAAAATTATAGAATTAGATGATAGATCGTGGGTCCAAGCACATCTATACGTTCTTTTCCATCATGATTCAATGGAACTATTTCGGAAGTAAGTTCTACAATTTGATAAATACTCATCAATTATGATTTGTTTGTCTTTCTAACAAAGTAAAACCTTTTTTACCGTAGTGAGTACAAACAAATATTGATAGCTCGTTCACGATCTCGAAGATTAAATCAACGAGAAATTAATAAGTTGTTCGCAGAATCATTCCATGAATGGTTAAGCCGAATGGTATGCAATTTAAGTTTTCATTGACAAGTAATAAGGTTTTCTCATAACATTCATAATTACTCGATTTACTTTTGACTCGATAGGTTTGGAGTCGGAATGAAGTAAATGGCGACGTTAAATGGCTTTCACAAGGTCCAAACAGATTAGTTAAAAGATATAGTGGCTTCTTTATCAACGGATACAGATTTCATACAAAGTATCACGAGAGATTGAGGAGAACCCAAAATTGCGGAATTGTTGTTAATTCTTCGATTACAAGTTATGCTAGTGCTAGGGACAGTAATCCGGTCGAGGGGAATCTGGAGTATTACGGACTTATTACTGACATCATTGAGTTGGATTATTACGGCAAATGCAAAGTTGTCTTATTTCGAGGTGATTGGGCTGATGTGAATACGGCTCGCGGAATTAAAAACGATCAATATGGCTTTACAATGGTGAATTTCTCTCGATTAATTCACACCGGAGAACAACTGATGGACGAGCCGTATGTGTTTTCTTCTCAAGTTAAACAAGTTTTTTACTTGAAAGATCCAATTGATCAGGGTTGGTACGTTGTACTTCGAAACACCCCTAGAGACTTCTTCGACATTGGCAGTGGAAGTAGAGATGACATAGTCGAAAGATCAGAAACATTGCCTTTTCCAGAACAAAACTTAAATGAAAATATCCCTAGTACTAGTCAACAATTTCAATGGGTTCGTCAAGATGTGGACGAAGATATTTACGAAATATGATTTAGTAAGATTTTATGATTTATTATTTATATGTAATATTATAATTTTAATGTTGGGCATGTTATATAATTAAACTATTTCAAATGTCCTATTATTGTTGTTATTTGTTACTAAAATTTTGAACTATTTTATGTGTATTGCAGGAAAAATGCCTAGAAGACGATTACGAGATTTAAATATTGTCGCGATACTCCAAATCCGAAGAAGCTAATAGCAAGTGAAGCAATAAGCAGCTTGTTGGATCTTCTACTCTCTGGGACATAGATGACGAGCCGGAGAATTTGAAAATAATGTTAAGTTTATTTTACATGCATGTTGAATTTTATTATTGATTCATTTTCAATTTTAATATAATAATATATCATTTTTCAATTTGAAGGTGGTGGGACGCGCAGAGGTCGGGGACGACATTACTTAAAGATTTATACGACTTAGAGCCTACCGATCGTGTTAAAGTAAGGAGAAACAATCATGGCCAGCCTGTTGGATCTGAACCTCAACTGTTAGGAGGCTATTTGGGCATTTTAGCACGAAATGCCAATATGTTGCCCATTAACTACGAATCATGGCATCACATGCCTGATGCCAACAAAAATCAGGCTCTCGAAAATATTAAGGTAACAAAACGTGAATGTAATTTATAATACTTTAATTTAATTTTCATTTATATTAACTTTTTATACTTTTTTTCTTCATGGTAGATTTAATTTAGAGGTCTCTGATGACTATGTTAAGAAGACATTGGGTAAAAAATGGAGAGACAATAAAAGCACGCTCAAAAACAATATTTTAAGAAAGACATAAGCCTCGACGAAAAATTAAGAAATGTTCCACCGGAATGTTGAGGTACCAATGGGAAGATCAAGTTAGATTTTGGAATTCAAAAAAGGAGAGGTATTACGTACTTCTAAAATCTAAATTATTTGGTTTATATAAAATATATATATAATTCATATTGCATTATGTAGGACCATGAGCGAGTTGGAATAAGCAAGAGATGTAAAAGTAAATTCACGCACACGGCGGAGTTCTAGAAGTTTTGCTTGTGTAATGAGGCCGAGGTATTATAATTTATTAATTCATCAAATATTAATTACTTTATACTATTAAATTATATTTTTACGCTAAAATGTAGGAAACTTCGATTGGTCAAAAGTTGACGCGCGTTGACTTTTTGACATTACTATAGAAAGAAGGATGGATCTCCGATGACATCCAAGTCGTAGAAATTTTGGTATATTTACTTAATAAAATTTTATTTTTATAAATATTTCTAATGTTTAATTATAATAGTTTAATTCATCGTTTATAGTTTTAAATTTATAATGTTAAATTATGTTGCATTCTTTCTTATTTATATATTTCGTTTCTAACTCTTTCATTGATTTATTAGGATAAACTAAAGGAGAAGAAGGCGGAGTATGAAGCGCCGCCTGATCGATAGTTCTGTTAATCTTGAGGAGATTGATAACAGAATTATTACAGATGTTTTGGGTCCTAAAAGGTACGACTGATTCAACTGATAGTTCTGTTAATCTTTAGTATATTTTTAATAGAATTATCACTGATGTTTTTGGTCTTGAAAGGTATGGTCGGGTTCGATTTAAAGGATCTAGTGTTACCTCGACCCAATATTTTGGATCCGCCTCCAAAGAAGACATGCCTTCCAGAGGTCAATCTCGTCTTTGAAGTTCGAGGCTACAAAACCAGATAGCTCGAGATGCAAGAGAGCACAGTTGAGCAGAGGCAAACAAATTGTCGATGTTCAAAGAAAATATGAAGAACTCCAAGAACAACTTAGAGCGGATCTGAAGCGATAGCAATGAGGAGGAAGGATAGAAAGAGGAGGCAAAGGCAATGCGAGGGAGGCAGAGGCAAGATCGATGCTAGCAGAAGCGTAACGTAAAATGAAGAGCTCCAAGATCAACTTCAAAGATATGATGCGAGATGTTTCAAAGAATGCAGAAATCGCCATCTTAGACATTTAGTTTCTCGTTGTAAGAAGTTTTGACATTATTACATTTAACATTATTGTTACAATATTTTCATTATCATTCATTTAATTTATTAAATTTCAAGTATCATTTACAATTAATGTATTTGGTGTGATTTTTATGCTAAATTCTTGTTTTGGGTTGAAATTATATCTCGTTATTGGTTGTTTTAGTGCAGGAGGGGTATAATATTGAAAAATTGCACTTCGAAAATCTGTACAAATTAGCGGCTTTGTATAAAAGCGCCGCTAAATGTCAAGACTTTTTAGCGGCGTTTTTTGGAAAAGCGCCTCTAAAAACCACGACCTTTAGCGGCGTTTTTTGTAAAAGCGCCGCTAAAAACCACGACCTTTAGCGGCGTTTTTTGGAAAAGCGCCGCTAAAAACCATGACCTTTAGTGGCGTTTTTTGGGAAAGCGCCGCTAAAGGCCATGACTTTTAGCGGCGTTTGTAAAAGAAGTGCCGCTAAAGGCTATGGTCTTTAGCGACGCTTTTCTCACAAACGCCGCCAAAAGTCATGGACTTTAGCGTTTTTCTCATAAACGCCATAAAAATTTTCGGTTGTATTGACGGCGTTTTTATGGTATTGAGAAAAGCAAAACACTTTTAGTGGCGCTTATAAACGCCGCTAAATGCCAAAAAAAAAACGCTAAAAGTCTGTTTTGATGTAGTGTTAGGATTGCAGAAACCCCAAATTTCTACTTTGGGTCACTTAGATTTTTAAATGTAGAAATTAAATCTAGATTTAATGAACCACCATGTTACCTTAAGCCATGAGAGCAAAAGAAGGCAAAACAAAGCCAAAACTTAAGAAAACAAATCGATAATCTCTAAGTCCTCAACTTCATCAATTGTAGGATTTCACGAACTAAAAGAAATAAATTATTTTGAGTAACCATGAAAATTTAAAATAAATTATTAGATTATTAAAAGAAAAACCTTCTTTGACCATAAAAGCTTGTCAACTGAAATATGAAGCATCAACAGGATTGCAGATAACTTTCAAAACTGAATGAAACATTAAAAAAAAAAAAAGAAAGAAGAAGCAGATTTTGATGGAGCTGAAGATATTCAAACTAAAATTGAAGAAATTTAGGCATTAAGCAAAGAAAATAATTAACAAAAGATGGGAAAGTTTTGAACCTTACGGTTTGGGGAAGACCAACGGTGGGTGAATAGCCATTGAACTTATCGATTGAAGAGCTTCAACAAACTTGTCCAAGTGAGATGAATAGTATGAAAACAAGAATAAAGGGTAGGGTCCAAGGTATCAAGATAACGTTCACGATCGAGAGCCTCCGGAGACTTAGGAAATTTTGGGGACTTAGTAAATTTAGGGTTTGGAGAAATAAAAATCGGGATAGTGAACTTAATTTTAGAAGAGAAAAAACTAGGTCAGTTTTTATATGAATTTTATGCGTTTTTAATAAAACGCTACTATTACATAATTTTATTTTTTCGACTTTTTTATAAAAACGCTACTATTATATAATTTTATTTTCTCATCTTTAACCTATATTTTCTATGTTTTTCTTTCAAAATTTTTGTATTAAGATTATCATTTCTTTTGAATTTTTATTTTATTATATTTTGAGTATTGAACTTTTTAACTAAAATATTAAATTTTTAATTTTTAATTTTTAATTTTTATTATTAAATCTTAAAATTTAATTACCACTATCAACTCTTTTAGGATTTTCTTTTTCTTTCTTTTGACATCAACATTATTCTTTTAATTATAGTCTGCATTAGTTGTTTAGGTTTTTATATAAATAGTATTTAATTATATGTATACACCTAAATTTTGATATAGATACATCTCGTAATTATATATAAATTTTGATTTAATGTGAAATTCTAGATGTGAAATTCTAATTGTGGTTTAAATGTATAGTTGAAATTTTAATTTTGATTTAATCATACACATTATTTTAAAATATAAATACATCAATATATTTTTATATTGAACAAATATAAATTTTACGTATGCAATATATAAATAAAAATGATGTTAATTACATCAATAATTGTGTTAATATTTTACAAGATTTGGATCAAATTAAAGTTAATGTATACAATTGCACACTAAACCATTGTTCATGTATGCTTTTGGGATTTAACCCATTTTGATATATATTTTAAAATAATAATTTACATTTATCTTATTTTGATTTATATTATAAAAATCCAATATTAATCTCTAAATCATAAACCCTACACCCTAAATATTATACCCTAAACCACAAACACCAAAACCTAAACCTCAAACTCAAAACCCCAAACCATAAATTTTAGACCATAAAACTCAAACCCTAAACTCTAAACTACAAACCTTAAACTATAATCCGAGACCAACTTTTTGGGAATTCATGTGGCCAATGTTAGTGTAGTACAAAACATATATTTTAATAGCTAACACGTTAACCATAAATCCCTCATGAGGGATTTCTGTTTCGAGATTTTGGGTTATATAGCTAACACCCTAAACTCTAAACCTTAAAATCCTAAACTTAAACCATAAACCCTAAACTCAAAAACCTAACACATTAATCATTTCCCCCCAAACCCCTAACCCTAAACTCATAAGCCATAAACCCTAAAACTTAAACCCTAACCCATTAACCATTTTCCCCTAAATCCATAACCCTAAACTTTAACCCCTAACCACTAACACTTAAACATTAATACCGGTAAACACTAAAATATTAAACACTATACAATAAACCCAAATAAAAAACTTTAAAACACTAAATCTATACACCAAAATAACAAACCCTAAACCATGAGATTAACATACTAAACATTAAACCCTAAATCATTTTTAATATCTTAATTTGTAACTTAAATGAAAACTTCTAAATTGTTTAGTTAGCAATTTGTAACTTTTCATAATTAAGTAACTAAAATGAAACTTTCTCATTACTTATAAGTGAATGTATCAAAATAAAATATAATTCAAAGCAATAATAAGAAAAAAATATGAAAAACTTTTAGCGGCTTTTTTTTAAAAGTGCCGCTAATGCTCAGATCTTTAGCGGCGTTTGAGAAAAAATATGCCGCTATTTCTCTTTTTTAGCGGCGTTTTAAAAATAAACGCTGCTATTGCTCAACTTTTGCGTTTTCTTTCAAACGCCGCTAATGTATAATATTTGCGGCGTTTTTCATTAAAACGCTACTAAAAATACCGCCTGTTTTGGTGTATGATTCGATACGAAAGCATTGCTTGGCACCATTCGTAGAGCTACTAGCTAAGTTAAACTCCTCACCCCAAGTGCCCACTGTTACTTGCATAATCTCTGATGGACTTATGAGCTTTGCTATTAAGGCTGCTGAACAACTTCGCATACCAGAAGTTCAGTTTTGGACTGCCTCAGCATGTAGTTTCATGGGATATCTTCACTTCAGTGAACTGGTTAAACGAGGCATTATTCCATTCCAAAGTAAGTACTTTCTTATTTCAACTTTATAACTTTATAGCTAAGAAAATTATCTAAGAAGAACTCAAGTTTGACTCTTTGTTGCGTCAGGTGAAACATTTCTCAATGAACCTTCCCTGGAATGAGTAACATTCGCCTCAGAGATTTTCCAAGCTTCGTCAAAGCCAACGATCCGAATGATATTTTGTTTGATTATTTCGGATCCGAAGCTCAAAATTGCCTAAAAGCTTCAGCAATAATCTTCAACGCATTTGAAGAGTTCGAGAATGAAGTGTTCGAAGCCATCGCTGCCAAATTTCCTCGAATTTATACAATAGGACCACTTCATTTGCTTGCCAGGCACCTACATGCCGATCCCTCCAAGTCAATGAACTCAAGCCTATGGAAGGAAGATACAAGCTGCATTGAATGGCTTAACAAAAGGGAACCCAATTCAGTTGTGTATGTGAACTATGGAAGCATTACTGTCATGTCGGAGAAGCATCTCAGAGAATTTGCATGGGGGTTGGCTAACTCTAAACACCCATTTTTATGGATCGTTAGACCAGATGTCGTGATGGGTGATTCTGCGATTCCGGATCTAGAGTTCCTGAAGGAGATTAAGGAAAGAGGGCTGATAACAAGCTAGTGCAACCAATATGAGGTCCTTTCACATCCTTCAGTCGGTGTTTTTTTGACACACTGTGGGTAGAATTCTACCGTGGAAACCATATCAGGAGGTGTGCCAGTAATTTGTTGGCCATTTTTTGCTGATCAACAAACCAATTGTCGATATGCTTGCACTCATTGGGGCATTGGCATGGAGGTGGATCATGATGTGAAGCGAAAGAACATAGAGTTTTTAGTTAAGGAAATGATGGAAGGTGAGGAAGGAATGAAAAAGAAAAAGAAGGCATTGGAATGGAAGAAGAAAGCTGAAGAAGCGGTTGAAGTTGGGGGATCTTCTTATATTGATTTCGACAGATTTGTTAAGGAAGCTCTCAAACATGGTTAACTGGATATACTATTGTCAGTGGGGAACTACTTAAATAATGAATGGGGATCATTCAATGTCTCTATTTCTGCTTTTTTTCCTTTATAAGTGAATGCAGTTGTGTGAGGTATGCATGTGAAGCTCATATTTAGTATTGCTTTTGTATCTTGCTTTGGTGAGTTGGAACAGTTAAAAAGAGAGCTGGTTTTTATATATTATTATTTAGACCAATAACTCTTTACTGATTCTAACACTTGCTTGTATAAATAAGCTTGGTCTTTGATTTCAGAGATTATTAGAGCTATATTAATAGAAACTAGATTATGGTAGTTTGTGAAGAAATGAAGATTTAGTTGAAACGTTAAAATTGGAGTTGGAGATTATACTGGCAGCAAGTTATTTAAGCTCGATTCCATAATTATCGAGTCGAGTTCGAGTTTGAATAACTTAAACTATAAGTCGAATCGAATTTGAGCTTAATAATATTTGAGTCTAATAACCCCAAGTCTTGTTGAGCTTTTTATTTTAATAAATTTTAAATATTTATATATTATTAAATTATATTATTACCCTTAATATATATTTTAATTCCCTAAGCTTATTATCAAGTCAAGCATGAAATGTTTAGTCTAAAAAATTCAAATTCAAATAATTTAATTATATCTTAAACTGAATTCAAATTTAAAAATAAATGTTAATTAGATCTCATACTATGTATTTATTTAATGGGTACCCACACATATTGTGGGTCCAAACAATGACTGTTATGATGGCTACTTCTTTGTTGGTACCTAAGATTCATTGATTCCATGACACCGTAAAATTAATGTAAATTATTTAAATAATCACTCTAAAATTACTTTATTTTTATTTTGATCATCTAATTTTTTATTAAATACAACGTTGCCGTTAGTAAGCAATAATAAATAGGGTTTAGGGTTTAATGATTTTAAATTTTAAAATTTGATTTCGAAGTCAATGATTCTAATAGAGTTTAGAGTTTAATGATTTGGGGTTAAGGATTGATTTCAAGAATGATAATAGGGTTTATAATTAATTTTTGAAATATTTAATTATATATACAATTGGTAGGACAATCAACAATACATGACATCTTAATTAACTTTCGTTGATAAAAAATTAAAATAACCAAAAGAAATAAAATAGTTTTAGAGTGACCATATGAATAATTTACCTAAAATTAATTTAGGTTCTTTGAGAGTGTTTGGGCAAAAATATAGGCTCGAAAAATAGGTTTGGACAAAAAATAAGACCCATTTAAAAAACCGGCCAGGTCTCAGGTAAGATATTTTTTACCCGGTCTGCCCGACCCGAATTCATTAAAAGACAAAAAAAATCTGCTCTTTTTATTGTTTTTGAATGTTATTTTCTTACTTTTTTTTCCTATTTTGCTATCATTTTACTATTATATTGCTACTATTTTATTGTTATTATTTTAGAGGCATTTGCTTGTTAAGTTGTATTTATTTTAGTGTTATTTAAGTCTAAATATTTTTTAAAATTTATTTTCAATTTGTTGGAAAATATTTATTGATGCTTTTAATATTTTTGATGTATTATATATACATATATAAATTATATAAAAATAAGATAAAAAAATTAATACAGACGGGCCGAGTCAAGCTCAAATTTTAACATTTTTATCCGAGTCGAGCTTTGACAAAATTTTAGACCCATTTTTCATACCAGGCCTGCGCCTAATAAATGAGTCTGAATTTTTAATTGAACCCAACCTAACCCTACCCATGAACACTAATAATCATCACTGTCATAGTAACTAATATTACTGTTATAATAATTAATATCACCACAACAATTTTTTTAATCTCATCAAAATCAATCTTACAACCCATCCAAATGCACTCTCTAAATTATTAATTCAAAAAATATTTTTAAGAATAAATATATGTATTTATTGCTTTAAATGTATACGCATACATATAAAGTACAATTCAAGTTTCAAAGTTCATAAATCCAATTACACATTTGACCAAAATCCATATATAAATTTGATATTGATTCCTATTTTTTATCATAAAAAATTCAATTTCGGAAGAGCTAATCCACAAATGAATTTGAGAAGTTTTAGCATGCAGTTGAATCATCATTCATTCATAATAATAAAAGCAAAGACAAAACTTAAGGGTAACATTGTTGCCCAAATTATAGTTCAATCTCAAAAGAATGGCTGCAATCAAAGAGGGATTTTATCTCTAACATCCATCTCCTTTTCCATCGAAGATTCATTTATATGGGACAAAGCTATCACAAGATAATCTTACCTTACCTACGACTCCAAATTTTAGCCACTTTCAGATTTCGTAGTTCAACCATTTCAGAACTGCAAAATTTGTTTTCGCATGCAGTGTAGTAGTTCCAACTTCAGAAGCTGCACACACTAGACAGTGAATATAGTTTCTGGGGCTAACAGTGTGTTATATTGGTCCTATACATACAAAAGACCCAAAAACTATCTCCTACTGCTTGCTGTCTTGCCCTTGCTCAAGTCTGCAAGCTCCTCAATAAGCTTCTTCTCTTCACTGCTCAATCTTTTCGGAATTTCAACTTGGACGCGTACCAACTGATCGCCCCTCATGTTGGTTTTATTTAGAACAGGAACACCTTTCTTGGCCATAACTAGGGTGGTGTTTGGCTGGGTTCCAGCTGGTATCTTCAAATCAACCATACCATCAACAGTCGGAACCTTGATTGTTGTTCCCAGAATTGCGTCTATATACGACACCTTGGAGGTGTACAATATGTTGGTATCATCACGTTTGAGGACAGGGTCTGGGATAACTTCGATGACGACAAAGAGATCACCAGCAGAACCCCCTCTCCTTCCTGCATTACCTTCAGACCGGACCCTTAAACGACTACCAGAATCCACACCAGCCGGCACTTTCAAACTAATCCTCTTCGTTCTCCTTACCCGCCCATCACCAGAACAAGTATTGCATGGGGTAGAAATTTCCCCCGTCCCACCACAAGAAGAGCATGTCATTACCTGCTGGAAGACACCCAACGGAGTCCTTGCAGATGAGATAACCTGTCCTTGGCCACCACATGTGGTACATTTGGATGGTGTTGTTCCAGGTTTTGCACCTGAACCATTGCAAGTTCCACAGCTTTCTAGTCGGGTTATCTCGATTTCTTTCTCAACTCCAAAAACTGCTTCCTTGAAATTCAATACAAGACTGTAATATTCATCCTGCCCATCAACAGCTCTATTCCTGGAACTTCGTCCACCCATGCCCATGCCGCCCATGCCGCCCATGCCACCCATGCCCTCGAATAGCGACTCAAACAGATCAAAAGGATTGCTAAAATCCTGGCAAAGCAACCATGCCATCAATGTCAAAATGAAATGTTGAGAAAGTATAGGGAAAACAATTTTCAAATGAATGATCTTATTCAGCATCAGTAGAATTAACTTACCCCCATTCCCATACCAGCACCTTTAAGTCCAGCCTCCCCATATTTGTCGTATAGAGATCGCTTCTCATCATCTGACAAGACCTAAGCAATATAACACCTCAAAGATCAGATATGACCATGGGAACTAGGGACTGATAAATTTCAGACATATAAATGAAAACCGTAGTAAGCACAACATAGAACTCTTACCTCATATGCATTGCTAATTTCCTTGAACTTCGTCTCTGCCCCAGGATCTCTGCAGAATAATATATGATCAGAAGAGGGGGAAGGCAATACACTTCAAAGATATGTGGGTTAAAGACTATATTTTAACTAGCAACATACACTGAAAACATCAAACTTTTCAGAGAAAATGTTCAGTGAGAATCAGAAATCTTCAAAATACTGTTCTATAATCTCTCCCTTTCAGCAATTACATTTATAAATACGTGAAACATATGAATAAAACTCAACAAACACCTGACTTGGGAAATCTGTGAGTACTATTCCATTTTCTCTTTCTTTCAGCAACCACATTCTCATTCTAAACATTATTTAAGATCTCATTTTGGACGAAGGTACCACATGAAACTAATTTACCAGAAGACACAACCATAACTAAAAGGCAAGAGGTGCAAGGTTATCAACTGACTTGTTCACATCTGGATGATAACTTCGAGCAAGCTTACGATAAGCTGAAAAAAACAACAGATTTAAAATCAGTAAGATAATATTATTAAAGATAAAAGCAGAAAGTAGCCACTAAAGAATAAAATAAAATAAGTTTCCTTTTATGGTACTCATAACAACAAAAGAATCTAATGTACATAATGATCAATCACTTCTAGATATACATAAGTTTACGGTTCCGCAATTTCGAATCTCCAAGAAAAGTAGGACAACCATAGACTTTCCTTCAAATAGTTGAAACACCTAAAAGAAACTTCCTTTTCATTAGCAGGGACCTTAAATGTGCATACCACCACATTGTCTTACTTTTTCAACATACACTGAAATCATTTAATCATGGAGTGACTTTTTCAACTTTTATACATGCTCACTGTGTCTACCTACTATCCCTGAATGAGTATTAACCTCACTTCAGATTAATCCATCCTCTCAAAATTCTATTTGATTTATGTTATTTCCGTCCTCTCTAGATTCTCTTTGATTTATGCTATCAACACCTACCCTCCCTTAAAATTGAAGTTTGTGCATCAGTGTTCTAGAACTTTCCAGACAGAAGCCATTAAAGCTGGATAAACTTACTGTCAATAAGTTGAAATTTCATAAATAAAAAAGTAGATTAGCAAACTAAATAAGCACATAAATGCAGAAACAATCATATAAGGAATAAATAGAATAGTCACCGAACAAGGTTTTGTAAGTCAGCATACCACTTTTAATTTCAGATTTACTAGCATTTCTTGACACCCCAAGGACAGTATAATAATCCTGCTCATTATACAACATCATGAGGTTAAATTCAGATTGGAACAGCGAGTCAAATGCCAAAATACAGCAATAAACATATGAAATGCATACATAAAATTTTCAAATTCTATGATTAAATGATTAAAAAACCATTAAGGCCTTCTTTTTACCAAAAAACATAAGACAAAACAAAAGAAAATCAAAAGAAACTGGAATTAGTTTATACTCACAGTTTCAGCTCTAACAATGAACCGTGCTCCCCTACGATGATGTGATGTTTGAGATGGCCTCACAAAGGATAATAACGGTAAGGAATCACACGCAAATAAGCCTGAATTTGAGGCTCTCAAATAACTCATTGTACTTGTGACTCTGCATAATGGCAATAAACACCTAAATTATTCTTCCATAATTACCAACAAATAGACTATCATGATTAGAGGTAAAAAATAAGACATTTTTCCATTGGTCTCTCTTAATCAACCAGAAGGAAATATAGCCTTACAAAAGCGTGACTACAAAGGGGAAAATTTTGCACATCTAATCATTATGTTCACCAATGCATCAAATTCGCAAATGCAAGGAATGCTCATGTAGAAACCATTACTAGCAAGTAGCAATGACATTGCAAAATCAGCAATTCCAAATCTATACAAAGCTTTAGAAGAAAATAATTGTTGATAACCAATTTCAACAATACCCTTCCTATATGCAAGAGAGTTAAGTGGAAAACTTACCCCAATCTGGCTGTCATTATTCGGTTTGGGACATAAGATCGTGTAGTCAACTGAGGACGAATATGCCACTGGGCAACAAATGTACTTCCACATGGTATAATGGCCATCCAATATGAGGATAGAGAACCTGAATTATAACTTTATGCTGAATGGCCTTTAGCAGGCTGAAACATATAAAACATAAGTGAAATATACACACTCAAACCGATTGATACCACCATAAAAATAAAACATAAGTGAAATATACACACTCAAACCGATTGACAACACCATAAAATTAACTAATTTATAAAAGGGAATTCCAAAAAGTAAACAAAAAGAAAAAAATTATGACTTCCATTTCATACATCAATGATTTAATACAAAAAGTATTCCAATCAAAATAATGCCACCAACTCAAATAATTATCATACATGACTATATGTGATAAGAGCAAATAAGATAAAATAAACTGGTAACTAGCTTAGGCGAAACTTTACTCGCCATTTTCTGACCCTAGAAACACAGGTTCGAATACCAACTTTCATGCCTTCAAGAGTTGGTTTTCATTTATGCATAATCTTCCTTTCCTTATGGATTTCAACTACCAACCCTTTCTGAAACACATTTCTTGCCAAGTTATTCCAGTTAGCTAACCCAAAACCCATTTTTCTTCCTTTTGTAGCAAAAAGGTGGGCTCTTTTAAAAAGAAAATGTTTCCAAAAACAATACTCATCTAAAGCTAAGCAAAAAACTCCAAAATTCTCTATCCACTAGGGTTAACTATCCACCACCCAGAAACCATATTTTTTTCAAAAAAAAAAGTAATAATCAATCTGACAAACACACACACACACACATGAAATTAAAGTAAGTAGCAACCAGAAACTTGATACAAGATTAAGATTTTAGACATGTATGCCCTATTTCTAGAGATAAAGGAAAGCGGAATATATTTATTTTAATAAAAATGGAGAAATTAAATACAAAATTAGGGCAAAGAAAAGAAGAGCGAACCTTGTTTGGCTCCAAAGCGATTTGCTCTCACAGAGAAGGAACAAAGGATGAGGTTAGCTTAGCGCCTCTAAATAGAGAGTTCTTATTCCCTGGTTTTCTTGGTAGGTTGTTCTCAACTTGCAACCTACATTTTCCACCGTTAGATTGATCTGAAATTGAAAATTTTCTAAGTCTTGCTACTTCTTTTCGTCCAATTCGATAAAGTAATTATACTTTTGTTTGGATTTATTCATAATTTGGTCCTTAAAGCATATATATTTTATCATTTTGGTACTTAAATTCTTTTACCTGAATTATTTATTATTATTTTCATTCCTTTTTAATCAAAATTACTGACATCCAATGAAAATATGGCATGTTTCATGTTTTTATTGTCAATTTTTCTTTTAAGTGAACTTGGACAATAACATTGGCGAAGTTGGGGGCTAACAAGACCCTCGGCTCTCTATAAAAGGAAATTTTTTTTATTTAGATATTTTTATAATTTATAAAATTTTAAATTAAAAATTTAATAAACTATATCAACAATGTAACATTATTCACGATTATTAATCATCTATGTAATTGGTAACATAACCTCCTCCTGTAATTGGTAACATAACCTCTCCTCGATTTATTTAATATATTATTAAAATATTATTCTTACCAATAATATTATAAATATGATAATAAAGAATAATATGAAAAAACCAATTCAAAAGATATAATATTGGATATTATGATAACCTACATCTTTATTAATAATAATATGTATTCAAAAGGATTTTCTTTATTATCATATATAACCTACCTCATAAAATATACCAATCTACATAAACAATGTAAGATTTGTAATTCCTAAATTACTATGTTTTCATGAAATGTATGGAGATATATTATTAGGAAATAATTTTATATATCAACATCTACCATTCTCTATAGATAAAAATTTTGTGGTATTAACTACTGAAAACACTCGATAGAAGTACCTTTGGTAGAAAATCATAGATATATATGTGATCAAAACTTCACACCACCTAGGACAGAACAGGTAAAACAACTTGATACTAATCATTGGTTGTTTAAGATATTAGAAAATAATTTTAGTGAAGAACCACTAAAATTATGGAAAAATAGTCCTAGATATTGTACTATAAAATTGGAAAACCCCAATAAAATTATTAGAGTAAAACCCATGGTCTATACTAAACAAGATATAGACGAGTTTGAAATACAAATAAAAGAGTTATTAGAAAAAGGATTAATAGAAGAAACTACTAGTCTACATTCTAGTCCCGCTTTCATGGTAAGAAATCATGCAGAGATTAAAAGAGGGAAAGCTAGAATGGTCATTAATTATAAAAGACTAAATCAAAATACTATTTTTGATGGCTATTTTATTCCAAGAAAGGAAGTTTTAATTAATCAGGCTAAACAAGCCAAATATTTTAGTAACTTCGACTGTAAGTCGGGATTCTGGCAAATAATGCTAACAGAAGAATCTAAACCATTAACGGCTTTCAGTGCGCCTAATGGACATTATCAATGGAAGGTAATGCCATTCGGATTATGTAATGCTCCACAAGTCTTCCAGAGATGGATGGACTCTATATTTAATAAGCATAAAAAATTCTGCGTTGTGTATATAGATGACATTTTAATATTTTCTGATACATTAGAAAACCATAGAAAGCATCTAAATATTATAGCTAGAGATTTCATAAAACATGGAATCATATTAAGTCCTAAGAAAATAGAATTAGAAAAAACTGAAATCAAATTCTTAGGTTTAATATTATCTTAGATGGTCTTAAACTCCAAGATCATATTATAGTAAAATAAAAGAATTTCTGAAAAGATTGTTGATAAGAAACAACTTCAACAATTTCTAGGAATTGTTAATTATGGTAGAAATTTCTTTCCTAACTTATCTAAAAAACTAGATGAGTTATATGAAAAACTTGAAAAGGAAAAACCTTTTGAATGGACTAAAGAGATTCGACATTATAAAACATATAAAGTCCTAAATAAATTATATCCCTAAGGTTTATTTACCTAAACAAGGTAATAAATTAATCTTAGAAACATATGCCTCAGAAAAAAACTGGGGATGTGTATTAAAAGCAAAAACAATAAATAATGAGGAATTAATTTGTGGCTATAGTTCAGAAAGTTTAAACCAAACGAAATAAACTATGCCATTTATGAAAAAGAATTATTAGCAATTAAAAAAGGAATAAAAAAATTCCTAATATATTTAGCACCAGAAAATTTTATTATCAAAACCGACAATCAAGTCATAAGCAGTTTCTAACTAACAAAAGTCTAGAAACAAGACCAAACGAATTAGATGGTATAATGAATTATGCCAGTATAATTTTGAAGTTATATATATTAAGGGTACTAACAATATGATTGCAGATTTTCTTAGCAGGCCTTATGGATAGAGGTAAAAAGCCTCTAGAAATAAAAATGGGAGAATGGATTACGGTTCATAAAAAGCCCAATAAAGGAAAAGCACCAATGAATTCTAAACAAGGATTCGTGGCTGCAGAAAATCCAAAAACACCACAAATGGATCCTAAACAAGGATTTGTGGTTGTATCTCCATCAGAAAATCCAAAAACACCACAAATGGGTCCTAAACAAGGATTTGTGGCTGTATCTCCACAAGTAAGTCCTAAACAAGGATTTATTTATGCACTGCATCAAGAAGTCCTAAACAAGGATTTGTTGATACACCAACAGTAGCATTTTATCCTAAACAAGGATATTATGTTCCTTATCCAATGGCAAACCCATCCTTTCACCAATTGGATCACAATCACCAACCCGTGAGCTATTTTGACTTTTCTCAAAACTTCATTCGTAATACCAAAAACCTATTCGAAATCACTAAAATACCGAGGATTTGTTGAAAAACAACAAAATCTCAAATATTCCAAATTAAAGACTTTTATAATCCGTGGTTGCCCCTAGATTATTATTCTTTCATTAACAAGATATGGAAAACCATATTCTTAAGCAAAAAGCCAATTTTAGCGTTTCTCTCACAATTCTCAAACTTCTTAGTTGAAAAAACAACCGAGGAAAATCAAGTCAAGATTTGCTATATAATTCTATATTATATAGAGATTGGGATGAACTCCTAATCGAATATACAGATATTAAGGAGATAAACAATCTTGATATATTTCAAGATTTTATTAATAAAGGAGAAACACTCCTATTTTTATTAAAATGTATAGAATCATCTATATAACAAGTGTAGACGAATTCTACCCCCAAATATTTTCAAAAATAAATCGAGAGATTTGCAAACAAAGAAGCTCTATTTTTAGAAAAGTTTACAAAATACTTTTCACAAGCATATATTTTACAAATGATATAGGAGAAAACCTTCCTACTATCAAATTTCGTTTAAACCACGAGCCATTTGACATAACCAAGATCGAATGGGATTTGTAAAAGAAATTACAGTCCAAAATCTTTCTTTTAATTTAATAAAAGATTTTCCTTAATAGTCAAATCCGTTTATCAAATTTTACAGATAACGATGATTTTGTCTATTATTTTTAAAAAAACAGCCTTATTGGTATTGCTGAAAGAGAAAAACTCTATCAGCCTTATCAAATTTGGTCTATTTCTAAAATGCTTGGAGGAAGAAACCTCTTGGCGGCCCAAGAAGATCCAAAGCATTTGTCAAAAACCATTGACGACTGCTACAACAATTTTACCCATTATCAAGTCCAAACCGGAATTGATTTGGTAACCATGGCCCAGCACCTGTTACATCAAGACACTTATCAACTCTGGTCCGATGGAAGAAGAATCGTAGCCTCACGTTAATGGACACCCCAGCATTGTTGAAGGAAACGAGAATGAAGAAGCAATTTCGCTATTAACAAAAATGGCGGAAATGGAACTCGAAGATTATCCGTTAGCAGCGGAGATCAGAGAGACGTTGGAAAGCTGGAACACACCAGTCCCGACATCGAATCCTCGCACTGGATGAGATTGAAGAGATGAACCTCGAAACATCCAGAAGGATGAAGACAAAAGTCACATCCAAGGAAGCTACGTGGAAAAAACCATGACGGCATCCATGACGAAAGAAGGAAGCTACGTGGAAACAACCATGAAATCATCCATGATGAAAGAGGAAGACACGTGGAAACAACCATGAAGTTATCCATGATGAAAGAGGAAGCAACGTGGAAAAAGCCATGATTGCTACAAGACAAAATAGGAAGCTACGTGGAAGACACCATGATAGCAACCTGACAAAAGAAGCCGAAAGTATCATTATTACAGATACTATTCAGACCCCAATTCTTTATTAATTAGAATTTAATTCTTTATTCTTATCGGGACATTTCCCGGACTTCAATTGTAATTAGATTCTAGTTTAGAAAATTTGGTTATAAATAGGCATTGATGTAGCCTAAAGAAGGCATTCGAAAAATAACATAGTTTTTAGTTTTCTCTTTTATTAACACTCTGTAAATTACTACTTTTCTTCTTCAATAATATTTTCATTCTTCTACGATGTATCCCTTCCGCTTGCACATATATAACCTACCCTCCCTCCCCCCTGTAATTGGTATCAGAGGAAACCTCCTCCACGGAGCCCCGGAGTAACGATTTCTGGAGTTTCATATCGTAGTTATCATTGTAAGTTTCTATCTTTACTATTTGCAATTCTGTTTATTTCACTGTTATTGTCTCAAAACCCATATGTCTGTCGTTTGTCCTCGTTGCCGTTGAGTCCGAGTGGGACGTTGTAGGCGTTGAGAGGTCGTTTAAGACACAGAAGGTCTTAGGTACCAGGGATAATAATAATGGAAAAAATAGATTGTTTATACAAAGATAAAACTTGTAATCATACTATGCATATAGACTCTAAGAATGAAAATAATATATCGGCTCTAAGTAAAGGTATCAATACTCTTGTAGATATAACTTCTACATATTTTAGTAAATTATATACTAAAGTAAGTAAAATATAAGAAAAAGTAGATAATTTGGGAGAAGTAATGATTTAGATTTGAACAACAAATCTAAAGAATTACTATCCGATGTAAATAATAAATTAGATCAAGTAATTAATAATAATACTAACAATATATATTGATTTAGATTTAGGTCCTTTATATTACAAAGAATGAAGAACGTAATATTAACTTTATCGATGAAGATGATTCTTGGATGATTCTTCTTCTACTAACATTATTAAAAACAAAAGAAAAAGAAAAATTAAAAAGATAAAAACAAGAAAAATATGATTTTAATCTTATAAAACTCTAATAGAACATTGGAAAAACCAATTTTCTAAAACAGAGGATAACTTAGAAAAGTAGAATACTTAAAATTAATAGAAGAACTTTATGAACAACATAAAGATCTATTTAATAAATATAATTATCATTATATGTTGAGCTACGATACTACGAGAAAGTAGTAGTAGTAGTTCTATTAATAATAACACAAATTTAGAAATTTGTGTTACGAGTCAAAATTCGATGAAAAGACACTTCAATGTAAGAAAATATAGATATTCCGTAACCCATGGATACTGAACCTCCAGATCCATATAGTTTTGAGTTACCAAAACCTAAGGAAATTGACAAACGAGATCCTTATGGTAAAAGAAAAATAGACTCAGATCCTCAAACAGATGATAATCTGAGATCTATGTATAAAACTTATGAAAATGTTGAAAACACAACAAGAATATTAGATAATAACATAGAAAGTATAGCTACAAATGACATAAACCTGGAAAACCGGAGAAACTAGTCAACCAATACGTGTCATACCAAACAGGATAGACGATTTAAATAAAAGAAATGTTGCTCAAGGAGGAATATATCTAGATTTAACTAATATTTCTATCGACTATGAAAAACCATAGATGATTGGGCACGATTTATGACCATTGTTGTAAACAACAACAAGACAATCTGTCAAAAGAAAAATTCTTAAATTACTTTGTAGGAACATTTCAGGAGATGTTTTGCAATTCCTTAGACGTTGGGAAGAATCCGACAAAGGAAAAGAACAAAAGGGTCAACTTATTAATCAAATAGGTACCCTAAAGATTTATTAAAGGTTTAACCTCAATTCTAAAAATAGAATTTTGTGGTTATACTAATTAAAAAGATCGGGATAGCCAATCCATATATATTCATCAAAATTAAAATTATGTGATATTAGATATTTAGAAGACTTTTCTAAAAAATTTCTTCATGAATATCAAAATTTAAAAATGATAGTATAGATTTTGGAAAAACCAATATTTTCATAAATTACCACCATCTTGGGATGAAATTTGCATAAACAAATATGCTTCTTTCATTATTAAATATAGTAATGATCTTGGCAAAACCATGTCGGATATAGATACAATAGGAAATAGAATAAATTTTGCTAAAGAAAGAATTATATTACATTGTTTACAGAGTAAAAGCATTAAACAAGTCAAAAATAAGTTAAGCTATAGATATTGTACAAAAATGTTAGAAGGAGAATGGGAATTTGGATGTAACTCTATGCGTCCAAAAACCTATAAAAACATAAAAATATAAGTTATCTCGATGGAAACCCGGTAGTAAAAATTATATTCGAGATAATAATACTAAAGAGAAAAAATTTGTTAGAAGAAAACCTTCTAATAATACTAAAAAACAAATTTGTAAATATTTTATTTGTGATGAAGAAGGTCATATTGCCACACACTGTCCTAATAAAGGAAAACAGGCAAGGAAAATAATTAAAAATCTTGAAGAACAAGATTTAGAAGTATGCTTCAGTAAGGAAACAAATCCTACTGAAATATTATATGAATTAATTTCTGAAACAGAGTCTGATACAGATTCTGATGAAGATATTTAATAGAAAACCCTAAATTTATTTGTACTAATGATTGTTGGCCTTATGGATAGAGGTAAAAAGCCTCTAGAAATAAAAATGGGAGAATGGACTACGGTTCATAAAAAGCCCAATAAAGGAAAAGCACCAATGAATTCTAAACAAGGATTCGTGGCTGCGAAAGAAAGCCCAAAAGCACCAATGAATTCTAAACAAGGATTCGTGGCTGCGAAAGAAAGTCCAAAAACACCACAAATGGGTCCTAAACAAGGATTTGTGGCTGTATCTCTACAAGTAAATCCTAAACAAGGATTTATTTATGCACCTGTACCAGTAAGTCCTAAACAAGGATTTCTTGATACACCAACACAGGTAGCATTTTATCCTAAACAAGGATATTATGTTCCTTATCCAATGGCAAACCCATCCTTTCAGCCACTTGGATCACAATCACCAACCCCGGTGAGCTATTTTGAATTCTCTCAAAACCGAGACTCAGAATACCAAAAAACCTATTCTGAAATCACCAAAAATACCGAGGATTTGTTGAAAAAACAACAAAATCTCAAAATATTCCAAATTAAAGACTTTTATAATCCAGGGTTGCCCCTAGATTATTATTCTTTCATTAACAAGATATGGAAAAACCATATTCTTGAGCAAAAAGCCAATTTTCGGCGTTCTCTCTCACAATTCTCAAACTTCTTAGTTGAAAAAACAACTGAGGAAAATCAAGCCGAAGATTTGCTATATAATTCTATATTATATAGAGATTGGGATGAACTCCTAATCGAATATACAGATATTAAGGAGATAAACAATCTTCTTGATATATTTCAGTATTTTATTAATAAAGGGAGAAACACTCCTATTTTTATTAAAATGTATAGAATCTGTCTATATAACAAGTGTAGACGAATTCTACCCCCTGAAATATTTTCAAAAATAAATCGAGAGATTTGCAAACAAAGAAGCTCTATTTTTAGAAAAGTTTTCAAAATACTTTTCACAAGCATATATTTTACAAATGATATAGGAAACAAAATTCCTACTATCAAATTTCGTTTAAATCACGAGCCATTTGATATAACCAGAGATCGAATGGGATTTGTAAAAGAAATTACGGTCCAAAATCTTTCTTTTAATTTAATAAAAGATTTTCCATAATAGTCAAATCTCGATTATCAAATTTTACGATAACGATGATTTTGTTTATTATTTTCATATTGAAATAAATAATTTTATCAGTATTCTTTGAGAAAGAAAAATTTTATCAACCATATCGATATGGAATATTTCTAAAATGCTTGGAGGAAGAAACCTCTTGGCAGCCCAAGAAGATCGAGCATTTGTCAAAAACCATTGACAATTGCTACAATAATTTTTCGAAGTATCAAGTCCAAACCGGAATTGATTTGGTAACCATGGCCCAGCACCTGTTACACCAAGACACTTATGAACCCTGGACCAATGGAAGAAGAGTCATAGCCTACGACACTGGACACCACCAGACCGAAGGAGATGACAATGATGAAGCAATTTCGCTATTAACAAAAATGGCGAAAATAGAACTCGAAGATTATCCGTTAGCAGTGGAGATCAGAGAGACGTTGGGGTCTGGATAAGAATTATAAATGAAGATCATAATTCTAGTTTGTAATCGGGCTTCGGATGAAGATCGAGATATTCCAGAACCCATGGATACTGAACCTCCAGATCCATATAGTTTTGAGTTACCAAAACCTAAGGAAATTGACAAACGAGATCCTTATGGTAAAAGAAAAATAGACTCAGATCCTCAAACAGATGATAATCTGAGATCTATGTATAAAACTTATGAAAATGTTGAAAACACAATAAGAATATTAGATAATAACATAGAAACTATAGCTATAAATGACATAAAACTGGAAAACCCAGGAGAAACTAGTCAACCAATACACGTGTCTATACCAAACAGGATAGACGATTTAAATAAAAGAAATGTTGCTCAAGGAGGAATATATCTAGATTTAACTAATATTTCTCTATCGACTATGAAAAACCATAGATGATTGGGCACGATCTATGACCATTGTTGTAAACAACAACAAAGACAATCTGGTCAAAAGAAAATTCTTAAATTACTTTGTAGGAACATTTCGGGAGATGTTTTGCAATTCCTTAGACGTTGGGAAGAATCCGACAAAGGAAAAGAACAAAAGGGTCAACTTATTAATCAAATAGGTACCCCTAAAGATTTATTAAAGGTTTAACCTCAATTCTAAAAATAGAATTTTGTGGTTATGCTAATAAAAAGATCAGATAGCCAATCCAAATATATTACATCAAAATTAAAATTACGTGATATTAGATATTTAGAAGACTTTTCTAAAAATTTCTTCATGAATATCAAAAGTTAAAAATGATAGTATAGATTTTGGAAAACCAATATTTTCATAAATTACCACCACCTTGGGATGAAATTTGCATAAACAAATATGCTTCTTTCATTATTAAATATAGTAATGATCTTGGCAAAACCATATGGGATATAGATACAATAGGAAATAGAATAAATTTTGCTAAAGAAAGAATTATATTACATTGTTTACGAGTAAAGCGGCTAAAGAAGTCAAAAATAAGTTAAGCTATAGATATTGTACAAAAATGTTAGAAGGAGAATGGGAGTTTGGATGCAACACTATGTGTCCGAAAACCTATAAAGATCTTGAAAAACAAGATTTAGAAATAAATTTTAGTAAGGAAATAAATCCTACTAAAAGATTAATCGAGTCTAAAAGCATTCGATGAATATATTTTATGCTAGGAAATAATTCTAAAATCATTTAGAAGAAATTCCTTATTCAACAATGTGATATTAAATTAGGAAGTGTAATCGGAGAAGAAACAAACTTTTCGATGATATAATAGAAAAATTAATAAAATCATATTTCTAAAGAATAAATATATAAAATATCTAAATTTAAACTATGGTCACAAAGACACATAGAAAAAATTAAGCAGAATATAAATGCTAAGGATACTAAAGGAGGATTAATGAAATCCCTTATTCTCTAAGGAAAAATAAAACGGATTAGGAAAAAATATCCTCAAGTCCGTTATATACATTTAGGAGTTATCATGATAACAATTAGAGCTTTATTTAGAAGAGGTCATGATGTTCCTATTATAGCAAAGATTATTAGATAAAAGATTTGAAAATCCAATAAAAGCACTTATTGGAGGAATTCAATCAAATCTACACACAAAGTTATAGGATTTAAGGTAAAACCCAATTACTTTATTTCCATAATGCACCTCTAATAGAAGAGTGTCTATGCCTTAGAATTGACAAAAAAATTCGATATTAGTGATCTAGCAGAAGATCTAGCAATCAGCTGGACTTCTATTAATGAATATACTAATACGGCAGAAGTAGAAATAAAAGAAATAAATAATAAAATTATTGAGCTTTTTGAGCCCAATAAATTTACTACAGAAATTCAGCCGAAATTATTACATATAAAAGATCTATCGATCCCGAAAGACTGGATCATAGAAAAAACCAATAATGCTAGTACTTCTAAACCAGTAAGTACTATAGAATATATGTCATCTGGAGATAAATTGTATTTCAAAAACAATTTGATTACAAATACAGATGATAATTTGGTATTACCTTCTAGTTCTCAAACCGAAGAACATGAAGAAGATATAAGTACACCAATAGGTATGAAAACCGTTCATATTCCTATTTTTCCTACCTCACCTAGTAGAAATTCTAGAAACACTAGAATAGAGGATATACAATTTTCAAGAGAAAATCTCATTGAAAATACATATGTTAAAATTACAATACATGATAAAGACTATAAAAAATATTCTTTACATGCTTTGTTAGATACAGGAGCTACAACCAGTAGTTGTAAAAGAAATGCAATTCCTGAAAAACATTGGGAACCTGTAAAAGAAAAAATAAATATTAATGGAATAAATGGTAACAAAAACACTATTCATTATATAGCTAAAAATATACCAATTTACATAAATAATGTAAAATTTGTAATTCCTAAGATATTATGTCTTCCTAGGATATGTATGGAGATATATTATTAGGAAATAATTTTATAAAACAATATTTACCTTTGTCTATTGATAAAAAATCAATTAGATTATCTCATGGGAGAAATCATTATAGAAACGTCATTAGTTTCAAATCCTAAATTTATTTGTACTAATGATTGTTGATATTCTTAGCGAGCCTTATGGATGAGGTAAAAAGCCTCTAGAAATAAAAATGGGAGAATGGACTACGGTTCATAAAAAGCCCAATAAAGGAAAAGCACCAATGAATTCTAAACAAGGATTCGTGGCTGCAAAAGAAAGCCCAAAAGCACCAATGAATTCTAAACAAGGATTCGTGGCTGCAAAAGAAAGTCCAAAACACCACAAATGGGTCCTAAACAAGGATTTGTGGTCGATCTCCACAATCCTAAACAAGGATTTATTTATGCACTGCATCAAGAAGTCCTAAACAAGAATTTGTTGATACACCAACACAGTAGCATTTTATCCTAAACAAGGATATTATGTTCCTTATCCAATGGCAAACCCATCCTTTCACCACTTGGATCACAATCACCAACCCCGTGAGCTATTTTGAATTCTCTCAAAACCTGCACTCGAATACCAAAAACCTATTCAAATCACCAAAATACCGAGGATTTGTTGAAAAAACAACAAAATCTCAAAATATTCCAAATTAAAGACTTTTATAATCCGTGGTTGCCCTAGATTATTATTCTTTCATTAACAAGATATGGAAAACCATATTCTTGAGCAAAAGCCAATTTTCGTTCTCTCTCACAATTCTCAAACTTCTTAGTTGAAAAACAACTCGAGGAAAATCAAGTCAAGATTTGCTATATAATTCTATATTATATAGAGATTGGGATGAACTCCTAATCGAATATACGAATATTAAGGATAAACAATCTTCTTGATATATTTCAAGATTTTATAAATAAAGGAGAAACACTCCTATTATTATTAAATGGTTTAGAAGATGTTTATACAACAAGTGTAGACAGATTCTACCCCCTGAAATATTTTCAAAAATAAATCGAGAGATTTGCAAACAGCAAGCTCTATTTTTAGAAAAGTTTACAAAATACTTTTCACAAGCGTATATTTTTACAAATGATATAGGAGAAAACCTTCCTACTATCAAATTTCGTTTAAATCACGAGCCATTTGATATAACCAGTATCGAATGGGGATTTGTAAAAGAAATTACAGTCCAAAATCTTTCTTTTAATTTAATAAAAGATTTTCCCGCAATAGTCAAATCTCGATTATCAAATTTTACAGATAACGATGATTTTGTCTATTATTTTCATATTGAAATAAATGACTTTATCGGTATTCTTTGAGAAAGAAAAATTTTATCAGCCATATCAGATATGGAATATTTCTAAAATGCTTGGAGGAAGAAACCTCTTGGCGGCCCAAGAGGATCCAGAGCATTTGTCAAAAACCATTGACAATTGCTACAATAATTTTTCGAAGTATCAAGTCCAAACCGGAATTGATTTGGTAACCATGGCCCAGCACCTGTTACGCCAAGACACTTATGAACTCTAGACCGATGGAAGAAGAGTCATAGCCTACGACACTGGACACCACCAGACCGAAGGAGATGACAATGATGAAGCAATTTCGCTATTAACAAAAATGGCGAAATAGAACTCAAGATTATCCGTTAGCGGAGATCGGAGAGACGTTGGAAAGTCGGAACACACCGGTCCGCTAATCAAATCATCGCACTGGACGAGATTGAAGAGATGAACCTCAGAAACATCCAGGAAGGATGAAGACAAAAAGTCACGTCCAAGGAAGCTACGTGGAAAAAACCATGACGGCGTCCATGACGGAAGAGGAAGACACGTGGAAACAACCATGAAGTCATCCATGACGAAAGAGGAAGACACGTGGAAACAACCATGAAGTCATCATGACGAAAGAGGAAGCAACGTGGAAAAAGCCATGATTGCTACAAGACAAAATAGGAAGCTATGTGGAAGACACCATGATAGCAACCTGACAAAAGAAGCCGAAAGTATCATTATTACAGATACTATTCGGACCCCAATTCTTTATTCATTAGAATTTAATAAATTAAAAAAGATAAAAAATAAGAAAAATATGATTTTGAATCTTATAAAACTCTAATAGAACATTGGAAAAACCAATTTTCTAAAACAGAGGATAACTTAGAAAAAGTAGAATACTTAAAATTAATAGAAGAACTTTATGAACAACATAAAGATCTATTTAATAAATATAATTATCATTATATGTTGAGCTACGATACTACGGAAAGTAGTAGTAGTAGTTCTAATAATAATAACACAAATTTAGAAATTTGTGTTACGAGTTAAAATTCTGATGAAGAAGACACTTCAACAGAAGAAAATATAGATATTCCAGAACCCATGGGTACTGAACCTCCAGATCTATATAGTTTTGAGTTACCAAAACCTAAGGAAATTGACAAACGAGATCCTTATGGTAAAAGAAAAATAGACTCAGATCCTCAAAGCGGATGATAATCGAGATCTATGTATAAAACTTATGAAAATGTTGAAAACACAACAAGAATATTAGATAATAACATAGAAACTATAGCTACAAATGACATAAAACTGGAAAACCGGGAGAAACTAGTCAACCAATACCTGTGTCTATACCAAACAGGATAGACGATTTAAATAAAAGAAACGTTGCTCAAGGAGGAATATATCTAGATTTAACTAATATTTGTCTATCAGACTATGAAAAAACCATAGATGATTGGGCACAGTCTATGACCATTGTTGTAAACAACAACAGTACAATCTGGTCAAAAGAAAAATTCTTAAATTACTTTGTAGGAACATTTCAGGGAGATGTTTTGCAATTCCTTAGACGTTGGGAAGAATCCGACAAAGGAAAAGAACAAAAGGGTCAACTTATTAATCAAATAGGTACCCCTAAAGATTTATTAAAAGGTTTAACCTCAATTCTAAAAATAGAATTTTGTGGTTATACTAATAAAAAAGATCAGGATAGCCAATCCAATATATTCATCAAAATTAAAATTATGTGATATTAGATATTTAGAAGACTTTTCTAAAAAATTTCTTCATGAATATCAAAAGTTAAAAAATGATAGTATAGATTTTTGGAAAAACCAATATTTTCATAAATTACCACCACCTTGTGATGAAATTTGCATAAAAAAATATGCTTCTTTCATTATTAAATATAGTAATGATCTTGGCAAAACCATGTCGATATAGATACAATAGGAAATAGAATAAATTTTGCTAAAGAAAGAATTGTAACACCCTAAAAATTGAGTATCGATTTTAATGCATGTTTTGGTGCTTAGATTATGAAGGAAAATTTTCTTACTTCTTTTCGTGTTTATTATAGTTACGAAGAAGAGTTTAGAATTATTCGGAAAGGAATAAATTTTAATTTTGAGAAATTAATGAAGTGGATTAAGTGACATTGATACTTAAGTAAAAATAAGTGTCAAAGTGTAGCATAAGATGAGTAATGGTAAGGTGGTGTTGGCGCATGAGTTGTGGCATGAGGGAGTGGTTGAATCCTTGGTTAGCATCTAGGAAATTTTATTTTTTGCTTTAATCTATGCATGTGTCGGCAAGGGATAAGGATGGATGAGTTGTATTGTTTTATTTTTGGTAAGTAGACTAAAGGAAAAAGGTAATTTTAACTTATGGTATGGAATCAAGAAACTTTGGAAAGATATGGGGACATGAGGCAAGTATCAAGGAAAAGGTTTGGAAACAAATTCATGGCCATTTGACCATGAATTTGGACTGACAATATGGCTAAGGGGAGGTTGGCCGATTATGCTAGTAGCTTGGCTAGGGTAGGGATTTTGTTTTGGTCATTCCTATCATCTTGTGCAAGTTTTGCATTTTCTCTCAACCTTTCTCCTTTGGCGAATTTGAGCTTTTGGTAAGCCTAAATTCTTTTGACCATTTGGTCATTTTGCTATCACTTTAGTATTCTTTTGTGTGCCTTTTCTTAGTGCGAAATTACCAACACCAAAGATCATTCTTTTCTTCCTTTCTCCATTGCGAATGTACCTTGCCCTAAACACATCTCTTACTTTCTCTTTTCTCCTCTTTGAAAACCGAATCACCATCATCATCATCTTTTCCTCTCACCCTTTATTTTCTTTTCAATCATACCTTCTCCATTATATTCTCTCATGGCCGATTGTTAATGTGCCTTTGCCGAACCATTTTCTCTTTTCTTTGGTTTCTCATAGCCGAATCTCTCTCTACTCATAAACATCCTTCTCAATCGTTCTTCTCAACCGTGGACATTAGGTAAGAGTTATTTTTAGTTTATTTTAGTTGATGATGGTTTTGGCCGAATCTTGAGGATGATAAGAAGGATCTCTTAGATCGAATTTATCGTTCAATCTATTAATGTTTTCTTTCGTTATACTGTAGTACAATAGAGGAAGACCGGAACTCAAGTGTTCGTGTGTATCTTAGAACATTGGAATCGATTTAAGGTGTTGAGAGAGCGTTTTTGGTCGACTCTCTTATTGAGGAGCAAGAATCTTTGTGGTAAGGAAATCTCGCCTTTAAAATCTTTAGTATTATTTCGATATATTATTATTAGGATTAACGATCTTTTGATATTAAAGACATTCAAAATAGGGAAGAAAAGGGCGGTGTTTAGTCTTCGTAAGAGGGGCGGATCCACTATTTCCCCTAAGTATAAACGAAGGGCGGTTTCGAGAATCTGGGATTTTCCACCGGGTTGCGGACCATCAACCGAGGGAAATCAATTATTTGAAGTAGTTCGTACTTAGAGCCTTTGTACGTTAGTGGGTTCTCGTGAATAACGAATCGATAAGCGAGGAGAAACCGAAAATTGAAGTGATTCAAAATCAAGAGGGTAAGGATTTGGATCGAATATCAATAGCATATTTTTATACATGATAGTGTCCTAATAGATCGTATTATGTTTAGGTGTTGAAGAGCGGGAAGGTTTAGTACTCACGATATCAAGGTGTGTAACTTCACACTTTTCTCGGGTTTGGGCGTCATTCGTGGTATTGAGTAAAATCGTAAAAATGACTAGATCGGTATAAAAGCGTAATAAGCGGTATTTGGTGAAATTACATGAAAACGGTTAATATGGTGAAAATTACGAAAAAGCCCTCGATGAGTTAGATGGTAAAATATAAATTTTCATGTCTTCGTAAAATGGGCCGATAAGTTTGATAATTAGTAGATGGGCCGAAAAATATTGCTTGTTAGTAAAATGGGCCGAAATCCCTGATAAATAATAAATGGGCGAAATCTACGCTAGATCGATAATTGGGCGAAATCTCGCTAGATCGATAATTGGGCGAAATCTGTTAGATCGAAAATTGGGCCGAAATCTCTGATAGATCGTAAATGGGCCGTAATCTCTGTTAAATTGTTAAACGGGCTGAAATCCCTGCTAGATCGATAAATGGGCCGAACTCTTGCTAGATCGTAAATTTGGGCCTAAGATGTTAAATTGCTAAATGGGCCAAATGTTATTTTGTAATTTTTGGGCCTTAATAAAAATTGGAAATATTGACTCTTGTTAATGGGCCTTTTTAATAAAATCATGGTATGATTATAGACTACTTTGCATACATATTGCATGGGTTGGGAAAATGATGAAGAGAAGAAAGGCCTGTTGCCAAAATCTAGTTCGGTGGCTCTGCCACAAAAATATTAAATGGCTATTTGCCTCTAGTTCGGTGGCTCTGCCACAAAAATATTAAATGGCTATTTGCCTCTAGTTCGGTGGCTCTGCCACAAAAATAATAATTGGCTCAATGCCTCTAGTTCGGTGACTTTGTCACAATCTAGTTCGGTGGCTCTGCCACAAATATAAAATGGCTTAATGCCTACGATTGGTGTGATGGCGGGGTGGGTTGACTTGATCCCCAGGTGTGATGGTTGGTGCGGGGTGTGTAGCGGATGGAAATTAGGTTTGGGAGGAAAATTCATTTTGCATGCATATCATTATTTATGTTGTTAATTACGCTAATGGGCTTAAGCCCAAATCCATAACTTGATAATCGGCCCGATGGATAAAGTAAGTGAGTTATACTTTGAGTTCTAAGTAACTCACTCCTCAAATTTTTCATCTCGGGTAATGGAAATTGGCGTGGACTTGGGTAGAGGATGACTTCGTGGAGGCCATCTTGCAAAACATGGGTTTATTAAACTTGAACTTTTAATAAGTATTTTTTATAAATTACTATTTTGGGTTGATGTAATAAGGGCCTCTATTAATATTTCATGGATTTTTATGTGTGGTTGGTTTAAACTATATTTTGGACATTTTAATATGGGCTGATGATTATATGATGTTTTTCTTAAAATAATTTGGGTTTTTAAATATATGAAATTCCTTTATAAATTTTTTTTAAGTATTTTGAACTCTTATAAAAATTTACTTAAGGATTTTGATAATACAATATTAAGGATGTTTTCAACTAATATTTTCTAATATACATCAAATTTAAAATACTCTTTTGATTTTTATTAAACCTTGTAATTAAAAATTATTTTGAAGATTTCGACTCACTGTAATTATTAAGATAGTTCGATCCATGTAACAAACCAAATCTAGTCTTAACGCATAGACCGGGTTTGGGGTGTTACATTTAATGGTATCAGAGCCAGTTTCAAAAACTCGGCTGTGGTTGGGTTCAACAGATAATTTCGTAGGAAAAATATTTCGATTATGTTTAAAGATCAGTATGGCACCACAAGCATCCGGCAACAAGTCAAGTAAGTATTTGTTACTTAATGATTATTATGATGATGATGATATGATCATAGGGACACTCTAGAACTTCTAGTTTTAGATGTGAAAAATCGTAGAGATTGAGACTATAGGATATGTTGCGAAAAACAACTTTATCTCTCAAATCTCATAAAACATCGTTAATAAACACTGAAACAATTTTCTGATTCATAAAACTTGTAATCAGATAAAAACGAATAAGCCATCATGAGCACTAGAGGGCGTGGTGCGTGGACGCGGTGAGCGTGGCGTGGTAGAGGCCGAGGTGCTACGACTGAAGCACCAAATCATATGCCGGAAATGGATGCACCTGCGTCATTTGAGAGTGAGACGGGATCACGCGATCACATGGAAGAAGATAATGCTTTGACACAAGCAATGCTGCGAGTCCTAGAAAGGGTCGTCGGAACTAGAATTGGGCCAACAACTCGTGGGTCAATTTCAGAACGACTCAAGTCAAATAATGCAGAAGTTTTTAGAGGAGTTTCGGTGTAGCTCCGAATGTGGCTGAATATTGGCTCGAAGGCGTGGAGCGGATTATGGATGATATGGAATGCCTTTGTTGAGCAAAAGCGAAAGGAGTGTGTCCTTGTTAAGAGACGAGGCGTATCAGTGGTGGCTCACTGTTCGAGAAGGCACCAAAGCTGCACTGATTACTTGGGAATTCTTTAAAGCTGCCTTCCAAGGAAAATACGTTGGAACGAGTTATGTAGATGCCCGAAGGAAGGAATTTCTGAATCTTGTACAAGGGAGTAAAACAGTAGCAGCATATGAAGCTGAGTTTTTACGTTTGAGCCGCTATGCTCGGACAATAGTATCAACAGATCATGAACGTTGTGTGCGTTTCGAGGATGGGCTTAATGATGAGTGAGGTTACGATTGCCCACGACAAGTTAGAACTTTTTCCACGCTTGTGGAGAAGGCCAAGATAGCCGAGGAGGCTAAGAACTTCGAACGTCGAGCAAGAAAGATTTAGAAACAAGAGAGACACAGCGATCGGTTCTTCAAAGAGATTTAGAAGAGACCTCGGAATGATGAACCGGTTCAAGGTAGAACACCGGTAACTAATAATCGAAGTCGAGATTGTCTTTGAATGTGGAAAAAGACATTTTGGAGAGTGTTGGAGGAAAAGCGGTGCTTGTTACAAATGCGGTTCAATGGATCATCGATATAGAAATTGTCCTCGGCGTATGGATACGACTCAAGAAGTTCGTAATAATGATGCACGACGGCGGAGGTACTCGTGACCACCAGAGAGGTCGTGGACCAGGTCGTGGTGGTAATGGGGCTGGTCGTGGTCAAGGTGCACGGGTCGAGGCAATGGTCCTAGAGGAACACGGATGCAAGACAACTGGGTGGTCTATGCGGTTAGGCATGCGAGGATGGCAATGCACCGGATGTGATAAGCGATACGTTCTTCATCTTGATGTACATTATTGCTTTAATAGATATTGGTTCTACCCACTCATATGTTGCTAGCGCCATATCTGGAAACACGAATCTAGAATCTAAAATTACCGATAGTGGGATGCGATAATTAGTCCTTTAGGACGATCGGTAGTGTTAATAAAATGTTTAGAGGCGTGCCCTTAGAAATTCAAGAGGAGGTGTTCTTGGCGAATCGATGGAATTGCCTTTCGGTGAGTTCGATATCATTTTGGGCATGGATTGGTTGGTTAAGCAAGGCGCAATTGGATTGTGCCAAAAAGCGGATGTCAATAAGGACCTCGGATGATAAGGAAGTCATCATGATTGGTGAACGAAGGAACTACTTGGCAAATGTGGTATCGCGTTGAAGGCGGAGAAGTTGGTTCGGAAAGGATATGGAGCATTCCTAGCCTTTATCGTGCTTTGGATGCCAAAGAGTTATCTGTGAATGATGTGAGAACGGTGAAGGAATTTCGGATGTTTTTCGAAGAACTTCGGTATACCTCGGATCGGGAAGTAGAATTTGGCATTGAGCTTTTGCAGAGCGACTCCGGTGTCCATTGCTCCTTATAGAATGGCAGAAGGAGTTGGCGAGCTTAAAGCTCAAATTCAAGAATTCTTTGGATCGGGATTTATTCGACCAAGTGTGTCTCCGTGGGGAGCACCGGTTTTGTTTGTCAAGAAGAAGGATGGATCGATGCGTATGTGCATTGATTATAGACAATTGAATAAATTGACGATCAAGAATCGGTATCCTCTGCAGAGAATTGACGACTGTTTGATCAATTAAAAGGAGCTTGATTTTCTCCAAAATTGATTTGAGATCGGGTTATCACCATTTCAAGGTGAAAAAGCGGACATTTATAAGGCGGCATTTCGGACTCGTTACGGACATTATGAGTTTGTAGTGATGCCGTTTGGATTAACCAATGCACCAGCCGCATTTATGGACATGATGAACCGAGTCTTTCAACCATATTTAGACCGGTTTGTGGTAGTGTTCATAGATGACATATTGGTTTATTCAAGAAATGATGAGGAGCATGACACGCATTTGCGTATAGTATTGCAATTACTTCGTGATAAGCAACTTTCGCCAAATTCGATAAATCGAATTTTGGCTAAAGGAAGTGACTTTCTTAGGTCATGTGGTATCAATTTGAAGGAATAAGGGTGGATCCTCGGAAAATTGAGGCTATTCTGGATTGGAAACCACCAACGTCGGTAGCTGAAATTCAGAGTTTCTTGGGTTTGGTGGTTACTATAGGCGTTTTGTAGAGGGTTTTCGTTGATTCTTTGCACCTAACTAAAGCTGTTGGAAAGGAGTTAGTATAATTGGTGAAAAACAACAAGAGAGTTTGAGAAATTGAAGAAGATTCGACGGAAGCTCGGTTTGATCTGATAGGAGGCTGGAAAAGAATTCACTTATTTATTGTGATCGTCTCACACAGAGTGCAGGTTGTGTGTTGATGCAAAATGGAAAGGTGGTGGCCTATGCTTCTCGTCAATTGAGACCGCATGAAGTAAACTACCCTACTCATGATTTGGAGTTAGCTGCGGTGGTCTTTGCTTTAAAGATTTGGAGGCACTATCTCTACGGTGAGAAATCTATCATCTACACGGATCACAAGAGTCTTAAATACCTCCTTACCCAAAAGGAGTTGAATTTGAGACAAAGAAGATGGGTAGAATTATTAAAGGATTATGATTTCTCAATAGAATATCATCTGGAAAGGCTAACGTGGTGGTGACGCGTTAAGTCGTAAAGCGATGTCGATTTGAGAGCATTGTTTACTCATTTGAGTTTGTATGAGGATGGGAGTTTGTTAGCAGAACTTCAGGTGAAGCCACTGTGGCTGGAACAAATCAAGGAAAAACAGACATCAGATGAAAAGTTGGGACCTTTACTTCAGCAAGTTGAAAATGGTGGAATCGAGGGTTTTGGAATAAACACGGAAGGTGTGTTGTGCTTTCGAGGAAGAGTTTGTATGCCTAAGGACTCAGATCTGAGGCAAATGATTCTTTGGGAGGCGCATAGTAGCCCTTATGCTATGCACCCCGGAGGAAATAAGATGTATCGAGATCTCCGTGAATAGTATTGGTGGCGGGGTTGAGCGTGAGATTTGAGTTTGTGGGAAAATGTTTGACTTGTCGACAAGTGAAGGCGAACATCAATTACCGTCTGGATTGTTACAACCGGTAAAGATTCCTCTTTGGAAATGGGAGCGGATAACTATGGATTTTGTTAGTGGGTTACCTTTAACACCTACTAAGAAAAATTCATTTGGGTAATTGTTGATCGTTTGATGAAGACCGCTCATTTTCTCCCGGTTAAATCGGATTATTCATTGCGAAGTTGGCGAAAGTATATCGTATCTGAAATTGTGAGGTTGCATGGGGTACCGTATCTATTATATCGACGGGGATCGGATTTACATCACGATTTTGGAAAGCTCTGCATGAAGCCTTGGGGACAAAGTTGAATTTCAATCGGCTTTTCATCCTCGGTCGATGGTCGATCGAGAGAGTAATTCAGATATTGGAAGATATGTTAAGGGGATGTGTAATCGACTTCAGGGGTAGTTGGGAGGATTTTCTACCACTGGCAGAATTTGCGTATAACAACAGTTATCAGTCTAGCATTCAGATGGCACCTTACGAAGCATTGTATGGTCGTAGGTGTCGTTCTCCTATTGTTGGGTGAGTTGGGCGAACGGCGTTGTTGGGTCTGAGATGATATCTAAAGCAGAGGAAAAGGTAAAAGTTATTGAACACGGTTGAGGAAGCCTCGGATGAGCGAAGTCGTATCACGGACTGAAGCGTAAGGACATCGAGTATGCTGTGGGGGATCAAGTTTTCTTGAAGGTCTCACCTTGGAAAAAGATTTTCAGGTTTGGAAAGAAGGGCAAGTTAAGTCCTAGGTTCATTGGACCATATCGTGTGCTGAAGCGTGTTGGTCCAGTGGCTTATCAGATTGAGTTACCTCGGAGTTGGGTCAAATTCATAATGTTTTTCATGTTTCCATGTTGAGGCGCTATAGATCGGACCCTTCGCACATAGTATCGGTAGAAGAATTGGAGTTGAATTCAGACTTGTCTTTTGAAGAAGAACCAGTGGAAATCTTAGACCGAGATATTAGGGTGCTAAGAAAGAAAACCGTGCCGTTGGTCAAAGTTTTATGGCGTAATCACGGAGCGGAGGAAGCTACGTGGGAGCCTGAGGAAACTATTCGGCAACAATATCCTCACCTCTTTTAATCAGGTAAATTTCGAGGACGAAATTTTCTTTAAGGAGGGTAGAGTTGTAACACCCTAAAATTTGAGTATCGATTTTAATGCATGTTTTTGGTGCTTAGATTATGAAGGAAAATTTTCTTACTTCTTTTCGTGTTTATTATAGTTCTGAAGAAGAGTTTAGAATTATTCGGGAAAGGAATAAATTTTTAATTTTGAGAAATTAATGAAGTGGATTAAGTGACATTGATACTTAAGTAAAAATAAGTGTCAAAGTGTAGCATAAGATGAGTAATGGTAAGGTGGTGTTGGCGCATGAGTTGTGGCATGAGGGAGTGGTTTGAATCCTTGGTTAGCATCTAGGAAATTTTATTTTTTGCTTTAATCTATGCATGTGTCGGCAAGGGATAAGGATGGATGAGTTGTATTGTTTTATTTTTGGTAAGTAGACTAAAGGAAAAAGGTAATTTTAACTTATGGTATGGAATCAAGAAACTTTGGAAAGATATGGGGACATGAGGCAAGTATCAAGGAAAAGGTTTTGGAAACAAATTCATGGCCATTTGACCATGAATTTGGATGACAATATGGCTAAGGGGAGGTTGGCCGATTATGCTAGTAGCTTGGCTAGGGTAGGGATTTTGTTTTGGTCATTCCTATCATCTTGTGCAAGTTTTGCATTTTCTCTCAACCTTTCTCCTTTGGCGAATTTGAGCTTTTGGTAAGCCTAAATTCTTTTGACCATTTGGTCATTTTGCTATCACTTTAGTATTCTTTTGTGTGCCTTTTCTTAGTGCCAAAATTACCAACACCAAAGATCATTCTTTTCTTCCTTTCTCCATTGCCGAATGTACCTTGCCCTAAACACATCTCTTACTTTCTCTTTTCTCCTCTTTGAAAACGAATCACCATCATCATCATCTTTTCCTCTCACCCTTTATTTTCTTTTCAATCATACCTTCTCCATTATATTCTCTCATGGCCGATTGTTAATGTGCCTTTGCGAACCATTTTCTCTTTTCTTTGGTTTCTCATAGCGAATCTCTCTCTACTCATAAACATCCTTCTCAATCGTTCTTCTCAACCGTGGACATTAGGTAAGAGTTATTTTAGTTTATTTTAGTTGATGATGGTTTTGGCCGAATCTTGAGGATGATAAGAAGGATCTCTTAGATCGAATTTATCGTTCAATCTATTAATGTTTTCTTTCGTTATACTGTAGTACAATAGAGGAAGACCGGAACTCAAGTGTTCATGTGTATCTTAGAACATTGGAATCGATTTAAGGTGTTGAGGAGCGTTTTGGTCGACTCTCTTATTGAGGAGCAAGAATCTTTGTGGTAAGGAAATCTCGCCTTTAAAATCTTTAGTATTATTTCGATATATTATTATTAGGATTAACGATCTTTTGATATTAAAGACATTCAAAATAGGGAAGAAAAGGCGGTGTTTAGTCTTCGTAAGAGGCGGATCCACTATTTCCCTAAGTATAAGCGAAGGGCGGTTTGAGAATCAAGATTTTCCACCGGGTTGCGGACCATCAACAGAAATCAATTATTTGAAGTAGTTCGTACTTAGAGCCTTTATGCGTTAGTGGGTTCTCGGCGAATAACGAATCGATAAGCGAGGAGAAACCGAAAATTGAAGTGATTCAAAATCAAGAGGTAAGGATTTGGATCGAATATCAATAGCATATTTTTATACATGATAGTGTCCTAATAGATCGTATTATGTTTAGGTGTTGAAGAGCGGGAAGGTTTAGTACTCACGATATCAAGGTGTGTAACTTCACACTTTTCTCGGGTTTGGGCGTCATTCGTGGTATTGAGTAAAATCGTAAAAACGACTAGATCAAGTATAAAAGCGTAATAAGCGGTATTTGGTGAAATTACATGAAAGCGGTTAATATGGTGAAAATTACGAAAAAGCCCTCGATGAGTTAGATGGTAAAATATAAATTTTCATGTCTTCGTAAAATGGGCGATAAGTTTGATAATTAGTAGATGGGTAGAAAAATATTGCTTGTTAGTAAAATGGGCGAAATCACGATAAATAATAAATGGGTGAAATCTACGCTAGATCGATAATTCGAAATCTCGCTAGATCGATAATTGGGCGAAATCTCTATTAGATCGAAAATTGGGCGAAATCTCGATAGATCGTAAATGGGCGTAATCTACATTAAATTGTTAAGCGGGTTGAAATCCTGCTAGATCGATAAATGGGCCGAACTCTTGCTAGATCGTAAATTTGGGCCTAAGATGTTAAATTGCTAAATGGGCCAAATGTTATTTTGTAATTTTTGGGCCTTAATAAAAATTGGAAATATTGACTCTTGTTAATGGGCCTTTTTAATAAAATCATGGTATGATTATAGACTACTTTGCATACATATTGCATGGGTTGGGAAAATGATGAAGAGAAGAAAGGCCTATTGCCAAAATCTAGTTCGGTGGCTCTGCCACAAAAATATTAAATGGCTATTTGCCTCTAGTTCGGTGGCTCTGCCACAAAAATATTAAATGGCTATTTGCCTCTAGTTCGGTGGCTCTGCCACAAAAATAATAATTGGCTCAATGCCTCTAGTTCGGTGACTTTGTCACAATCTAGTTCGGTGGCTCTGCCACAAATATAAAATGGCTTAATGCCTACGATTGGTGTGATGGCGGGGTGGGTTGACTTGATCCCCACAGGTGTGATGGTTGGTACGGGGGTGTGTAGCGGATGGAAATTAGGTTTGGGAGGGAAAATTCATTTTGCATGCATATCATTATTTATGTTGTTAATTCTGCTAATGGGCTTAAGCCCAAATCCATAACTTGATAATCGGCCCGATGGATAAAGTAAGTGAGTTATACTTGAGTTCTAAGTAACTCACTCCTCAAATTTTTCATCTCGGGTAATGGAAATTGGCGTGGACTTGGGTCGAGGATGACTTCGTGGAGGCCATCTTGCAAAACATGGGTTTATTAAACTTGAACTTTTTAATAAGTATTTTTTATAAATTACTATTTTGGGTTGATGTAATAAGGGCCTCTATTAATATTTCATGGATTTTTATGTGTGGTTGGTTTAAACTATATTTTGGACATTTTAATATGGGTGATGATTATATGATGTTTTTCTTAAAATAATTTGGGTTTTAAATATATGAAATTCCTTTATAAACTTTTTTTTAAGTATTTTGAACTCTTATAAAAATTTACTTAAGGATTTTGATAATACAATATTAAGGATGTTTTCAACTAATATTTTCTAATATACATCAAATTTAAAATACTCTTTTGATTTTTATTAAACCTTGTAATTAAAAATTATTTTGAAGATTTTGACTCACTTGTAATTATTAAGATAGTTCGATCCATGTAACAAACCAAATCTAGTCTTAACGCATAGATTGGGTTTAGACCGGGTTTGGGGTGTTACAAAAAACAACAAAATCTCGAAATATTCCAAATTAAAGACTTTTATAATCCAAGGTTGCCCCTAGATTATTATTCTTTCATTAACAAGATATGGAAAAACCATATTCTTGAGCAAAAAGCCAATTTTCGGCGTTCTCTCTCACAATTCTCAAACTTCTTAGTTGAAAAAACAACTGAGGAAAATCAAGCCAAAGATTTGCTATATAAATCTATATTATATAGAGATTGGGATGAACTCCTAATCGAATATACAGATATTAAGGAGATAAACAATCTTCTTGATATATTTCAGTATTTTATTAATAAAGGGAGAAACACTCCTATTTTTATTAAAATGTATAGAATCTGTCTATATAACAAGTGTAGACGAATTCTACCCCCTGAAATATTTTCAAAAATAAATCAAGAGATTTGCAAACAGCAAGCTCTATTTTTAGAAAAGTTTACAAAATACTTTTCACAAGCGTATATTTTTACAAATGATATAGGAGAAAACCTTCCTACTATCAAATTTCGTTTAAATCATTTGATATAACCAAGATCGAATGGGGATTTGTAAAAGAAATTACGTCAAAATCTTTCTTTAATTTAATAAAAGATTTTCCAGCAATAGTCAAATCTCGTTTATCAAATTTTACGGATAACGATGATTTTGTCTATTATTTTGAAATAAATGACCTTATTGGTATTCTTTGAAAGAGAAAAATTCTATCAGCCTTATCAAATTTGGTCTATTTCTAAAATGCTTGGAGGAAGAAACCTCTTGGCAGCCCAAGAAGATCCAGAGCATTTGTCAACAACCATTGACGACTGCTACAACAATTTTACCCATTATCAAGTCCAAACCAGAATTGATTTGGTAACCATGGCCCAACACCTGCTACACCAAGATACATATTTATTTTGGACCGATGGCCGACGCATTTTGGCCTACAACACTGGAAATCACCAGGATATGGAGGATCAAAATGAAGAAGCAATTTCGCTATTAACAAAAATGGCGAAAATGGAACTCGAAGATTATCCGTTAGCAGCGGAGATCTGAGAGACATTGGAAAGCTGGAACACACTAGTCCCGACACCGAAATCCCTGCACCTGGATGAGATTGAAGAGATGAACCTCAGAAACATCCAGGAAGGATGAAGACAAAAAGTCACATCCAAGGAAGCTACGTGAAAAAAACCATGACGGCATCCATGACGGAAGAGGAAGACACGTGGAAACAACCATGAAGTCATCCATGACAGAAGAGGAAGACACGTGGAAACAACCATGAAGTCATCCATGACAGAAGAGGAAGCAACGTGGAAAAAGCCATGATTGCTACAAGACAAAATAGAAAGCTACGTGGAAGACACCATGATAGCAACCTGACAAAAGAAGCCGAAAGTATCATTATTACAGATACTATTCGGACCCCAATTCTTTATTCATTAGAATTTAATTCTTTATTCTTATCCGGAGATTTCCCGGACTTTAAATGTAATTAGATTCTAGTTTATAATTCTTTTGTTATAAATAAGCATTGATGTAGCCTGAGAAAGGCATTCGAAAAATAACATAGTTTTTAGTTTTCTCTTTTATTAACACTCTGTAAATTACTACTTTTCTTCTTCAATAATATTTTCATTCTTCTAAGATATAACCCTTTCGCTTGCACATATATAACCTACCTACCCTTCCCCTTGTAATTGGTATCAGAGGAAACCTCCTCCATGGAGCCCCGGAGTAACGATTTCTGGAGTTTCATATCGTAGTTATCATTGTAAGTTTCTATCTTTTTATCTGCAATTCTGTTTATTTCATTGTTTTTGTCTCAAAACCCGTATGTCTGTCGTTTGTCCTCGTTGCTGTTGAGTCCGAGTGGGACGTTGTAGGCGTTGAGAGGTCGTTTAAGACACAGAAGGTCTTAGGTACCGTGGATAATAATAATGGAAAAATAGATTGTTTATACAAAGGTAAAACTTGTAATCATACTATGCATATAGACTCTAAGAATGAAAATAATATATCGGCTCTAAGTAAAGGTATCAATACTCTTGTAGATATAACTTCTACATATTTTAGTAAATTATATACTAAGGTAACTAAAATAGAAGAAAAAGTAGAAAATATGGAGAAGTAATGATTTAGATTTGAACAACAAATCTAAAGAGTTATTATCCGATGTTAATAATAAGTTAGATCAAAGTTATTAATAATACTAACAATATAGATTGATTTAGATCTAGGACCTTTATATTACGGTAATAGTAACGTAATTCTAACTTTATCGATGAAGATGATTCTTGGATGATTCTTCTACTAACTATAATAAAAAACAAAAAGAAAAGAAAAATTAAAAAGATGAAAAACAAGAAAAATATGATTTTGAGTCTTATAAAACTTTAATAGAACATTGGAAAAACCAATTTTCTAAAACAGATGATCCACACGAAAGAGTGGAATATCCGAAATTAATAGAAGATCTTTATGAACAACATAAAGAACTTTTAATAAATATAATCATCATTATATGTTAAACTATGACACTACCAAAAGTAGTGATAGTAGTTCTAGCAGAATAATGATAATTTAGAAAATAATTCTGATAACACAAATTTAGATATTTGTGTTGGTAGTAGTTCTAATAACACAAATTTAGAAATTTGTGTTACAAGTCAAAATTCTGATGAAGAAAACACTTCAACAGAAGAAAACATAGATATCCCGGAATCTATGGAAACTGAACCACCAGTTCCATATGAGTATCAACCACCTAAGCCTTGGGAAATTGATAAACAAGATCCCTATGGTAAAAGGAAAGTAGAATTAAATCTTCAAACAGAAGATAAAATGGAAAAATATTGGGAAAAAATATTAAAAGGAGATTATCTAAAAATGATAGTCTAAAATATTTACCTATAGAAATACAACCAAGATTCTATCCCAATAAATTTCTAAAAATACAAAATAAAAGAAATACGCCTTGAAAAACAAGATTTAGGAAAAGGTTTTAGTAAGGAAACAAATCCTACTAAAATTTTAGAAAGCAGTCTAAAAAGATTCGATGAATATATTTTTATGCTAGGAAATAATTCTAAAATCAATTAGAAGAAATTCCTTATTCGAACAACGAGGATATTAAGCTAGGAAATATTATCGGAGAAGAAATAGACTTTTACGATGATATAATAGAAAAAATTAATAAAAATAATATTTCTAAAGAAGAAATTTATAAAATATCTAAGTTCAAACTATGGTCACAAAGACACATAGAGAAAATTAGCGGTAACACAATCGCTAAAGATACTAAAGGTTGGTTAATGTAAATCCCTTATTTACTAAGGAAAAAATAAAACGGATTAGGAAAAAATATCCTCAAGTCCGTTATATACATTTAGGAGTTATCATGATAACAAGTAGAGCTTTATTTAGAAGAGGTCATGATGTTCCTATTATAGCAGTATTATTAGATAAAAGATTTGAAAATCCAATAAAAGCACTTATTGGAGGAATTCAATCTAATCTATACACACAGGTGTTATAGGATTTAAGGTAAAACCCAATTACTTTATTTCCATAACAGACCCTCTAATAGAAGAGTGTCTTTCCTTAGAATTCAGACAAAAAACTCTGATATTAGCGATTTAGCAGAAGATCTTGCAATCAGCTGGACTTCTATTAATGAATATACTAATACTGCGTAAGTAGAAATAAAAGAAATAAATAATAAAATTATTGAGCTTTTGAGCCCAATAAATTTACTCTGTAAATTCAAATTAAATTATTACATATAAAGATCTATCGATCCCGAAAGACCGGATCATAGAAAAACCAATAATGCTAGTACTTCTAAACCAAGAAGTACTATAGAATATATGTTATCCGGAGATAAATTGTATTTCAAAAACAATTTGATTACAAATACGAAGATAATTTGGTATTACCTTCAGTTCTCAAACCAAGAACATGAAGAAGATATAAGTACACCAATAGGTATGAAAACCGCTCATATTCCTATTTTTCCTACCTCACCTAGTAGAAATTCTAGAAACACTAGAATAGAGGATATACAATTTTCAAGAGAAAATCTCATTGAAAATACATATGTTAAAATTACAATACATGATAAAGACTATAAAAATATTCTTTACATGCTTTGTTAGATCTGAGAGCTACAACCAAGAGTTGTAAAAGAAATGCAATTCTGAAAAACATTGGGAACACAGTAAAAGAAAAATAAATATTAATGGAATAAATGGTAACAAAACCACTATTCATTATATAGCTAAAAATATACCAATTTACATAAACAATGTAAAATTTGTAATTCCTAAGATATTATGTCTTTTGATATGTATGGAGATATATTATTAGGAAATAATTTTATAAAACAATATTTACCTTTGTCTATTGATAAAAATCAATTAGATTATCTGTAGGAGAAACTGTTATAGAAACGTCATTAGTTTCAAATCCTAAACTTATTTGTACTAATGATTGTTGATATTCTTAGCGAGCCTTATGGATAGAGGTAAAAGCCTCTAGAAATAAAAATGGGAGAATGGACTACGGTTCATAAAAAGCCCAATAAAGGAAAAGCACCAATGAATTCTAAACAAGGATTCGTGGCAGCAAAAGAAAGCCCAAAAGCACCAATGAATTCTAAACAAGGATTCGTGGCTGCAAAAGAAAGTCCAAAAACACCACAAATGGGTCCTAAAAAGGATTTGTGGTCATCTCCACAAGTAAGTCCTAAACAAGGATTTATTTATGCACTGCATCAAGAAGTCCTAAACAAGGATTTGTTGATACACCAACACAGTAGCATTTTATCCTAAACAAGGATATTATGTTCCTTATCCAATGGCAAACCCATCCTTTCAGCCACTTGGATCACAATCACCAACCCCGGTGAGCTATTTTGAATTCTCTCAAAACCAAGACTCAGAATACCAAAAAACCTATTCTGAAATCACCAAAAATACCGAGGATTTGTTTAAAAAACAACAAAATCTCGAAATATTCCAAATTAAAGACTTTTATAATCCAGGGTTGCCCCTAGATTATTATTCTTTCATTAACAAGATATGGAAAAACCATATTCTTGAGCAAAAAGCCAATTTTAATTTTCTCTCACAATTCTCAAATTTCTTAGTTGAAAAAACAACTGAGGAAAATCAAGCCGAAGATTTGCTATATAATTCTATATTATATAGAGATTGGGATGAACTCCTAATCGAATATACAGATATTAAGGAGATAAACAATCTTCTTGATATATTTCAAGATTTTATAAATAAAGGAGAAACACTCTTAGTATTATTAAAATGTTTAGAAGATGTTTATACAACAAGTGTAGATGATTCTACCCCTCAAATATTTTCAAAAATAAATCGAGAGATTTGCAAACAAGAAGCTCTATTTTTAGAAAAGTTTTCAAAATACTTTTCACAAGCATATATTTTTACAAATGATATAGGAAACAAAATTCCTACTATCAAATTTCGTTTAAATCACGAGCCATTTGATATAACCCGAGATCGAATGGGATTTGTAAAAGAAATTACAGTCAAAATCTTTCTTTTAATTTAATAAAGATTTTCCGCAATAGTCAAATCTCGATTATCAAATTTTACAGATAACGATGATTTTGTCTATTATTTTCATATTGAAATAAAAAATTTTATCGGTATTCTTCGAGAAAGAAAAATTTTATCAGCCATATCAGATATGGAATATTTCTAAAATGCTTGGAGGAAGAAACCTCTTGGCGGCCCAAGAAGATCCAGAGCATTTGTCAAAAACCATTGACAATTGCTACAATAATTTTTCGATGTATCAAGTCCAAACCGGAATTGATTTGGCAACCATGGCCCAGCACCTGTTACACCAAGACACTTATGAACTCTGGACCGACGGAAGAAGAGTCATAGCCTACGACACTGGACACCACCAGACCGAAGGAGATGACAATGATGAAGCAATTTCGCTATTAACAAAAATGGCAGAAATAGAACTCGAAGATTATCCGTTAGCAGCAGAGATCAGAGAGACGTTGGAAAGCTGGAACACACCGGTCCGACCACGGAATCATCGCACCTGGACGAGATTGAAGAGATGAACCTCGAAACATCCGGAAGGATGAAGACAAAAGCCACATCCAAGGAAGCTACGTGGAAAAAACCATGATGGCATCCATGACGGAAGAGGAAGACACGTGGAAACAACCATGAAGTCATCCATGACGAAAGAGGAAGACACGTGGAAACAACCATGAAGTCATCCATGACGAAAGAGGAAGCAACATGGAAAAAGCCATGATTGCTAGAAGACAAAATAGGAAGCTACGTGGAAGACACCATGATAGCAACCTGACAAAAGAAGCCGAAAGTATCATTACTACAAATACTATTCGGACCCCAATTCTTTATTAATTAGAATTTAATTCTTTATTCTTATCCGGACATTTCCCGGACTTCAATTGTAATTAGATTCTAGTTTAGAAAATTTGGTTATAAATAGGCATTGATGTAGCCTAAAGAAGGCATTCGAAAAATAACATAGTTTTTAGTTTTCTCTTTTATTAACACTCTGTAAATTACTACTTTTCTTCTTCAATAATATTTTCATTCTTCTACGATATATCCCTTCCGCTTGCACATATATAACCTACCCTCCCTCCCCCCTGATAATCCAATAAAAGCACTTATTGGAGGAATTCAATCTAATCTACACACAGCGTTATAGGATATAAGGTAAAACCCAATTACTCTATTTCCATATGAGACCCTCTAATAGAAGAGTGTCATGCCTTAGAATTCGCAGAAAAAATTTTGATATTAGTGATCTAGCGAAGATCTAGCAATCACCGACTTCTATTAATGAATATACTAATCTGAAGTAGAAATAAAAGAAATAAATAATAAAATTATTGAGCTTTTTGAGCCCAATAAATTTACTCTGTAAATTCAAATTAAATTATTACATATAAAGATCTATCGATCCCAAAGACCGGATCATAGAAAAACCAATAATGCTAGTACTTCTAAACCAATAAGTACTATAGAATATATGTCATCGGAGATAAATTGTATTTCAAAAACAATTTGATTACAAATCTACAGATGATAATTTGGTATTACCTTCTAGTTCTCAAACAGAAGAACATGAAGAAGATATAAGTACACCAATAGGTATGAAAACCGCTCATATTCCTATTTTCCCACCTCACCTAGTAGAAATTCTAGAAACACTAGAATAGAGGATATACAATTTTCAAGAGAAAATCTCATTGAAAATACATATGTTAAAATTACAATACATGATAAAGACTATAAAAATATTCTTTACATGCTTTGTTAGATCTGAGGAGCTACAAACAAGAGTTGTAAAAGAAATGCAATCCACGAAAAACATTGGGAACTCAGTAAAGAAAAAATAAATATTAATGGAATAAATGGTAACAAAACCACTATTCATTATATAGCTAAAATATACCAATTTACATAAACAATGTAAAATTTGTAATTCCTAAGATATTATGTCTTAGGATATGTATGGAGATATATTATTAGGAAATAATTTTATAAAACAATATTTACCTTTGTCTATTGATAAAAATCAATTAGATTATCTCGTAGGAGAAATTATAGAAACGTCATTAGTTTCAAATCCTAAATTTATTTGTACTAATGATTGTTGATATTCTTAAGAGCCTTATGGATAGAGGTAAAAAGCCTCTAGAAATAAAAATGGGAGAATGGACTACGGTTCATAAAAAGCCGAATAATGGAAAAGCACCAATGAATTCTAAACAAGGATTCGTGGTAAAGAAAGCCCAAAAGCACCAATGAATTCTAAACAAGGATTCGTGGTCTGAAAGAAAGTCCAAAACACCACAAATGGGTCCTAAACAAGGATTTGTGTCAGATTCCACAAGTAAGTCCTAAACAAGGGTTTATTTATGCACTGCATCAAGAAGTCCTAAACAAGGATTTGTTGATACACCAACACGGTAGCATTTTATCCTAAACAAGGATATTATGTTCCTTATCCAATGGCAAACCCATCCTTTCAGCCACTTGGATCACAATCACCAACCCCGGTGAGCTATTTTGACTTTTCTCAAAAACCAGATTTAGAATACCAAAAACCTATTCGAATCACTAAAATACCGAGGATTTGTTGAAAAACAACAAAATCTCGAAATATTCCAAATTAAAGACTTTTATAATCCAGGGTTGCCCCTAGATTATTATTCTTTCATTAACAAGATATGGAAAAACCATATTCTTGAGCAAAAAGCCAATTTTCGGCGATCTCTCTCACAATTCTCAAACTTCTTAGTTGAAAAAAACAACCGAGGAAAATAAAGCCGAGGATTTGCTATATAAAAACAATCGAGGAAAATAAAGCCAAGGATTTGCTATATAATTCTATATTATATAAAGATTGGGATGATCTCCTAATCGAATATACAAATATTGAGGAGATAAGCAATCTTCTTGATATATTTCAATATTTTATTCACAAAGGGAGAAGCACTCCTATTTTTAATAAAATGTTTCAATCATCTACATAACAAATGTAGGAGGATTCTACCCCCTGAAATATTTTCAAAAATAAATCAAGAGATTTGCAAACAGCAAGCTCTATTTTTAGAAAAGTTTACAAAATACTTTTCACAAGCATATATTTTTACAAATGATATAGGAGAAAACCTTCCTACTATCAAATTTCGTTTAAACCACGAGCCATTTGATATAACCGATGATCGAATGGGGATTTGTAAAAGAAATTACAGTCCAAAATCTTTCTTTTAATTTAATAAAGATTTTCAAGAATAGTCAAATCTCGTTTATCAAATTTTACAGATAACGATGATTTTGTCTATTATTTTTATATTGAAATAAACAGCCTTATTGGTATTGCTGAAAGAGAAAAATTCTATCAGCCTTATCAAATTTGGTCTATTTCTAAAATGCGTGGAGGAAAAAACCTCTTGGCGGCCCAAGAAGATCCAGAGCATTTGTCAAAAACCATTGACATCGCTACTGACAATTTTACCCATTATCAAGTCCAAACCGGAAATGATTTGGTAACCATGGCCCAGCACCTGTTACATCAAGACACTTATCAACTCTGGACCGATGGAAGAAGAATCGTAGCCTGCGACACTGGACACCCCCAGATTGTTGAAGGAAATGAGAATGAAGAAGCAATTTCACTATTAACAAAAATGGCGAAATGGAACTCAAGATTATCCGTTAGCAATGAGATCGAGAGACGTTAGAAAAATGGAACACACCGGTCCGACACCTAATCCTCGCACTGGACGAGATTGAAGAGATGAACCTCGAAACATCCGGAAGGATGAAGACAAAAAGTCACATCCAAGGAAGCTACGTGGAAAAAACCATGACGGCATCCATGACGAAAGAGGAAGACACGTGGAAACAACCATGAAGTTATCCATGACGAAAGAGGAAGACACGTGGAAACAACCATGAAGTCATCCATGACGAAAGAGGAAGCAACGTGGAAAAAGCCATGATTGCTACAAGACAAAATAGGAAGCTACGTGGAAGACACCATGATAGCAACTCGACAAAAGAAAGAAAGTATCATTATTACGATACTATTCGGACCCCAATTCTTTATTAATTAGAATTTAATTCTTTATTCTTATCCGGACATTTCCCAGACTTCAAATGTAATTAGATTCTAGTTTATAATTCTTTTTTATAAATAGGCATTGATGTAGCTCAAGAAGGCATTCGAAAAATAACATAGTTTTTAGTTTTCTTTTATTAACACTCAGTAAATTACTACTTTTCTTCTTCAATAATATTTTCATTCTTCTACGATATATCCCTTCCGCTTGCACATATATAACCCTCCAAATATTGATATAATATTAATTTATATAACCCAGAGTCTGATATATAAATTTAGAGTCTATATGAGTATCTCTATTTTCCTTTTTCCATAAGGATCTCGCTTGTCGATTTCTTAGGTTTTAGCATTTCATAACTATATGGATCTGGTGGATCAGTTTCCATTGGTTCTGGAAGATCTATATTTTCTTCTGTTGAAGTGTTTTCTTCATCAGAATTTTGACTTGTAACACAAATTTCTAAATTTGTGTTATCACTATTATTTTCTAAATTATCATTATTATCGCTAGAACTATCATCACTACTTTCGATTGTCGTGTCATAGTTTAACATATAATGATAATTATATTTATTAAATAGTTCTTTATGTTATTCATAAAGATCTTCTATTAATTTCGAGATATTCTATTCTTTCTAAGTCATGCTCATTTTTAGAAAATTGGTTTTCCAATGTTCTATTAGAGTTTTATAATACTCAAAATCATATTTTCTTGTTTTTTATCTTTTAAATTTTTCTTTTCTTTTCTTTTTTAATATTAGTAGAAGAAGAATCATCTCAAGAATCATCTTCATCTCGATAAAGCTAATATTACGTTACTATTACCGTAATATAAAGGACCTAAATCTAAATCGAATCTATATTGTTAGTATTATTATTAATTACTTGATCTAATTTATTATTTACATCGGATAGTAATTCTTTAGATTTGTTGTTCAAATCTAAATCTGTTACTTCTCCCAAACTATCTACTTTTTCTTCTATTTTACTTACCTTAGTATATAATTTACTAAAATATGTAGAAGTTATATCTACAAGAGTATTAATACCTTTACTTAGAGCCGATATATTATTTTCATTCTTAGAGTCTATATGCATAGTATGATTACAAGTTTTATCTTTGTATAAACAATCTATTTTTTCCATTATTATTATCCACGGTGCCTAAGACCTTCATGTCTTAAATGACCTCTCAACGCCTACTGTCGTCCACCTTGACTCAACGGCAACGAGGACAAACAGCAGCATATATGGGTTTTGAGACAATAACAGTGAAATAAAGTAATTGCAGATAAAAAGATAGAAACTTACAATGATAACTACGATATGAAACTCCAGAAATCGTTACTCCGGGGCTCCGTGGAGGAGGTTTCCTCTGATACCAATTACAGGGGGGAGAGAGGGTAGGTTATATATGTGCAAGCGGAAGGGATATATCGTAGAAGAATGAAAATATTATTGAAGAAGAAAAGTAGTAATTTACAGAGTGTTAATAAAAGAGAAAACTAAAAACTATGTTATTTTTCGAATGCCTTTCTCAGGCTACATCAATGCCTATTTATAACAAAAGAATTATAAACTAGAATCTAATTACATTTGAAGTCCGAGAAATGTCTGGATAAGAATAAAGAATTAAATTCTAATGAATAAAGAATTGGGGTCCGAATAGTATCTGTAATAATGATACTTTCGGCTTCTTTTGTCAGGTTGCTATCATGGTGTCTTCCACGTAGCTTCCTATTTTGTCTTGTAGCAATCATGGCTTTTTCCACGTTGCTTCCTCTTTCATCATGGATGACTTCATGGTTGTTTCCACGTGTCTTCCTCTTTCGTCATGGATGACTTCATGGTTGTTTCCACGTGTCTTCCTCTTCCGTCTTGGATGCCGTCATGGTTTTTTCCACGTAGCTTCCTTGCATGTGACTTTTTGTCTTCATCCTTCCTAGATGTTTCTGAGGTTCATCTCTTCAATCTCATCCAGTGCGATGATTTGTTGTAGACCGGTGTGTTCCGACTTTCCAACGTCTCTCCGATCTCCGCCGCTAACTGGATAATCTTGAGTTCTATTTCCCCATACAAGTAATGTCTCCATATCTTCAAAGCGAAGACCACTGCTGCTAACTCCAAATCGTGAGTTGGATAGTTAACCTCATGCGGTCTTAGCTGACGGGACGCATAGGCCACTACCTTCCCTTCCTGCATCAATACACATCCCAACCCCGTATGGGACACATCACAGTAAACCGTAAATAATTTCCCTACCTCAGTCAGATTCGTAACCGGAGCTTCGCCGAATCTTCCTTAGCTTATCAAAACTTTCCTGCTGCTTCTCCGACCATACAAACGGAACTCCCTTTCTTAATAACTTAGTTAGTGGGGCTGCGATTAAAGAGAACCCTTCCACAAACCTTCGATAGTACCTTGCTGCCAGAACCGGAAAACTTCAATTTTCGCCACTGACTTAGGCGGTTTCCACTCCAACACCGCTTCAACCTTGCGAGGGTCCACTCTGATCCCTTCCGCTGACACCACGTGACCTAAGAAAGCCACCTCCCTAAGCCAAAATTTGTACTTACTGAATTTGGCATATAACTGCTTCTCCCTCAGTACTTGTAGAACTATACGCAAATGCATGTCATGCTCCTCCTCCGTCTTTGAATAAACCAATATGTCGTCTATAAACACCACGACAAATTGATCCAAGTACTGCTGGAACACCCTATTCATTAAGTCCATGAATGCTGCCGGTGCGTTGGTCAACCCAAATGGCATCACTAGGAACTCGTAATGCCCATATCGAAGTTCGAATGCCGTCTTGTGAACATCAACCTCCTTCACCTTAAGTTGATGATAACCCGACCTAAGGTCTATCTTTGAAAAAATCGATGCACCTTCAGCTTGGTCAAACAAGTCATCGATCCGGCAACGGATAATTGTTTTTGATCGTTAACTTGTTTAATCGACGGAGTCGATACACATTCGCATTGACCGTCTTTCTTCTTGACAAACAAGACAGTGCTCCCCACGGAGATATACTTGGTGGATAAACCCTCGGTCCAAGAGCTCTCGAATTTGAGCCTTCACTCCACCAATTCCTTTGATGCCATTCGGTAGGGTGCTATAGACATAGGTGTCGTTCCGGGCAATAAGTCTATGCCAAACTCAACTTCCCGATCTAGAGGCAGACCCGAAAGTTCTTCTAGAAACACATCCACGTATTCCCCTACCGTTCGAACCTTCTCAACTGCTGACTCCTTCGCCTCCAAGGCACATATTCGAACCAAAAACGCCTCACACCCTTTTCTGACCATTTTCTCTGCCTTCAACGCAGACACCACGTTGGATAGGTAATTTCTTCTATTACCGATCATGACCACTTCATCACCCTCAGCCATCTTTAGAACCATGCGCTTAGCAGCGCAATCCAACTTTGCATGATGCTTAACCAACCAGTCCATACCAAGAATCAAATCGAACTCCCCAAACGGCAGTTCCATTAGGTCAGCCACAAACACTACCCCTTGGAGTTCTAGGGGTACATCTCTATATAGCTTGTTTACAACTACAGAGTTACCTAGAGGGCTAATTACGGTCATCTCCCTAGAAGTAGTCTCAAAGTCTATGTTCATGGTCTCTACCACACTACTAGCAACGTATGAATGCATTGAACCCACATCAATTAATGCAACATATGGGGGTCCAAAAATTAGAAACATACCGGTTATGACGTTCGGTGTGTCACCCTCTTCTCGACGCCTCGCTGCGTAGACTAAACCAGGTTGCCTTGCTTCTGTGTTGCCTGCCTCTCTTCCCGGATTCCCACGACTTCGATTAGAACCATTGCCTCCTCTACTATTACCACGACCCCTCTATGGTGGTCCTACATTTCTAGCCTGAGCACGGTTCTGACCCTCTGGCGATTCTTAGCCACCGAGGACAATCCCTTACACGGTGATCCAAAGATCCACATTCAAAGCATCCCTTTCACCGGTCCAACAACCTCCCAATGTGACTTCCCACAGTGGCAGACCGAAATGGTCTCTCGATTATTAGCCATGGGCCTTCCCTACCGATTGACCCATCCTACCTAGCCTCTTCCGAGCGTTATTACCCGATCCAGACGATCCAAAGCCTCTTTTCTCGCTTGTTTCTATCATAATTGCCTCATGGACGCTTTGACCCTTCTGCTACTTTAGCCTTTTCCACCAAGGCAGAAAACTCACGCTCTCATTGTGGAGCAATGAGCGACCTCAAGTCATCCTCACCGTCTTCAAACCCGACACATCGCTCATGCTCTGTCGACACAATTCCCCGAGCATAGCGGCTCACCTCAAGAATTCCGCTTCATACTCGACATCGACTTATTTCCTTGTACCAACCCCTAAAAGCTTTCTCCGAGCATCAATGTAGCTGGTGCCCACATACTTCTTTTGATAAGCGGCTTTGAAATACTCCCAAGGAAGGTCATCTGCCAGTAGCACCATCTCGCATCGTGAGCCACCACCGATATGACTCATCCTTTAGAAGCGACACCACCTTTTTGATTCTCCTCATCCGCCGATCAAGATCATCCATGATCCTTTCATTGATTCTAACCAAGATTCCGCGCAGACTGGTGCCACTCCGATACACCCGAATACCTCCGCCTGCTGGATTGGAGTCACTGGCATGACTTCGAGCTCCCATACCTCCACTCGCCCTGACCACCATTTCAAGGACTCGCAACACGACTTGCGTTCATCGCCACCTCCTAAATTCGATCCTCGCTCTTCACTCTAAAAATTGGGGGTGGTGGTGGCGGTGGTACCCCATTCTCGATTCTCGACCCGACCTCACGAGTTCGACACGGTTATCCCGCTTCTGGCGGCCCACGACGGCCTCGCCCCTCAGAGGTCATTCTAACTATTGCGTTTTAATCGATTAAGAAATTTTTATGGATTAGTATTTCACTTGGTTAGCTGCCAAGAAATTTTATGTTGGGAGTTTAAGAGTGATTCTTTCCTAATCAAACAAGCACACGTCTTTTATTCATTCAAAGAGACGTTGTGGTTTCGTTGTGATTGTTTTTCCACTACCTGGGGCATTTTCGTAATTTATCCTATTGAGGTATTTTCATAATTTTTCAAAATACAGTGTTCTCGGATGATTTTGTCAAAATTATTTTAAAACTCTTAATTTCGGTATTTCAAAAATTTTGCAATTCGGGGTGTTTTGTTGATTTTGAAGCTCAGGGGTATTTTGGTAATTTTCACAAATCAGGGTAAATTTGTAAAATTTGATAAATCAGGGATGTTTCAAAAAGTTGTAAAACTTTGGGAGTTATTTTTAAGAATTTATCTTCCATTTTGATGGTGTTGCAAAAATTTTGAAAACCAAGGTCATTTTGGTAATTTTGTGGGTTAAGGGCAATTTTGTAATTTTACAAAATCATGACGTTTTTGATATTTTGCAAACTAAGGTTTTTGGGCACTTTTCATGTGATGAAATTTTTTATTAGGACCGTGGGTATTTTGGAAATTTCATGATTCAAGGGCATTTTCGTAATTTTACCCCTAAGGGTATTTTAGTAATTTTTTTCACATTCGGGGCATTTTCTCAAAATGACTTTCAAAATTTGGGTTCTAAGTGATTCTATAAAAGAATGATATTTTTAAAATTTCTATTTGAAAATTTTTCATATGGAGGGTAGTTTACAAGCGTTGTGGTATTTGGTCATTTTCATTTTTTAAAAACTAAAATTTTATTTATTTCCAAAATCAAAACGGCTAATCCCTTTCGGGTTTAGTTATCAAGTTTAGCCTGTGAGTGTGTCGTCTCAGCTAGGATGAACCGTTACTACGCACTGTAGGATTGAATGAGTAGGAGGTGAGTCGAGGACGCTTAAATACCGTGCCCCACCGAATCCAATCCTAGACATGCGATAACGATTGCCACATCTTTTGCTTAGTGACAACTCATAGGGTTTGTTTAGGTAATTATTAAATCTTATGCATAGTTGGGGTACACTAGCCCTGTGGTTCAACAGATTCCTATTCTAATAGTCTACGTTCCCATTTTACCCTTCTACCCTCATCAAAAGAATTCACAAAAGTGGATAGAAGTACTTACAGGCGGATAGGTGCAGGAGACTCGGTGCCATCTTTGTTTAAGCCAAAACAGCTTTAAAAATATCATAATAAGGCCTACTTAGCAAAACCAAACATTTTGGGCCTTGGGCCCCCACACAATAGAGTTTTAAAGCTGGCTCGATATTAATTTTGTAACACCCCAAACCCGCCCAAACGTTACGTAATCGAATTTGGTATATTCTGGAGAAAACATTTTGGAAACCCTTGTTTAGCTGATTTAATTTAAGGTGAAAGATGTTGTCTTATTTTAAAAATAGTTGAGGTGTATAAAGAAAGCAATTCTTAGTTCATTTAAAAATATATTAAGTCAAGTTGTTACCAATTTTGTCATTGTACCCGATGGTACGAAAGAAAACATTTTCGTTTGATTTTAAGAAAATTTGTGTAATATTTTTTTTAAGTCATTAAACAGTTTAAATAATTCATCCAAACATGTAAAATAATAAAATAATCTTAGGAGGCCTTATTACAACTTAAATAAATAAAACCGAAATAAAATAAAAATAATTCAAGTTCATCTAGTCCAAAATTTCACTGCATGGCCACCTCGAGTCCATCCGACTCCACATCCGCGATCTACGAGTCACCTGAAAAATATTAAAGGAAAAGGTGAGTCACCAAGACTCAGTGTGTAACCCTTTTCCCGGTTTAATGCATAATCATACACACAAATCACAAAGTAGTTTAACATGCACCCAACCTAACCATCCAAACACCTTTTCTACCCCGTGTGGTACCAAACCACTGGTGGTGCCAAACCACTGGTGACTTATAGTCACGATATACAACAATGTTGTGGTGCCAAACCACTGGTGGGGCCAACCCACGTGTGATACCAAATCACTGGCGTCGATCCCATAACATAATCCGTGGCGCCAACCCACTGTGGTGCTAAGCCACCTGGGACGAGGACGCTATGAGGTGCCAAACCTCTAGAGGTGCCAAACCTCCGTGACCAAGTAGTCACAAAATGTGGTACCAAACCATCGTGTCCGCGACACGAATATTACTTCCGCTCCACTCATTTAACCCATATCAACCAAAATTTATATTTTAATAGAAATCATGCCAACATGCTCATTTAGCAATACATATAGAGTTTACCATTAGCCATAACCACATATACCAAATATGTCATAATATATCATGCTTCCCAAAAGCATCATAAAGAGAGTCATAATGACAAGGACTTACCTGAATCTTTGCTTATACCATTATGGTATTAAATCCCAAATCTACACAAGTCAGATTTAGCATACATAACAATTAGCATTTTAATCAGTTATACAGTGTGTATGTACACACCTGATTCTAACGATAACTCTAAATCCCCAAAGAGGCAATCGGCCACCCTAGCTTTTCTGTCCCTATATTCGGCCAAATTCAAAGGTTAGTGCTATTGACCATTTGGTCAAACCCACATATATCCGAAGGATTAATATTTGAACCGAAACCTTACCCAAACGCCTTCGAGTTCAACTATAGCACGATTTGCGATCTGCTTCACTTCCTATAATCGCAATCATTAGTATCATAAAATTGCCTTTCAAAACCAAATAAATGGTTTACAACATCCTTACCATCACTTACCAAAATTGCTAACGAATAGAGGCTTCACGTGACTATTTCCAAAATCCCGAGTACCTTCCTTTATGACCGATTGAGACACACTAAAAGGGACCACCCTTGCCTTGATATTCGCCAAGACTTCACAAAATAGGAGAAGGGATTCGCTAATGGAGGAAGAAAAGAAAAGAAAATAAGTAGGAGAAATCAATGGTGTTTTGGCTAAAATAAAAGAGGAAAATGCTGGAAAATTTGAAGGATCTCCTAGGAAATTCGGCACAGACTATGGAGAGAAGAAAAGAAAATTCAGGACTTTTGGCACCCTTTGCTGTACAAAATAGCCCCCAAAGAGTCCCAATGCTGCCCAATTCCTCCCCCTCTATGCTGATAATTTTAGCTCTCAATTATCAAGGATTTAATCAAAATTTATCTACTTCTTATCTCCTAGCTACACTCAACAATTTGAGTGAAATTAAAATTGCAAAACCGCTCCCTTCCGGTAGAATTTTTGCAAAAATAAAACCTTATCTTTATCAATTTAAAGAGCCCACTCATGCCAATTCTTCCTCTTCATCACGCCAGCAGCAAAGAGAGAAAAAATAAAATCCAAATGCTGTTGTTTGGACTCGAACCAGCGACCCCAAGCAGCCCCCCTCTTCCAACGCCCTTGCCACTTCTCCCAATCTGACTTTCATGTCAAATGTCCGCACCACTTATTTTTAACACCTTAATACCTCGGCCCTTCTCCTTTTATCCTAAAATTAAAATTCCTTTTTGTGTTTGTTACGACTCGAACTCGAGTCCTTGCACCAGGGACCTTAAGTGGCGCCCCAAGCCACTCCACCAACCTGCCATTCATGCTTTTTCCTTGCCCAAAAATTCTTTAAAACCCTCTTACTTGGCCTCTCCCTTTAACGCCCAAAAAGCCTAAAACAAAACGCATTTCCCCCTTCTTCCAGAATCGAACCCATGACCTCCCATCCGTCCCCCTAAGCCCTTTAAGTGGCGCATGCTAGCCACTCTGCCACCTATTTCTTTTTGTCATGCTTCTACCGAATTTTTACTTAATCCCTAACTCACCTAGCTTCCCTCCTTTAAACACTTAAAAATAAATTTTTAGCCCTAAGACAGGCCTAGCTCGGGTTTATTTTTGGACCCTCAAACATGCCAAATAAAATCATATTATTAATTTCTTCAAGTACACATGGGAAATTAATTAAATTACAAATAACCCCTAATTCAGGGTGTTACAACGTTTCTATCTTGATTTCTCTCTAGAGATAATCTAATTGATTTTTATCAATAGACAAAGGTAAATATTGTTTTATAAAATTATTTCCTAATAATATATCTCCATACATATCAGGAAGACATAATATCTTAGGAATTACAAATTTTACATTGTTTATGTAAATTGGTATATTTTAGCTATATAATGAATAGTGGTTTTGTTACCATTTATTCCATTAATATTTATTTTTCTTTTCTGAGTTCCCAATGTTTTTCGAGAATTGCATTTCTTTTACAACTCTGGTTGTAGCTCTGTATCTAACAAAGCATGTAAAGAATATTTTTACAGTCTTTATCATGTATTGTAATTTTAACATATGTATTTTCAATGAGATTTTCTCTTGAAAATTGTATATCCTCTATTCTAGTGTTTCTAGAATTTCTACTAGGTGAGGTAGGAAAAATAGGAATATGAACGGTTTTCATACCTATTGGTGTACTTATATCTTCTTCATGTTCTTCGGTTTGAGCTAGTTATTAAATGGAGGTTCAAAAATTATTGAGCTTTTTGAGCCCAATAAATTTACTACAGAAATTCAGCCGAAATTATTACACTTAAAAGATCTATCGATCCTGAAAGACTGGATCATAGAAAAAACCAATAATGCTAGTACTTCTAAACCAGTAAGTACTATAGAATATATGTCATCTGGAGATAAATTGTATTTCAAAACAATTTGATTATAAATACGGATGATAATTTGGTATTACCTTCTAGTTCTCAAACCAAGGAACATGAGGAAGAAATAAGTAATACACCAATAGGTATGAAAACCGTTCATATTCCTATTTTTCCTACCTCACCTAGTAGAAATTTTAGAAACACTAGAATAGAGGATATACAATTTTCAAAAGAAAATCTTATTGAAAATACATTTATTAAAATAACATTACATGATAGAGATTATAAAAATATTCTTTACATGCTTTGTTAGATACAGGAGCTACAACTTAGAGTTGTAAAAGAAATGCAATTCTAAAAACATTGGGAACCTCAAAAGAAAAAATAAATATTAATGGAATAAATGGTAACAAAACCACTATTCATTATATAGCTAAAATATACCAATTTACATAAACAATGTAAAATTTGTAATTCCTAACATATTATGTCTTCCTGATATGTATGGAGATATATTATTAGGAAATAATTTTATAAAACAATATTTACCTTGTCTATTGATAAAAATCAATTAGATTATCTAGGAGAAATTATAGAAACGTCATTAGTTTCAAATCCTAAATTTATTTGTACTAATGATTGTTGATATTCTTAGCAGCCTTATGGATAGAGGTAAAAGCCTCTAGAAATAAAAATGGGAGAATGGACTACGGTTCATAAAAAGCCCAATAAAGGAAAAGCACCAATGAATTCTAAACAAGGATTCGTGGTCGCAAAGAAAATCCAAAAACACCACAAATGGGTCCTAAACAAGGATTTGTGTCAGATTCCACAAGTAAGTCCTAAACAAGGATTTATTTATGCACTGCATCAAGAAGTCCTAAACAAGGATTTGTTGATACACCAACACAGGTAGCATTTTATCCTAAACAAGGATATTATGTTCCTTATCCAATGGCAAACCCATCCTTTCACCACTTGGATCACAATCACTAACCCGGTGAGCTATTTTGAATTCTCTCAAAACCCGGACTCAAAATACCAAAAACCTATTCGAAATCACTAAAATACCGAGGATTTGTTGAAAAACAACAAAATCTCAAATATTCCAAATTAAAGACTTTTATAATCCGTGGTTGCCCCTAGATTATTATTCTTTCATTAACAAGATATGGAAAACCATATTCTTAAGCAAAAAGCCAATTTTGGCGTTCTCTCTCACAATTCTCAAACTTCTTAGTTGAAAAACAATCGAGGAAAATCAAGTCAAGATTTGCTATATAAATCTATATTATATAGAGATTGGGTTGAACTCCTAATCGAATATACGATATTAAGGAGATAAAAATCTTCTTGAGATATTTCAAGATTTTATTAATAAAGGAGAAACACTCCTATTTTTATTAAAATGTATAGAATCATCTATATAACAAGTGTAGACGAATTCTACCCCTCGAAATATTTTCAAAATAAATCGAGAGATTTGCAAACAGCAAGCTCTATTTTTAGAAAAGTTTACAAAATACTTTTCACAAGCGTATATTTTTACAAATGATATAGGAGAAAACCTTCCTACTATCAAATTTCGTTTAAATCACGAGCCATTTGATATAACCCAAGATCGAATGGGGATTTGTAAAAGAAATTACGGTCAAAATCTTTCTTTTAATTTAATAAAGATTTTCCAAGAATATCAAATCTCGATTATCAAATTTTGAGATAACGATGAAGATCGAGATATTCCTATTATAGCAAAGATTATTAGATAAAGATTTGAAAATCCAATAAAAGCACTTATTGGAGGAATTCAATCAAATCTACACACAAGGCGTTATAGGATTTAAAGTAAAACCCAATTACTTTATTTCCATAATAGACCTCAATAGAAGAGTGTCTATGCCTTAGAATTCGACACAAAAATTCGATATTAGTGATCTAGCGTAAGATCTAGCAATCACCGACTTCTATTAATGAATATACTAATACTAAGAAGGTAAATAAAAGAAATAAATAATAAAATTATTGAGCTTTTGAGCCCAATAAATTTACTACGAAATTCAAGCGAAATTATTACATATAAAGATCTATCGATCCCGAAAGATGGATCATAGAAAACCAATAATGCTAGTACTTCTAAACCAAGAAGTACTATAGAATATATGTCATCCGGAGATAAATTGTATTTCAAAAACAATTTGATTACAAATCTGAGATGATAATTTGGTATTACCTTCTAGTTCTCAAACCAAGGAACATGAGGAAGAAATAAGTAATACACCAATAGGTATGAAAACCGTTCATATTCCTATTTTTCCTACCTCACCTAGTAGAAATTCTAGAAACACTAGAATAGAGGATATACAATTTTCAAAAGAAAATCTTATTGAAAATACATATATTAAAATAACATTACATGATAGAGATTATAAAAATATTCTTTACATGCTTTGTTAGATATAGGAGCTACAACCAAGAGTTGTAAAAGAAATGCAATTCTGAAAAACATTGGGAACACAGAAAAGAAAAAATAAATATTAATGGAATAAATGGTAACAAAACCACTATTCATTATATAGCTAAAATATACCAATTTACATAAACAATGTAAAATTTGTAATTCCTAAGATATTATGTCTTAGGATATGTATGGAGATATATTATTAGGAAATAATTTTATAAAATAATATTTACCTTTGTCTATCGATAAAAAATCAATTAGATTATCTGTAGGAGAAACTGTTATAGAAACGTCATTAGTTTCAAATCTTAAATTTATTTGTACTAATGATTGTTGATATTCTTAGCAGGCCTTATGGATAGAGGTAAAAAGCCTCTAGAAATAAAAATGGGAGAATGGACTACTGTCCATAAAAAGCCCAATAAAGGAAAAGCACCAATGAATTCTAAATAAGGATTCGTGGCTGCGTCTGTAAAAGAAAGCCCAAAAACACCAATGAATTCTAAACAAGAATTCGTGGCTGTATCTCAATCAGTAAATTCAAAAACACCACAAATGGGTCCTAAACAAGGATTTGTGGCTGTATCTCCACAAGTAAGTCCTAAACAAGGATTTATTTATGCACCTGTACCAGTAAGTCCTAAACAAGGATTTGTTGATACACCAACACAGGTAGCATTTTATCCCAAACAAGGATATTATGTTCCTTATCCAATGGCAAACCCATCCTTTCAGCCACTTGGATCACAATCACCAACCCCGGTGAGCTATTTTGAATTCTCTCAAAACCTAGACTCAGAATACCAAAAAACCTATTCTGAAATCACCAAAAATACCGAGGATTTGTTGAAAAAACAACAAAATCTCGAAATATTCCAAATTAAAGACTTTTATAATCCAGGGTTGCCCCTAGATTATTATTCTTTCATTAACAAGATATGGAAAAACCATATTCTTGAGCAAAAAGCCAATTTTCGACGTTCTCTCTCACAATTCTCAAACTTCTTGGTTGAAAAAAACAACTGAGGAAAATCAAGCCGAAGATTTGCTATATAAATCTATATTATATAGAGATTGGGATGAACTCCTAATCGAATATACAGATATTAAGGAGATAAACAATCTTCTTGATATATTTCAGTATTTTATTAATAAAGGGAGAAACACTCCTATTTTTATTAAAATGTATAGAATCTGTCTATATAACAAGTGTAGACGAATTCTACCCCCTGAAATATTTTCAAAAATAAATCAAGAGATTTGCAAACAGCAAGCTCTATTTTTAGAAAAGTTTACAAAATACTTTTCACAAGCGTATATTTTTACAAATGATATAGGAGAAAACCTTCCTACTATCAAATTTCGTTTAAATCACGAGCCATTTGATATAACCGATGATCGAATGGGATTTGTAAAAGAAATTACAGTTCAAAATCTTTCTTTTAATTTAATAAAAGATTTTCCCAATAGTCAAATCTCGATTTTCAAATTTTACAGATAACGATGATTTTGTCTATTATTTTGAAATAAATGATTTTATTGGTATTCTTTGAAAGAGAAAATTCTATCGGCCTTATCAAATTTGGTCTATTTCTAAAATGCTTGGAGGAAGAAACCTCTTGGCGGCCCAAGAAGATCCAGAGCATTTGTCAAAAACCATTGACGACTGCTACAAAAATTTTACCCATTATCAAGTCCAAACCGGAATTGATTTGGTAACCATGGCCCAACACCTGCTACACCAAGATACATATTTATTTTGGACCGATGGACGACGCATTTTGGCCTACAACACTGGAAATCACCAGGATATGGAGGATCAAAATGAAGAAGCAATTTCACTATTAACAAAAATGGCGGAAATGGAACTCGAAGATTATCCGTTAGCAGCGGAGATCAGAGAGACGTTGGAAAGCTGGAACACACCAGTCCCGACACCGGAATCCCTACACCTGGACGAGATTGAAGAGATGAACCTCAAAAACATCCAGGAAGGATGAAGATAAAAAGTCACACCCAAGGAAGCTACGTGAAAAAAACCACGACGGCATCCATGACGAAAGAAGGAAGCTACGTGGAAAAACCATGACGGCATCCATGACGAAAGAGGAAGACAAGTGGAAACAACCATGAAGTCATCCATGACGAAAGAGGAAGCAACGTGGAAAAAGCCATGATTGCTACAAGACAAAATAGGAAGCTACATGGAAGACACCATGATAGCAACCTGACAAAAGAAGCCAAAAGTATCATTATTACAGATACTATTCGGACCCCAATTCTTTATTCATTAGAATTTAATTCTTTATTCTTATCCGGACATTTCCCGGACTTCAAATGTAATTAGATTCTAGTTTATAATTCTTTTGTTATAAATAAGCATTGATGTAGCCTGAGAAAGGCATTCGAAAAAATAACATAGTTTTTAGTTTTCTCTTTTATTAACACTCAAATTACTACTTTTCTTCTTCAATAATATTTTCATTCTTCTACGATATATCCCTACGCTTGCATATATAACCTACCTACCTCCCCATGTAATTGGTATCGAGGAAACCTCCTCCACGGAGCCCCGAGTAACGATTTACGGAGTTTCATATCGTAGTTATCATTGTAAGTTTCTATCTTTTATCTCGCAATTCATTTATTTCACATTATTGTCTCAAAACCTATATGTCATCGTTTGTCCTCGTTGCCGTTGAGTCCGAGTGGGACGTTGTAGGCGTTGAGAGGTCGTTTAAGACACAGAAGGTCTTAGGTACCAGGGATAATAATAATGGAAAAAATAGATTGTTTATACAAAGGTAAAACTTGTAATCATACTATGCATATAGACTCTAAGAATGAAAATAATATATCGGCTCTAAGTAAAGGTATCAATACTCTTGTAGATATAACTTCTACATATTTTAGTAAATTATATACTAAGGTAAGTAAAATAGAAGAAAAAGTAGATAGTTTGGGAGAAGTATGATTTAGATTTGAACAACAAATCTAAAGAATTACTATCCGATGTAAATAATAAATTAGATCAAGTAATTAATAATAATACTAACAATATAGATTCAGATTTAGATTTAGGACCTTTATATTACGGTAATAGTAACGTAATTCTAACTTTATCAGATGAAGATGATTCTTGGATGATTCTTCTACTAACTATAATAAAAAACAAAAGAAAAAGAAAAATTAAAAAGATGAAAAACAAGAAAAATATGATTTTGAGTCTTATAAAACTTTAATAGAACATTGGAAAAACCAATTTTCTAAAGCAGATGATCCACACGAAAGAGTGGAATATAAAATTAATAGAAGATCTTTATGAACAACATAAAGAACTTTTAATAAATATAATTATCATTATATGTTAAACTATGACACTACCGAAAGTAGTGATAGTAGTTCTAGCAAAGAATAATGATAATTTAGAAAATAATTCGATAACACAAATTTAGATATTTGTGTTGGTAGTAATTCTAATAACACAAATTTAGAAATTTGTGTTACAAGTCAAAATTCGATGAAGAAAACACTTCAATGTAAGAAAACATAGATATCCCTAATCTATGGAAACCGAACCACCGGGCCCATATGAGTATCAACCACCTAAGCCTTGGGAAATTGATAAACAAGATCCCTATGGTAAAAGGAAAGTAGAATTAAATCTTCAAACAGAAGATAAAATGGAAAAATATTGGGAAAAAAATATTAAAAGGAGATTATCTAAAAATGATAGTCTAAAATATTTACCTATAGAAATACAACCAAGATTCTATCCCAATAAATTAGAAAAATTTCTAAAAATACAAAATAAAAGAAATATGTCTTGAAAAACAAGATTTAGGAAAAGGTTTTAGTAAGGAAACAAATCCTACTAAAATATTAGAAACAGAGTCTAAAAAAGATTCTAATGAATATATTTTTATGCTAGGAAATAATTCTAAAAATCAATTAGAAGAAATTCCTTATTCTGAACAACAGGATATTAAGCTAGGAAATATTATCGGAGAAGAAATAGACTTTTCTGATAATATAATAGAAAAAATTAATAAAAATAATATTTCTAAAGAAGAAATTTATAAAATATCTAAGTTCAAACTATGGTCACAAAGACACATAGAGAAAATTAGCGGTAACACAGTCGCTAAAGATACTAAAGGTGGGTTAACAGAAATCCCCTTATTTACTAAGGAAAAAATAAAACGGATTAGGAAAAAATATCCTCAAGTCCGTTATATACATTTAGGAGTTATCATGATAACAATTAGAGCTTTATTTAGAAGAGGTCATGATGTTCCTATTATAGCTATATTATTAGATAAAAGATTTGAAAATCCAATAAAAGCACGTATTGGAGGAATTCAATCTAATCTACACACAGTGTTATAGGATTTAAGGTAAAACCCAATTACTTTATTTCCATAGCAGACCTCTAATAGAAGAGTGTCTATGCCTTAGAATTCGGATAAAAACTCGATATTAGCGATTTAGCGTAAGATCTTGCAATCATTGGACTTCTATTAATGAATATACTAATACTGTAAGTAGAAATAAAAGAAGTAAATAATAAAATTATTGAGCTTTTGAGCCCAATAAATTTACTCTGTAAATTCAGTAAATTATTACACTTAAAAGATCTATCGATCCCGAAAGACCGGATCATAGAAAAACCAATAATGCTAGTACTTCTAAACCAAGTAAGTACTATAGAATATATGTCATCTGGAGATAAATTGTATTTCAAAAACAATTTGATTACAAATCTGAGATGATAATTTGGTATTACCTTCTAGTTCTCAAACCAAGGAACATGAGGAAGAAATAAGTAATACACCATTAGGTATGAAAACCGTTCATATTCCTATTTTCCTACCTCACCTAGTAGAAATTCTAGAAACACTAGAATAGAGGATATACAATTTTCAAAAGAAAATCTTATTGAAAATACATATATTAAAATAACATTACATGATAGAGATTATAAAAATTATTCTTTACATGCCCTATTAGATACGTGGAGCTACAACCGGTGAGTTGTAAAAGAAATGCAATCCACGAAAAACATTGGGAACTCAAAAGAAAAATAAATATTAATGGAATAAATGGTAACAAAACCACTATTCATTATATATCTAAAATATACCAATTTACATAAACAATGTAAAATTTGTAATTCCTAAGATATTATGTCTTAGGATATGTATGGAGATATATTATTAGGAACTAATTTTATAAAACAATATTTACCTTTGTCTATTGATAAAAATCAATTAGATTATCTGTAGGAAGCTGTTATAGAAACGTCATTAGTTTCAAATCCTAAATTTATTTGTACTAATGATTGTTGATATTCTTAGCGAGCCTTATGGATAGAGGTAAAAACCTCTAGAAATAAAATGGGAGAGTGGACTACCGTCCATAAAAAGCCCAATAAGGAAAAGCACCAATGAATTCTAAACAAGGATTCGTGGGTTGCGTCGTAAAAGAAAGCCAAAAACACCAATGAATTCTAAACAAGAATTGTGGATGTATCTCAATCAAGAATTCAAAAACACCACAAATGGGTCCTAAACAAGGATTTGTGGTCGTATCTCTACAAGTAAGTCCTAAACAAGGATTTATTTATGCACTGCATCAAGAAGTCCTAAACAAGGATTTGTTGATACACCAACACGGTAGCATTTTATCCTAAACAAGGATATTATGTTCCTTATCCAATGGCAAACCCATCCTTTCACCAATTGGATCACAATCACCAACCCGGTGAGCTATTTTGAATTCTCTCAAAACCCGATTCGAATACCAAAAACCTATTCGAAATCACCAAAATATCGAGGATTTGTTGAAAAACAACAAAATCTCGAAATATTCCAAATTAAAGACTTTTATAATCCGAGGTTGCCCTAGATTATTATTCTTTCATTAACAAGATATGGAAAAACCATATTCTTGAGCAAAAAGCCAATTTTAAGCGTTCTCTCACAATTCTCAAACTTCTTAGTTGAAAAACAAGCGAGGAAAATCAAGTCAAGATTTGCTATATAAATCTATATTATATAGAGATTGGGATGAACTCCTAATCAAATATACGATATTAAGGAGATAAACAATCTTCTTGATATATTTCAATATTTTATTAATAAAGGAGAAACACTCCTATTTTTATTAAAATGTATAGAATGTCTATATAACAAGTGTAGACGAATTCTACCCCCTGAAATATTTTCAAAAATAAATCGAGAGATTTGCAAACAACAAGCTCTATTTTTAGAAAAGTTTTCAAAATACTTTTCACAAGCATATATTTTTACAAATGATATAGGAAACAAAATTCCTACTATCAAATTTCGTTTAAATCACGAGCCATTTGATATAACCAGTATCGAATGGGGATTTGTAAAAGAAATTACAGACCAAAATCTTTCTTTTAATTTAATAAAAGATTTTCTCGCAATAGTCAAATCTCGATTATAAAATTTTACAGATAACGATGATTTTGTCTATTATTTTCATATTGAAATAAACAGCCTTATTGGTATTGCTAAAAGAGAAAAATTCTATCAGCCTTATCAAATTTGGTCTATTTCTAAAATGCTTGGAGGAAGAAACCTCTTGGCAGCCCAAGAAGATCCAGAGCATTTGTCAAAAAACATTGATGACTGCTACAACAATTTTCCCAGATATCAAGTCCAAACCAGAATTGATCTGATAACCATGGCCCAGCATCTCTTACACCAAAACACTTATCAGTTTTGGACCGATGGAAGAAGAGTCATAGCCTACGACACAGGACACCACCAGACCGAAGGAGATGACAATGATGAAGCAATTTCGCTATTAACAAAAATGGCGAAAATAGAACTCGAAGATTATCCGTTAGCAGCGGAGATTAGAGAGACGTTGGAAAGCTGGAACACACCAGTCCCGACACCGGAATCACTGCACCTGGACGAGATTGAAGAGATGAACCTCAGAAACATCCAGGAAGGATGAAGACAAAAAGTCACATCCAAGGAAGCTACGTGGAAAAAACCATGACGGCATCCATGACGGAAGAGGAAGACACGTGGAAACAACCATGAAGTCATCCATGACGAAAGAGGAAGACACGTGGAAACAACCATGAAGTCATCCATGACGAAAGAGGAAGCAACGTGGAAAAAGCCATGATTGCTACAAGACAAAATAGGAAGCTACGTGGAAGACACCATGATAGCAACCTGACAAAAGATCAATGAAAATAAAGAATTATATAATATTAATATATTATTAGATAATCCTTTTTCTAATAATAATATATCGACTGCTTTGAAATTAATTCATATAATATTTCAAGAGGATTTGTTTTCATCTTTGAAGCATACTTCTAAATCTTGTTCTTCAAGATTTTAATTATTTTCCTTGGTTTGTTTTCCTTTATTAGGACAGTGTGTGGCAATATGACCTTCTTCATCACAAATAAAACATTTACAAATTTGTTTTTTAGTATTATTAGAAGGTTTTCTTCTAACAAATTTTTTCTCTTTAGTATTATTATCTCGAATATAATTTTTATTACCGGGTTTCCATCGAGATAACTTATATTTTTTATGTTTTTTATAGGTTTTTGGACGCATAGAGTTACATCCAAATTCCCATTCTCCTTCTAACATTTTTGTACAATATCTATAGCTTAACTTATTTTTGACTTGTTTAGCCGCTTTACTCTGTAAACAATGTAATATAATTCTTTCTTTAGCAAAATTTATTCTATTTCCTATTGTATCTATATCGACATGGTTTTGCCAAGATCATTACTATATTTAATAATGAAAGAAGCATATTTAGTTATGCAAAATTCATCCCAAGGTGGTGGTAATTTATGAAAATATTGGTTTTTCCAAAATCTATACTATCATATTTTAACTTTTGATATTCATGAAGAAATTTTTAGAAAAGTCTTCTAAATATCTAATATCACATAATTTTAATTTTGACAGAATATAGCTGGATTGGCTATCCTGATCTTTTTTACTAGTATAACCACAAAATTCTATTTTTAGAATTGAGGTTAAACCTTTTAATAAATCTTTAGGGGTACCTATTTGATTAATAAGTTGATCCTTTTGTTCTTTTCCTTTGTTGGATTCTTCCCAACGTCTAAGGAATTGCAAAACATCTCCCTGAAATGTTCCTACAAAGTAATTTAAGAATTTTTCTTTTGACCAGATTGTACTGTTATTGTTTACAACAATGGTCATAGACTGTGCCCAATCATCTATGGTTTTTTCATAGTCGGATAGAGAAATATTAGTTAAATCTAGATATATTCCTCCTTGAGCAACATTTCTTTTATTTAAATCGTCTATCCTGTTTGGTATAGACATAGGTATTGGTTGACTAGTTTCTCCTGGGTTTTCTAGTTTTATGTCATTTGTAGCTATAGTTTCTATGTTATTATCTAATATTCTTGTTGTGTTTTCAACATTTTCATAAGTTTTATACATAGATCTCAGATTATCATCTGTTTGAGGATCTGAGTCTATTTTTCTTTTACCATAAGGATCTCGTTTGTCAATTTCCTTAGGTTTTGGTAACTCAAAACTATATGGATCTGGAGGTTCAGTATCCATGGGTTCTGGAATATCTATATTTTCTTCATTGAAGTGTCTTCTTCATCGAATTTTGACTGTAACACAAATTTCTAAATTTGTGTTATTATTATTAGAACTACTACTACTACTTTCCGTAGTATCGTAGCTCAACATATAATGATAATTATATTTATTAAATAGATCTTTATGTTGTTCATAAAGTTCTTCTATTAATTTTAAGTATTCTACTTTTTCTAAGTTATCCTCATTTTAGAAAATTGGTTTTTCCAATGTTCTATTAGAGTTTTATAAGATTCAAAATCATATTTTTCTTGTTTTTATCTTTTTAATCTTTTCTTTTTCTTTTTGTTTTTAATAATGTTAGTAGAAGAAGAATCATCCAAGAATCATCTTCATCGATAAAGTTAATATTACGTTACTATTACCGTAATATAAAGGACCTAAATCTAAATCAATCTATATTGTTAGTATTATTATTAATTACTTGATCTAATTTATTATTTACATCGATAGTAATTCTTTAGATTTGTTGTTCAAATCTAAATCATTACTTCTCCCAAACTATCTACTTTTTCTTCTATTTTACTTACCTTAGTATATAATTTACTAAAATATGTAGAAGTTATATCTACAAGAGTATTGATACCTTTACTTAGAGATATATTATTTTCATTCTTGAGTCTATATGCATAGTATGATTACAAGTTTTATCTTTGTATAAACAATCTATTTTTCCATTATTATTATCCCGGTACCTAAGACCTTCGTGTCTTAAACGACCTCTCAACGCCTACAACGTCCCACCCGGACTCAAGCAACGAGGACAAGCATGCAGACATATGGGTTTTGAGACAATAACGTTGAAATAAATGAATTGCGATAAAAAGATAGAAACTTACAATGATAACTACGATATGAAACTCCGTAAATCGTTACTCGGAGCTCCGTGGAGGAGGTTTCCTTTGATACCAATTACGTGGGGAGAGGGTAGGTTATATATGTGCAAGCGAAAGGGATATATCGTAGAAGAATGAAAATATTATTGAAGAAGAAAAGTAGTAATTTACAGAGTGTTAATAAAAGAGAAAACTAAAAACTATGTTATTTTTCGAATGCCTTTCTCAGGCTACATCAATGCCTATTTATAACAAAAGAATTATAAACTAGAATCTAATTACATTTGAAGTCTCGGAAATGTCCGGATAAGAATAAAGAATTAAATTCTAATGAATAAAGAATTGGGGTCCGAATAGTATCTGTAATAATGATACTTTCGGCTTCTTTTGTCCGGTTGCTATCATGGTGTCTTCCACGTAGCTTCCTATTTTGTCTTGTAGCAATCATGGCTTTTTCCACGTTGCTTCCTCTTTCGTCATGGATGACTTCATGGTTGTTTCCACGTGTCTTCCTCTTTCGTCACGGATGACTTCATGGTTGTTTCCACGTGTCTTCCTCTTCCGTCATGGATGCCGTCATGGTTTTTTCCACGTAGCTTCCTTGGATGTGACTTTTTGTCTTCATCCTTCCTAGATGTTTCTGAGGTTCATCTCTTCAATCTCGTCCAGGTGCAGTGATTCTGGTGTCGGGACTGGTGTGTTCCAGCTTTCCAACGTCTCTCTGATCTCCGCTGCTAACGGATAATCTTCGAGTTCTATTTTCGCCATTTTTGTTAATAGTGAAATTGCTTCATCATTGTCATCTCCTTCGGTCTGGTGGTGTCCAGTGTCGTAGGCTATGACTCTTCGTCCATCGGTCCAGAGTTCATAAGTGTCTTGGTGTAACAGGTGCTGGGCCATGGTTACCAAATCAATTCCGGTTTGGACTTGATACTTCGAAAAATTATTGTATCAATTGTCAATGGTTTTTGACAAATGCTCTGGATCTTCTTGGGCCGCCAAGAGGTTTCTTCCTCCAAGCATTTTAGAAATATTCCATATCTGATATGGCTGATAAAATTTTTCTTTCTCAGCAATACCGATAAGGCTGTTTATTTCAATATGAAAATAATAGACAAAATCATCGTTATCTGTAAAATTTGATAATCGAGATTTGACTATTGTGGGAAAATCTTTTATTAAATTAAAAGAAAGATTTTGATTGTAATTTCTTTTACAAATCCCATTCGACATCTGGTTATATCAAATGGCTCGTGATTTAAACGAAATTTGATAGTAGGAATTTTGTTTCTATATCATTTGTAAAAATATATGCTTGTGAAAAGTATTTTGAAAACTTTTCTAAAAATAGAGCTTCTTTGCTTGCAAATCTCTCGATTTATTTTTGAAAAAATTTCAGGGGGTAGAATTCGTCTACACTTGTTATATAGACTGATTCTATACATTTTAATAAAAATAGGAGTGTTTCTCCCTTTATTAATAAAATACTGAAATATATCAAGAAGATTGTTTATCTCCTTAATATCTGTATATTCGATTAGGAGTTCATCCCAATCTCTATATAATATAGAATTATATAGCAAATCTTCGGCTTGATTTTCCTCAGTTGTTTTTTCAACTAAGAAGTTTGAGAATTGTGAGAGAGAACGCCGAAAATTGGCTTTTTGCTCAAGAATATTGTTTTTCCATATCTTGTTAATGAAAGAATAATAATCTAGGGGCAACCCTGGATTATAAAAGTCTTTAATTTGGGATATTTCGAGATTTTGTTGTTTTTTCAACAAATCCTCGGTATTTTTGGTGATTTCAGAATAGGTTTTTTGGTATTCTGAATCTGGGTTTTGAGAGAATTCAAAATAGCTCACCGGGGTTGGTGATTGTGATCCAAGTGGCTGAAAGGATGGGTTTGCCATTGGATAAGGAACATAATATCCTTGTTTAGGATAAAATGCTACCTGTGTTGGTGTATCAACAAATCCTTGTTTAGGACTTACTGGTACAGGTGCATAAATAAATCCTTGTTTAGGACTTACTTGTGGAGATACAGCCACAAATCCTTGTTTAGGACCCATTTGTGGTGTTTTTGGACTTTCTTTCGCAGCCACGAATCCTTGTTTAGAATTCATTGGTGCTTTTGGGCTTTCTTTGCAGCCACGAATCCTTGTTTAGAATTCATTGGTGCTTTTCCTTTATTGGGCTTTTTATGAACCGTAGTCCATTCTCCCATTTTTATTTCTAGAGGCTTTTTACCTCTATCCATAAGGCCAACAATCATTAGTACAAATAAATTTAGGGTTTTCTATTAAATATCTTCATCGAATCAGACGACTGCTTTAAATTGATTCATATAATATTTCAGTAGGATTTGTTTTCTTACTGAAGCATACTTCTAAATCTTGTTCTTCAAGATTTTTAATTACTTTCCTTGCCTGTTTTCCTTTATTAGGACAGTGTGTGGCAATATGACCTTCTTCATCACAAATAAAACATTTACAAATTTGTTTTTAGTATTATTAGAAGGTTTTCTTCTAACAAATTTTTCTCTTTAGTATTATTATCTCGAATATAATTTTTATTACTGTGTTTCCATTGAGATTTTTATGTTTTTATAGGTTTTTGGACGCATAGAGTTACATCCAAATTCCCATTCTCCTTCTAACATTTTTGTACAATATCTATAGCTTAACTTATTTTTGACTTGTTTAGCCGCTTTACTTGTAAACAATGTAATATAATTCTTTCTTTAGCAAAATTTATTCTATTTCCTATTGTATCTATATCCGACATGGTTTTGCCAATATCATTACTATATTTAATAATGAAAGAAGCATATTTGTTTATGCAAATTTCATCCCAAGGTGGTGGTAATTTATGAAAATATTGGTTTTTCCAAAATCTATACTATCATTTTTAACTTTTGATATTCATGAAGAAATTTTTAGAAAAGTCTTCTAAATATCTAATATCACATAATTTTAATTTTGATGTAATATATTTGGATTGGCTATCCTGATCTTTTTTATTAGTATAACCACAAAATTCTATTTTTAGAATTGAGGTTAAACCTTTTAATAAATCTTTAGGGGTACCTATTTGATTAATAAGTTGACCCTTTTGTTCTTTTCCTTTGTCGGATTCTTCCCAACGTCTAAGGAATTGCAAAACATCTCCCTGAAATGTTCCTAAAAAGTAATTTAAGAATTTTTCTTTTGACCAGATTGTACTGTTGTTGTTTACAACAATGGTCATAGACTGTGCCCAATCATCTATGGTTTTTTCATAGTTTGGTAGAGAAATATTAGTTAAATCTAGATATATTCCTCCTTGAGCAACATTTCTTTTATTTAAATCGTCTATCCTGTTTGGTATAGACACAGGTATTGGTTGACTAGTTTCTCCTGGGTTTTCCAGTTTTATGTCATTTGTAGCTATAGTTTCTATGTTATTATCTAATATTCTTGTTGTGTTTTCAACATTTTCATAAGTTTTATACATAGATCTCAGATTATCATCTGTTTGAGGATCTGAGTCTATTTTTCTTTTACCATAGGGATCTCGTTTGTCGATTTCCCAAGGTTTAGGTTGTTGGTACTCGTATGGATCTGGTGGTTCAATATCCATAGATTCCGGGGTTTCTATGTTTTCTTCTGTTGAAGTGTTTTCTTCATCAGAATTTTGACTTGTAACACAAATTTCTAAATTTGTGTTTTTACTAGAATTTTGACCTGTAACACAAATATCTAAATTTGTGTTATCGCTATTATTTTCTAAATTATCATTATTATCGCTAGAACTACTAACACTACTTTCGGTAGTGTCATAGTTTAACATATAATGATAATTATATTTATTAAATAGATCTTTATGTTGTTCATAAAGTTCTTCTATTAATTTTAAGTATTCTACTTTTTCTAAGTTATCCTCTGTTTTAGAAAATTGGTTTTCCAATGTTCTATTAGAGTTTTATAAGATTCAAAATCATATTTTTCTTGTTTTTTATCTTTTTAATTTTTCTTTTTCTTTTGTTTTTAATAATGTTAGTAGAAGAAGAATCATCCGAAGAATCATCTTCATCGATAAAGTTAATATTACGTTACTATTCTTGTAATGTAAAGGACCTAAATCTAAATCAATCTATATTGTTAGTATTATTATTAATTACTTGATCTAATTTATTATTTACATCGGATAGTAATTCTTTAGATTTGTTGTTCAAATCTAAATCATTACTTCTCCCAAACTATCTACTTTTTCTTCTATTTTACTTACCTTAGTATATAATTTACTAAAATATGTAGAAGTTATATCTACAAGAGTATTGATACCTTTACTTAGAGCCGATATATTATTTTCATTCTTAGAGTCTATATGCATAATATGATTATAAAAATTTAATTCTTTAAAAATTATAAAAATATAAATTATTAAATAATAAAATTATATTTTTACTATCGTAAAATATATAATTTAATTTCGACCTAAAAAATTTGTCTTTACCCCTAATACTGAAGTTGAAAAGAAAATATAATTCAGGGTTAATCATAAATTAAGTCTATTTTAACTAAAATAATAAAATAATTTCTCTAGTATCATTTTATTAAAATATATTTTTATTGCATTAAGATAATTTTAAGATTTTCATATGCAATCATCTAGGGAAAAGATTATATAAAATTAGGATACCAAATCAGTTTCATATCTCTTACTAATCATTTAATGTTATCTCATTTTTTCACGTTATTGAAGTATATTTTGTTGAATTTTTAATCCAAAATTTGTATAATTAACTAAAATTTTCCACCACGTCCCAACCCTAAATGAAAATTGTTGAACACTAATCACCAAACACTCCAATGCTACAGCTCTCTAAATTTATTTTTATGAATTTTTATCATCTGTTGATTTATAGGTAAGTTTTAAATTTTGTAGTTTCTATTCTTTATTGTACAATTCACTCCAATGCCACGCCCCATTGTCTCTTTTAACGCCTCTGTTATGTGGCGAACAACATTGCCTTCATTGTTCATGTCAGCATTCCTCAGTCTCCTAGATTATTCCAAAGCCTTTATTCCAAGCAACCATTACGCCTTCCAGCATTCACTCTAATGCCACGCCCCATTGTCTCTTTTAACACCTCTAGTATGTGGCGAATAACATTGCCTTCATTGTTCGTGCCAGCATTCATCAGTCTCTTAGATTACTCGTCTAAAGCCTTTATTCCAAGCAACCATTAGGCCTTCCAGTATTGTCTGCAACCCTACCCACGTCTCTGATATTCCTTCTAAATTGATCAGGTTTTTTAAAAATAGTTGGTTGGAATATCGAAATTGAAAATTAATGAAAGTCTTAGTGAGTATTTCTGCTTTTCGATCATTGGAATTGAAAATTGAAGACTTATGAAAGAGAAAAGAAAATATTATTGTAAAAAGGTTCAGGGCATAATGAAAAATGAAAAATAATTGGTTTTCATAATGAGGGTGGGTTTGGATGGGTGCGTTTATGTAACACCCCTTAACCCTTATTCGTCTTCGGAATAAGGTTACGGAATATTACCGGACATTTTAGAACAAATACGAACAATCATATAATAATATAACATATACATCATAATTTAATCATAATGTCCTTTTATGAACCTTCGAGGCCCAAAACACATGTTAGAAACAAAACGAGACTTAATCGGAAGTCTAGAAAATTTTTCGTGAAATTTCAAAATTTTTCCTAAGTACAGAGCTCACATGCCCGTGTGGCCTAAGGACACGTCCGTGTAACTCAAAACACGCCTATGCTTTAGGCCGTGTCCGACCCCATGTAACTCTCTGACTTAGACCACACGACCAGCCACACGCCCGTGTGCTAGTCGTGTGTCTCATATGGTCTAATCACACGCCCGTGTGCCAGGCCATGTGGACTCAAAATGAACCTTTAATAATAAGTTTAACCAACCCTGCAATCTTAAACCTCAAACAACTCAATAACCAATATTCAACCAATTCAAAGCGCAATCAAATACATCCAAATCATGCCAAGTATTCTACCTAATGACCTAACCAACATAGGTATTTTACAAATACTTTCTAACTAAATTCATTTAACTTCATTTAAACCAATTCAAATTTTATACCAAATTTCAACCTAAAATTTGCATATATTAAATTCATTCATACCTCAAACAAAACATACTATTTTATAATCTCAACATAACTCATAACTTATACATATAATCAATTAAAGTCATCTTATATCATCATTTACAACCATTTCTCAAAATGACAAACACAACATCCTAGGTACATACCATTTAGCAAAAAGAAATGTACTTCACCACAATGAGTTCGGGATCGGCCTTGGATGCTGATTTAACGTTTTGATTTTAACCTAACCTGCGCACGGAAACAAACCGTACACTGAGTATAAACTCAATGGTATTTCTATAATCTAAATACTTTAAATATATAAAAGTAATGTTATTTACACATTCAATCATATAAATATTATAATTGTACAATAAACAATCCATAGCTAAATCATTTATAGCTCATTCACTTCCGATCAATTGTTATCCCAGATAGCATTTCACAATGTCAACATATATCATTTGAACCATTATATTGGTTATACACATTCAATTAAAAAATTCTCAATATATAGATATATATATATATATATATCTAACCTTTTTTTTTTCATTGTTCAGTATCATTCATATCAATCAAATTTGCCAATTCATTATCTACCTCTATTAACAAAACTCATACTTTGGTGGATACACAGATCTAACCAAAACACACCAGTATGACACCCAATACCTTATCTGTAACATCCTGAAAATGGGCCTATGCATTTTTGATTTAATTATACGAAATGGCATGTCTTATATGTGTTATGAATGTATGGTGAACATTTTTGGAAACTTGGAAATGTTAAGTTTAAAAGAAGAAATTGAACATTTTTGAAAACTTGGAAATGTTAAGTTTAAAAGAGGAAAGTGAACATTTTTGGAAACTTGAAAATGTAAGGAAATGTTTTAGAATTGTTAAGTTTAAAAGAGGAAACTAAGGCAAGGTGGTCTTAAGAAAATTAATAGAAGAAATTTGACACAAGAACGGGCTTGGAGAAGTGGCTAGGAGGCACCACTTAAAGCCCATGAAGTGGCGCCACAATCAAGGGAAGGAGCCTAGGTTCGAGTCACGTGGGAAGCAAATAAAGAGTTTTATTTTGCTGCAAGGAGCAAGGAGTTGGATGGCACCAAGGCACTTGGGAAGAGTTTAATTCTCTTTAAAATTCGCTAAATAGGTGGATCAATGAGGATAATTATTGTTTAAGAGATAAGAGATAATTAAGGGATTATTTTTATTAATTTTTAATAAAGTTATCAAAATAGGAGTGATGGCCAAGTAAAGGATTTTAAGTTAGTAATTTGGCTACTAGAGGAAAAGAGAGCCATTCATCATATCTTCTTTCAACTCTTCTCTCGTCAATTTCCTAGAGCATCTCTTCTTCTTCTTTTGTTAGCAAAACCGAAAACTAAAGTAAGCCTAGCCGAATTCTTCATAGCTTTTGTGATCTCCATTAAAATCGAATCCATAAACTCCTCAAGATACCATCATTAGCCGATTTCTTTATACCAATCAAAAGTGAAATCAAGATCCTTCTAGCCTACATAGCGAATATTGCTAAAGGTTCAAGCAAGGATCGCCGATCTCTAAAGTAAGGGTAAGATCTCATTCGGTTTCATCCTTTTCTTTTAAGATTTGCGAAATCTAGGACTAACCCATTAATATCTTGTTGCCGAAACTTTGAAGAGATCTTTCGGGATTTACTAAGTGTCAACTACAAGGAAGGAGAAATTCTTTTCCTAAGGTACACCATAGGCCACATGTTCCCTAGTTATTCGGTGAGTTTTGGATTTAAAATCCACAAGGTAAGTATCTATAGCATTCGCCAAGGCCATGTTGAGTAAATAGATGTGTTTCATTAATATTTAAAAGCGAAACTAATCTATTCAAGTAATCTAGTGATTGTCGATTTTAAGAAAGAAGGATACAAAGTTTTGGCATTTGATTAGACATCAATCGGCGAAAGAAGGTAAGGATTTAAGTGTACTAATCCTCATGGATTTGGTTTTATGGCGAATGGCTCTTTACTAAGTATTAAATGATTGATTAAATGTAGAGATTTAAGATCTAAGGCATTAGATCAAGCTTTTCGGATTTGGATTGGAAACCTTAAGTGAATCGGTGTGTACCCACACTATCTTTTAATAAGATTTATGGCTAAAATTTAATATGAGCATGTTTATAAGAATGTGAATATGGCTAAAGTACCATGCTATGGTACAAAGTACTCGTGCACGTTTCCTACTCCTACTAGGATTATGTTAAAAATCATTTACACACATATGACATTATAAGAATGTGAAATAAGAATTTGGCATGTTAATGCATGATATGTATGATATGGGGCATATGGGTTATATGAAAAGGGAAAGTGAATGTGGTGACCTAAGACCACGATATCCGAATGTGGTGACCTAAGACCACGATATCCGAATGTGGTGACCTAAGACCACGATATTTGAATGTGGTAACCTAAGACCACAAATTTTATAAGAGGCGATGAGCACGTCATTGCAATGACGCCTTAGATGGTGTGTAGCGGATGGAGGGTTGACTTAGTAGTCCCCACGGTGTGCAGGATGGTACGAGTGATGTGTAGCGGATGGCATATAGGTTTGGGTTCAGGTTGCATCATTATTTTCTATCTGTTATATGAATATGCATGTAATATGTGAACATATGCCTAAATTGTTAAATTTTAGTGTTGGTTACACATTGAGTCTGTTTGACTCACCCCTTGTGGGATTATTTTTCAGGTAACGATCAGTAATGGACCGGGTCGGCAAGAGCTTAAAGGTGGCCATGCACAGCAAGGAATTTATTCAATTTAGATTTTTATTTTATTAAGTACTTTGAATTTATTCTTTTTTTTTTTGGGAATTATTTGATGTAATAAGGCCATAGTAGAACTACTTTACCTTGCTTTTATTTATTAAGCTTACAAACCTTATTTATTAAAAGATTAAGTAAATTTATTTTAAAACAAAGCCTAAACATTTTGTCACCTAAAGTAAAGGATTTTAATAATGAAATAAACTTGTTTTCAACTCAAGCCCAACCCAAAACAATCTTTCTTTCAAAACACACAAGTTTTTCCTAAGTAACAAAAGAATTTGAAAGCAGTTTACAGGGAACATACCAGATCCAGTCAAGGCTCGTGGGTCGGGTTCGAGGTGTTTCAATTTGGTATCAGAGCTAGGTTTTAAACTCTCGGCCTTGGGTTTAAGGACCAAAACGTTTTCAAAGTTAAGCCAAAAAGAATTTTTGTGAATTAAGCAGGATTTTCTGGCATGGCCCACTAAGTCTCCGACCCGAAGTCCACCACGTAAGTACTCCGATCTCTTGGGTGATCTATATTATGATTTGTAGAAGGGTAGAAATGGAACGTGGAATAGAGATTTAGTACTTGAACCCTAGGGCTAGTTACCCCAACAATTACATAAGACTTAAATGCCTAATTAAACAAACTTGTGGTTAAGTTGCCGAGTTAGGGTGTGGCAACCATGGTGCGCATGTCTAGGATTGGATTCAGTGGGAGCTTGGTATTTAAGTAGTCCGCGTGACTCACCTCCTCTCCACTCGAATCCTACCTGGTGCATAGCCTCGATTCACCCTAACCAAGAGGACTTATACATGGGCTAAACCCCTAACTAAAACCCGAAAGAGACTAGCCGTATTTTTATGGAAACCCTAGCTTTAAAATCCCTATATTACCCTTTTAAGAGTAACAAAAGATTTTTGCAAAAATTCTTCCAAAATATTTCCTACTTGCAAAAAAATTACAAAAATACCCCTAGTGGTAAAATTACAAAAATGCCCTTGGTTTATAAAAATTTTCAAAATACCCACATTATCAAAATTTCATTACTTTGCTTAAAGGAACCCTAAATTTACAAAATATCAAAATACATTAATTATGGGAAAAAAATTTACGAAATTACCCCTAACCTACAAATTACCGAAATACCCCCGAGTTACAAAATTACCAGAACGACCCCCGATCTTTAAAAATTTTTGCAACAACACTGATATGGAAAACAAATTCTCAAAAATAACCTTCAAGTTTTGTAAATTCCAAAGTACCCTTGATTTATCAAGATTTACAAATTTACCAAGGTTAATTACCAAAATACCCTCAGATTTTAAAATTTCTAAAATACCCCCGGGAATGCAAAATTTCCAGAATGCCCTTATTGACAAAAACATCAAGGAACCTTATTTTGACAAATTACGAAAATACCCCTATAGGATAAATTACGAGAATACCCTTAGGTAGTGGAAAACAACGAACAAATGACAATTACAACATTTCTTGTAATGGACGCAAGTTCATATGTGTGACTATGTGAATGATGTGAAAGTGCATGTGTATGAATCGAAAGAACTACTCCTTAAAACTATTAAACATAAAACCGTTCGTGTTAAATCAGTGGAACAAAACTAATACATAAAATTCTTTAAACCAGATAAACGCAAGTGGAAGTATGAATTCAAGGGGACGTGGTCGTAATATGTGTGGCTGTGGAAGAGGCGAATGACCGTGTCTCGAACTCATTAGATCGGGTCAAGGATCCGAGAATGAAATGCCACCACCACCCCAGTACCGCTAATATGGAATATCGGGACTAGACGGGGATGACGCAGGTGTCACAAGAGATCTTGTGGGTCTTGGAAAGGGTAGCGAGAGGCGGTGGAGGCATGGGAGCTCAAAAGTCGGTACTGAGCGACTCGAGCCAACGGAGTGAAGTGTTTCATGATATATCGAGTGTAGCACCCAATACTGCTGAGTATTGGTTGGAGGCGACTGAGCGGATTATGGATGAGCTCGACTTAACTGACGAGGAAAAGCTGAATGGGTTGGTGTCGCTTCTTCGCGATGAGTCATATCAATGGTGGTTAACAGTTCGGGATGGTGCCACAACTGAGGATCTGACCTGGGAATATGCTAAGGCGGCATATCAGAAAAAGTATGTCGGCACACGTTATACTGATGAGCAAAGGAAGGTGTTTTTGGGGCTGGTTCAAGGGAACAAGTCAGTAGCAGCGTATGAAGCTAAATTTTGAGGTTAAACCGGTATGCTTGAGAAGTGGTGTCAACAGAGCATGAGCGGTGTGTCCGGTTTGAGGACGGACTAAGGGATGACCTGAGGTTGTTAGTCGCTCCACATCAAGAGCGGGAGTTTTCTGCTTTAGTAGAGAAAGCTAAGATGGTGGAAGGAATTAAGGAGTCCGTGAGGGAGAACTCCGATCGAAATAGGCAGAAGAGAGAATTTGGATCGTCAAGGCCATCCAGGAATGAGCAAAAGAGGCCTAGAGTTGAAGGGCCACGAGGTCGACAAAAGTCGCTACTAGAGGCGTTACCTACTTGTGAACAATTTGGGAAGAAGCACTTAGGTGAATGTTGGAAAAAGACGGGAGGATGTTATAAGTGTGGGTCAAAGGACCATATGATTAAGGACTGTCCGATGAGACCAAATAGGAATCAACCAGTAGCTCAGAATGTTAATCAGTGGTAGAGGTGGACAAGCGACCTCGGCCGAGGTCGTGGTTCGAACCATGGAGGAAATGGTTCCGTGGTGGTCGTGGAGCACCAAGCGGAGTCTTGAAGGTTCGGATGCAAGGCGACCAAGGTTGGTTTATGCAATCGGGCCGTCATGAGGAGAATGATGTGCCGATGTGACAACGGGTAAGTTTTTATTTTGAATGCCTTTATTACCTTGTTTATTATAGAGCTAGTTCGTTCTTGTATTACTAGTGAATGGTATGAAACCTTAGATGTGAACTTTGGAATTGTGCATAGGAAATGTGTTAGTTTTATTAAGATCGAGAATGTGACAATAGCGTAGTGTGGTGAGTTAGATTGTACGATTGTTCGTCAGAAAGTAATTTCGAGGACGAAATTATTTTAAGGGGGTAGAACTGTAACATCCTGAAAATGGGCCTATGCATTTTTGATTTAATTATACGAAATGGCATGTCTTATATGTGTTATGAATGTATGGTGAACATTTTTGGAAACTTGGAAATGTTAAGTTTAAAAGAAGAAAGTGAACATTTTGGAAACTTGAAATGTTAAGTTTAAAGAGGAAAGTGAACATTTTGGAAACTTGGAAATGTTAAGTTTAAAAGAGGAAAGTGAACATTTTGGAAACTTGGAAATGTAAGGAAATGTTTTAGAAATGTTAAGTTTAAAAGAGGAAACTAAGGCAAGGTGGTCTTAAGAAAATTAATAGAAGAAATTTGACACAAGAATGGGCTTGGAGAAGTGGCTAGGAGGCACCACTTAAAGCCCAAGAAGTGGCGCCACAATCAAGGGGAAGGAGCCTAGGTTCGAGTCACGTGGGAAGCAAATAAAAGAGTTTTTTTTGCTGCAAGGAGCAAGGAGTTGGACGGCACCAAGGCACTTGGGGAAGAGTTTAATTCTCTTTAAAATTGGCTAAATAGGTGGATCAATGAGGATAATTATTATTTAAGAGATAAGAGCTAATTAAGGGATTATTTTCATTAATTTTTAATAAAGTTATCAAAATAGGAGTGATGGCCAAGTAAAGGATTTTAAGTTAGTAATTTTCACTACTAGAGGAAAAGAGAGCCATTCATCATATCTTCTTTCAACTCTTCTCTCGTCAAATTTCCTAGAGCATCTCTTCTTCTTCTTTTTGTTAGCCAAAGCCGAAAACTAAAGTAAGCCTAGCCAAATTCTTCATAGCTTTTGTGATCTTCATTAAAATCGAATCCATAAACTCCTCAAGATACCATCATTAGCCGATTTCTTTATACCAATCAAAAGCCGAAATCAAGATCCTTCTAACCTACATAGCCGAATATTGCTAAAGGTTCAAGCAAGGATTGTCGATCTCTAAAGTAAGGGTAAGATCTAATTCAGTTTCATCCTTTTTCTTTTAAGATTTGCCGAAATCTAGGACTAACCCGATTAATATCTTGTTGCCGAAACTTTGAAGAGATCTTTCGGGATTTACTAAGTGTCGACTACAAGGAAGGAGAAATTCTTTTCCCGAAGGTACACCATAGGCCGCGTGTTCCCTAGTTATTCGGTGAGTTTCGGGATTTAAAATCCACAAGGTAAGTATCTATAGCATTCGGCCAAGTCCATGTTGAGTAAATAGATGTGTTTCATTAATATTTAAAAGCAAACTAATCTATTCAAGTAATCTAGTGATTGTCTATTTCAAGAAAGAAGGATACAAAGTTTTGGCATTTGATTAGACATCAATCGGCAAACAAGGTAAGGATTTAAGTGTACTAATCCTCTGGGATTTGGTTTTATGGTGAATGGCTCTTTACTAAGTATTAAATGATTGATTAAATGTAGAGATTTAAGATCTAAGGCATTAGATCAAGCTTTTGGATTTGGATTGGAAACCTTAAGCGAATCGGTGTGTACCCACACTATCTTTTAATAAGATTTATGGCTAAAATTTAATATGAGCATGTTTATAAGAATGTGAATATGGCTAAAGTACCATGCTATGGTACAAAGTACTCAGTACGTTTCCTACTCCTACTAGGATTATGTTAAAAATCATTACGCACACACATATGACATTATAAGCATGTGAAATAAGAATTTGGCATGTTAATGCATGATATGTATGATATGGGGCATATGGGTTATATGAAAAGGGAAGTGAATGTGGTGACCTAAGACCACGATATCGAATGTGGTGACCTAAGACCACGATATCCGAATGTGGTGACCTAAGACCACGATATTTGAATATGGTGACCTAAGACCACGAATTTTATAAGAGGCGATGAGCACGTCATTGCAATGACGCCTTCGATGGTGTGTAGCGGATGGGGGTTGACTTAGTAGTCCCACGGTGTGCGAGGATGGTACGGTGATGTGTAGCGGATGGCATATAGGTTTGGGTTTGGGTTGCATCATTATTTTCTATCTCGTTATATGAATATGCATGTAATATGTGAACATATGCCTAAATTGTTAAATTTTAGTGTTGGTTTCACATTGAGTCTGTTTGACTCACCCTTGTGGGATTATTTTTCAGGTAACGATCAGTAATAGATCGGGTCGGCAAGAGCTTAAAGGTGGCCATGCAAGAAGGAATTTATTCAATTTAGATTTTTATTTTATTAAGTACTTTGAATTTATTCTTTTTTTTTTAGGAATTATTTGATGTAATAAGGCCATAGTAGAACTACTTTACCTTGCTTTTATTTATTAAGCTTACAAACCTTTATTTATTAAAAGATTAAGTAAATTTATTTTAAAACAAAAGCCTAAACGTTTTGTCACCTAAAGTAAATGATTTTAATAATGAAATAAACTTGTTTTCAACTCAAGCCCAACCCAAAACAATCTTTCTTTCAAAACACACAAGTTTTTCCTAAGTAACAAAAGAATTTAAAACGGTTTACATCGGGGAACATGCCAGATCCGATCAAGGCTCGTGGGCCGGGTTCGGGGTGTTTCATTATTGGACAATTCGAAGTAATATATTGACACCTAGTGTCTCATCGGCCATGCCGAAGTAAATTGGTACCCACTACCTCATCGAATTTATCCAAGTAATAATTTGACACCCAGTGCCTCATCAACTCGTGGTCGAAGTATCCCTGAACACTTCCAATCATATGGCATGCCAACTATATCCGACTCAGCCTGATACAATTAATAGGATTTTCAAATCACTTTTCAATTCCCAATCAATACACATTTCAAATAATCACATATACTCACAATTCAATTCATTTCAATTCAATTCAATACTAATACTCGCCTCAATTTCACTTACCATATATATATAAATAACAAATACAGCAATTAATAATTAGCTTCGGATTATAGAAATACAAACCGTAATTCTCAAGCTACTCCTTGTTAATCTTGTCTTTTCCTTTCTTAGCCGATGACTCTGGCTCAACGTTAGCTATGAAAATTAAAACAATTTAAAATCATCAATACACACAATTTCACATTGAATATTTCAATTTATACTCAACTTTTGCCCAAATTCCAATTTAGTCCTTAATCAATTCTAATTCCATTTTCTTCACAATTTATTCTTTATTTTTATTCAACTACTACTTAAAACTAAATTTAACTCTCTAATTTCATCATAAACTCTAAATTTAAAAATCTCTCAATTTAGTCCCTATTATTTGAAACTTATAATTTATTCTACAATTCAATCATTTTCTCAATTCTAACTTGAAATTCTATCAATTTAACCCATAATACTTCAATTTATTCAACATAAACAACATCTAGAAATCTATTAACTTTCAAAATTTCAACATAAATCAAGTAGTATTTTATCCTAATATTTTAAAAAATCAAAATTACAAGAAAAGAACTAAATTGACCTACCAATTTGAATTTAAACCCTTAAAATCCCTAATTTCCTTCTTTTCTTTCTCCTTTTCTTTTTTTTTCTTCCTCTCTGTTTCGTCCTAATGTTTCTCTTTTCTTTTCTTTTATTTCTTTTATTTCTTTATTTTGTTTTATGTTTATTATATTATTATATTATATTAAAATAATAATTACTTAAATAATAAGAATGCATGTATTATTATATTATACTTATGATTATTATTTTACACATGTATTTCACTATTATCACACACTTGTCACTTATAGCTTAATTGCTAATTTAGTCTCTTTACTTTTTCTATTCTACAATTCAACTTTCTTCCTATATTCAATTTAGTCCTTACACCTAATTATTTTTAATTCAAACTAATTCACCTAATCAAAACCTAATTAACCACACAAATATCTTCATAAATATTTTTAATAAATATTTACGAATCCGTTTCACGAAAATAGAGACCCAAAAATACACTTGTCCGATACCCATAAATTTTAAGTCGTTACAGTTTACCTGCAATTAGCATAAAAATAATTGTGATAATGAGATTAAATATTGTAAGGATATTATAGTGTGAGATAAAAATAAGTTAAACGCATCACACACGATTCAACCCGTTTTTGCCTCCAAATCTGCCACTTTTTTTAGTGATGGTCTAACTCCCTTTTTGGTCCATTTCAATTTACCTCTTGTGCAATTTGATCCCTAATTCAATTTTAATTAATTTAGTTTGATCCTTTTTTTATTTTAATTGCATTTAATTTGATCACTGTTATTTTGTTTCTTCATGTATAATTAAATTAAAATGTTTATTTTATATGGTTTTAATTTTAATGTTATTATATGTAAATTTATTTATAATTAATAGTTATTTAATATAATTATAAAGTAAATATATAATACATGTAAATTTATTTATAAATTATATAAAATATGGTTTTTATACTATGTCTATAACTTTTCATAGTTTATTTACATTTTTAAATTATTTTTAATAAAAATAGAAAAGATTGTTTTTGACATAACGTTTAAAACTACCTATAGCACATTCCCAACCCATAAATAGGAGGATAATGGGCTTCAGTACACTCAAACTCACATCCTTTTACATTGGCAACAATGCACGTACCAATCGAATTAAGACTCGACAAAGTTGATTTTAAAAATAAGATATTTTATTCTTTAATTTAATTTGAAAACCTTCTTTTGCAAAATATATTTAATTTTAATTTATTTTAATAGTAACTTAGTTTGTACTATTAGAAATAAGTATGAGATATTGTTAAAACTTTTAAAAATTTTAATTTATGTAAACATTTAACAAACATTATTTGATTTATTCTTTCATAATTAATTTAAAAACAAAATGTTTAAATTTTCTAATTATTTTAAAATTATTTTAATGACCATATATAGAAACTTATCTTTTGAAATTGAATTAAAACAGATTTAAAATTGTGGCAAACTTTTATAATGGATATTACTGAATAATTGTTTAAAATATTTAAGTTTAAATTTTACTGAATAATACAAATTAAATGTTAAATGAAAATAATGTTTTTAGAAGATTTAATTTAATTTTTAAAGTTTATTCTAATATCAAATATAATGTTTTACTTACATATTTTTATGTTTGAATTTTGTAATCCTTTTATTAACGAAACCTTATAAAATTTTAAAACTTTTATAAAATAATTAAATATAATTAAACATTTATGTTATTTTATGTTTACTTTTCAATCATAATATTTGTAAAATATTATAAATTTTGCATCAAATCGTAAAAATAAATATAATAGATTTTAATTAATACATTGAACCAAATCCATGAATATCATGGTAAGAAAACTAATTATATATTATAATAGTATATGTATTTATTATGTTATATTAATCATATCATATCAATAATCTTTATAATATATGTACATATATACTTATAATAAAAACAACTAGACTCGGGATTTGACCTTATATAATAAAAGGCGACAGACATTTTAAAAAGAAATCTTCTTCTTCTATATTTCTGGAACAGAATTATTTCTCATTTATTTCTATATCCGTTGATTCAATATATCAAAAGATTTTATTTGATGAGACGGCGAGTAGCCAAATTTATGATATTAAAGTTACAAATTACAAAACTAGTATCGAAGAAAGAGACAACATGAAAAAAGTAGATTAAGATTAACACTAAAAGCTCCTAAAAAATGCATTTGAGGTTGAGAGTTGAGGCATATATAAAATGTAAATGCTAGAAGCATGTTTAATCTATGTCAGAAGTGCTATCGTTTAGTCTTTAAGGTTTTCTTTATGTTGCCATGCCTCGAGTTCTTTATGATCACCATGAAAAAGTTGCATGGATGATTGATGATCCTCTGTTGAGGTGGTGGATTGGAGTTGAAAGTTTAGAAGAGAGAAAAAAGAACTAAGTACATGGGCTTTTATCCCTGCTCTTCTGCTTCATTGGTTGCCCAACTCATCGTTTTGATATGTTGCTTTGTCTTTCTATTCTTAGATACAAGCATAAGAAAAAGCCCAAAAGGATAAAACTTATTCAAACATATTTAACTTTATTAATTAATTATATGTATGCATTCATATTTTTTATATTTCTTTGTACGTTATTATTTAATTTTATATATATTTTGATGCGTTTGTATATTTGTTGTTGTGTTTACGTTATTTGTTTCAATTATTTTTAATGGCGTATGTTTTGCCTTTTTCATCCATATTTATCATAACTTTGTCATGTCCATATTTTTTTAAATATATATATATAATTTTCACACATTAAAATAATTTTATATATAATTTGGCACATTATACATGTCATGGGGTTAGAACTTTAATATTGCGTTACATTAAAAATAATTTTATGTTAAATCTTCAATTGTTAGAAATTAAGTTAACTTAAACATTTTTAGAGTAAAAAATTGTCTAATGCCACACGGATTGCATGGAAAAATCTAAATTTGTGACACATGTATGTTATATTTATGTATATAATTTTTCATAATTATTTAATTAAGAGAAATTATTTTTTGTTGCTATTATATATCAGTTTATATCATATTTTACATAATTTATCGTACAAATTCATTTAGTAAAAAAAATGTCGATATTGTATTCATGTTACTTTTTTTGTCTTCAAAATTTTATCAATTTAAATAATTTTTACATGTTAATGGTTTATTTTATGTAACATATAATATTTGTATCATGTACATATAAATTTTTATGACATTATGAATAGACATGATCATGGGCTGAGTCACCTGCCCAAAATATGGGAGGATTTGGATAAAATATAAAGCCGAAAAATGAGCTTGGACACTGTGTAGGATTTTTTTGCTCGGGCCTGGTCTAGCCCGAATCAGCTTATACTTTATTTTATGTTGTTATTTTGTTGCTATTTCATTATTATATTGTTACTATTTTGTCATCATTATTTGGTATATAACTTTTGTTTTATTGTTAATTTTGTTACTATTTTAAAGACTTTTATTTGCTAAGTTATAACTATTTTAGTGTTATTTAAGTATAAATATTTTTAAAATATTTTTAATTTGTTGAGAAACATTTATTTTAATGTTTTTAGTGTATTTACTATATTATATTTTTAAATTTGTTTTTATATAAAAATTATAAAAAAATTAATACGGGCAGGTTAGGTTGAGTTTAGCAATATTTTACTCTAGTTCAGGCTTAAGAAGAATTTTAGGTCCATTTTTTTTATTGAGTCAGGCTTAAGCCTAAAAAATAGGTCTAAATTTTGCATTAACCTGACCTGAACCCAACCAAGCTCGGCCCATGATCAATTCTAAGCATGAACACGTGTTTCAATCATTTTACATTCTTTTATTATGTATTAAACTATATCATATTTCTTATAGCCTTTCATAATAATTTAATTTTAATTTTAATTTTAAATTTATTTATTTAAAATTTACGTCATAACGATTATAATATATTTTTGACACAATGCTTAAATAAAGCATAAACGTTTAAGGGTGTTTGAACTTATATCCTCCAAGTTATAACAATAATAATGTTAATCAAATTAAAATTCAATCGATTTATATTTATTATATATTAATATAAATATTATATTTAAAATTTTAATTTATTTTCTTGAAACAAAGTATATTCTTATATCAAATAAAGATCCCTCATAGTTAATGTTAAATTTCCTTTTTTCTTATACAAATCTATTCTTTTTCATACAATGACTAAAATTATTTATAATCTCTCCAATTTTTAAATAGAAGTATGATGCGCGTCCCTCTACACTAGCAACAATATGTCAATATAAATACTAATCAAACTAAAACTCAATCGGATTATAGAATTTAAACACGGTTATATTTTATTTATACGAAAAGAAACAATATATAGGCAAATTTTCAATTCAACCTACGGAAATGGAAGCACTTGCAAGAAAAGTCTATGTTGGCTGGCTGCTCCTACTTTTGAATTATTTTCCTAAGCAAAACCCATAGTATAAAATTGTTGTAATTATCATTGGACCACCCTAAATTAATTAGCGTAGACTTGGAAAAGAATAGTTAGTAAAAAGGAAATTAATTTGATAAATACATTTTTTGATTTAACTCTGAAAAGTTGATATTTCATTGAAACTCTTTTTAAGCACACTCTCCAATGGAACCTTAACGACTCATTTTTGTGGGAAATTAACTTTGATGGAGTTGTATCCAATCCACTAACCTTTGATGTATATTAATATATAAAAATATTTACACTTCAGTATTTCATCAATCATTTTCTAATTAATTTGTTATTTCTTTTCAATATTTATAATCATTCAATTAATAAAATTATTAGCAATAGACCAAAAATTGACATAGCTAATTCATCACATTTAAAATTTAAAATTAAAACAATACACTCTGATTTCTTATTAATAAATTGAGCAAATAGCTTGATACTGAATTTATACACAACTACATATTCCTCAACAATATTACTGATTCTGTTCAATTAACTCTAATAAAGATTAAAGAAATTATCAAGTGAAAAATAATAGTCTATCGTCTCATTTCTTGAGTTTTTTTTGTGAAAGTTCTCTAATAAATGAAGAGGAAGACGGAAGCCTCTCATTAACCATACTGCCCATCCAAACAAATATAGCGTGTTCCTTCACTAAACAAAGCTCTTTAATTTTTAATAATATACGCGGATTAAAGGAGAATCAATACGTAATTCTATCAAGTCTTCCGACCCATCTCAAATTATAAAAAAGAAGAAGCAAAACACCCATCCTTTTTTTTTTTTTTTTTCTTCTCTCCAAGTGATTCCTTTCTCAAAGGTAAGCTACTTTCTTCCTAAAACCAAGTCGTAAGTTTTTGTTTTTATGTATTTGTTGAGATTCTATGGTTTGGGTTTTGTTCAGTTAACTCTCTTATTGCTTTACTCTCTGGGGTTTGATTAAATTCATTGTTTTTGGTTTAGGGTTTTGAAAGTATTAACTTTTCTTTCTTTATCAAAGGAAAATTTTTGGAGAAAATAGATTTGACTTTTTCTTTTCATGTTACTCCTTTTACTTACTGGCTTGAGACTTGTTTCAGTCCTATGAACTGAGTTCACATTTTTCTTTTTAATTCTTAAGCATTAATTTGCCTGGTACTGAATGTTAAAAACTGCACTTACTATTCTGCAACCTGAAAAGGGTCGTTTTGGGAGCTTATTGGGATTTTGTTTGACATTCTTTGTCTCTATATAAAAAAGTAAGATTTGATAGGGCAACTGTTATTTTTTATTGCCTTATTACGTTTATTAATTCTTGTAATTCATATTATAACCGAAGTCACAGTTTTATTTGCTCTGTTTATTTTCCTTTTTTGTGTGCTTCCTCATTTATGCCAAAATAGAGACACACACTCGCACGCACATGAATAGAAAAGAATGATTTTGCTAAGATGAAGTTTTCTGTGACACTAAGTACCGGGATATCTATATTTATTAAATAAATATATATTATAAAGTTTTCATTTACCAACCTAAAACTTACTGGAAATGATGATTGTGAAGTTTTATGGAAATTGTCACTGATATGAAAGTTGTAAACTAAAATGAATTGAATTCCTTGCCGTGTCCTCCTACCCCTAAGTTTTATTGAAGTACTAGTAATGCTGGAAAATTCCTGATGTGGGTCAAGAACCGAAGAGACAGTGCTTGAGAGTTGCTAGTTTTTATCATTGTTTGATTGATTGTCCTAACTGAAACTTGTGCATATGGGAACTCTTCTTTTTTTTTAAATTTTTTTTCTCTTTAGCAATTATGTTGTTCTGTGACAGTCTTGATCTTACTGTCAATCTTGCTTGGATTCAGATGTGAGGGTGTTTTTCTTTTATGTGTTGGACATGTGCCTGCCTTGGTAATGGCAACTACAAAAAAAGAAGGGTTGGAGAAACATAGCTGCCTAGATTCACTAGTTCTCATTCGTAATATGCCTTTATATTTACAATTTGATGCCTAGATATTTTTGCAGAGATGGAAATAACTTGTACACTCGTAAGAGATTTTGTATTTCATTGCATTGGTCATTGGGGTCGACTTTGCTGAAGATGGAATTATTTCTTGGTGTTCTTCTATCAGCTTGCTTGCTCTCATTTGTATCTGCTGATTCACAAGGTTATTCTTGTTCGACTTTTATTCTCCTAACATGTATAAGTGCACCTGTGGGAAAATTTTTCTCAGGATTCCACTTTACTGGTAAATTTGACGATAGATATCATTCAGAATAGGCATGTGTGGGCTTGTCCTTTATTTTTTTAACTTGAAATCTACTTAAGTTCAAGATCCTCATAGTAATGGTCTTTGAAGTTTCTGGCCCTACATGTGCTGAAGTGCTTAGATGTAAAGGGATGATGTTACTCGGCCAATAAGCTTAAATGGAATCAGAATAAGATGCCTGGAGCTTTTCTTCATGCTCATGAGATTTACCTTCCTGCGGGCTATCAATTATTATCAATCTGATGAATTACTGAGGCCTCTAGAGTTGGTTGCCTTTGTTGTTGTTGTCATCATCATCATCATCAAACTGTATGGCTCTTCATTTCCTTTACTTAAATATTCTGAGTTGAGTTTTTGAGAAACTTGGGATGATTTGTGCCTGATATTCTAAATAATAGCGAGATAAGATATCGTACTCTGTAGAGAGGCATGTAGAGTTGCATGCACGAGTGCATATACATGTCGTACTGTGAGATGATGTTCATAATTTCCTTTTCTCCCCTTTGTTGGTTTTAGATACTGATTCTTTAGGCTTTGGCTGGCCAGAGGGGTTATTTGTTTGCTTAATTGTATTATGAATATCTATTATCTGTTCCAGGAGAGGCTTTAGTTGCATTAAAGAATTCACTCCATGCTTCAGCCGATCAGTTGAGAGATTGGAGTCAAAATCTGATTAGCCCATGCACTTGGTCAAATGTTAGGTGTGATCCTAATAATAATGTCATTTCCGTGTAAGTAATTGGCTTACCTTATTTCTTTTTAACCTTGACTATGATGCATAGTTGCAAACGTATACGTACATAATTTCATTGTTCATGAAATATTCTGAAACATAAATTTATATTTATCCCTATTTTGTGAATTTGCTTTCAGGACTTTGTCATCCATGAACTTTTCTGGCACATTGTCCCCTAAAATAGGAGTTCTGAGCAATCTTACATCACTGTACGTATAGAATGTATATTTGAGCAATCAATATATTTTGTATTGTTTCTCGATGTGTTGATTTTTGCTTAGACCATTTGGCCTGACTTCCAAATAATGATCTTATCTATAGTGATGAGAAATCTTCAAGCTGCCTATGTAGATAGGATTCAGATCATAAACCTTCAAGATGCCTACGCAGATTGAAACTATGATTAGTGTATTGGAATTGGAAAAAATCTCAGAGATTTCTGCTGAACACCACATTAAAATCCCTTTTTCTGCTAAGGCTGCAAAAGCACTCAGCTGAAGTTAACTTTAAAGCCCTTTTATATCATATTCTTGGGGTTGACCAAAAAAATCTCCTCGCTATCAAACAGTGCATGAACCTTTCCTGTTTACAATTATCATTATCTCTTGTTTCATACTGTATTGAGTTATGTCATTAGGTATTACCAGGCTCGACGTTCTTACATAGGGCTGAAAAATCTTTTTCCCTCATGAAATAAGCATAGACTGAAAATACAAGTTTCTTCTATTTCCAGTTTCATATTTGGTTTGCTGGTAGTGTGAACAACTTTATTGAACTGGTTATTTCTGAGTATGTTTGTTCTAGCTCTGGGATGGATCTTTTGTGATTATATATTTATATACTTTTTGTGTTCTGCGTGCAGCACATTGAAAGGAAATGGTATAACTGGTGAGATACCAAAAGAGTTTGGGAACTTGTCAAGCTTGACTAGCTTGGATTTGGAAAGTAATTGTTTAACTGGAGAAATACCTTCTTCCCTCGGTAATCTTAAAAATCTGCAGTTCTTGTAAGTACCATCCTGTATATTATATTGAGAGTTTTATTTGTTTTTTTGTATTGTGCATTATCCTGTAACTCATTCATAGGATGACATTCTTTCTTTCATTCAAGCAGGACGCTTAGTAAGAACAACCTTAGTGGAACTGTTCCTCAGTCGATTTCAGGTCTTCCAAAGTTGATCAATCTGTAAGTTTGAATGAGTCGGTCCATGCTTTCCTAGTTTGTAAAGTTTGAACATAAATTCATGATGAATTATTTCTTTTTATACTTTTTTTTGTTTACTGATGAAATGGTTGAATTGTTTTTGCAGTTTTCTTGATTCAAATGATCTTAGTGGTGAAGTTCCAGATCTTTTGTTTAACATTCCAATTTATAAGTATGATTATTTTTTATTAGGTTGTTTAGTTTCCTATTTGTATTGAAGTAACACTTTTTATATGATTAATTTATTTTTGGTATGTGTGTTTTTACTACATCCTTTACACACCAGGCACATATTCATCAGCTGGGAACTTAATTGCTTACCTTTGTTTATTCAGTTTTGCAGGAAACAGGTTAAATTGTGATGAAAATTTTCCTCACCCATGTGTGTCAAATGGAAATGATTCAGGTGATTTCAGTAACTATTTTGACTGAATAACATTTTTTTTAAGAAGTTCAAAGCAGTGTTGCCAAGGAGTGTGCCTAGGTCTTGTGCCTTCAGGGCGGACAACAAAAGCACCTTAAATCCTTTCGGATGAGGTGCATTTGAGCAAAGCACATGCTAGGTGTGCTTAGGTGCTCGTTTTTACTTGGTGGAGAAAAAGCCCTTTTGGTTGAAGTTCTTTTTAATTTATTTTATTTTAACCATTTTGCATTGGTTGTACCTTTTCTAGTAGGAAAGGTGATAATATCAAACTCTATGCATCTTAATATTTGGGTATCCAACAACATGCATTTTGATGGCCAAAAAATTAAAAAACAACATACCTGGTACCACAAAGAAAGCATACTTATTGACCAAGAAAAAAAAAAAGAATATTTTGCATGTTTTGTAGATAGAATGACTATTCTTTAGAGTATATTATCATAATCATATATCCTAAGCGTATTAGATATTATATAGTCATACACATATACATATTGCGCCTTCATTTAGGCAAGCGGTTATTTTTGCGCTTTGTTCCTCAGGGAATGTAGACGTTCTATGCCTAGTGTGTGTTTTGCGCCCTTGACAACACTGGTTCAAAGGTTTCAAAGATACTCCTGTTAAATATGCACCATAATTTGACCAGCTATCTCTGATATTTCTCTTTGCTTGCAGGAACTACGAAGAAGTCAAAGGTTGGTATTATTGTTGGAGTTGTTGGGGGAATTTTAGTAGTTCTTCTTTTTGGTGGCTTGCTGTTTTTCCTGTACAAACGTAGACAGAAAGGCTACAAGGGTGATGTCTTTGTAGACGTGGAAGGTTACTACTAACTTTTAATTACGATCATTTGTGAATGAAAAGCAATGACTAATTATTTCTTGTCTAGTTTAAAGTTTTTCACATGTTTATTTAATTTCTTGGTCTTTCTACTCGCTAGGCAACCAAATAGTTTCTCCATCTATAAGGTGATTTGTCCACAGATCAAGGTTTCCTTAATCCGCTATTATGGTTTCAGGCCACTAAAATTATATCACAGAGGGTTGATTTCTAACTGAACAATGATACTCTTAGCTATCTACTTGGCTGAATTTTGTGTTTCCTTTGGAAAATTTCTTTCCATTAAAACTGATAATATACCGGTTGGCTTTCACAAATCTTAATCTGAATAAGGTTTGCTATTTTTGAGGACGTTACACTTTGTTGACAGATATTACATTGCTAATAATACTGTGCTTATGGATTGAATTTCATTGTAATTAAAGGATAAATTGAGCATAATATGTTCATATATTTGTTTTGAAACTCTTTAAATTTGCATGGTCAGGTGAAGTTGACCAAAGAATTGCTTTTGGTCAATTGACAAGGTTTGCATGGAGGGAATTACAGTTGGCTACGGATAGCTTCAGTGAAAAGAATGTCCTTGGACAGGGAGGTTTTGGAAAGGTGTATAAAGGTGTGCTTCTCGATAACACAAAAATTGCAGTTAAGAGATTAATTGATTTCGAAAGTCCTGGAGGAGATGCAGCTTTTCAACGTGAAGTCGAGATGATAAGTGTAGCCGTTCACAGGAATCTCTTACGGCTCATTGGCTTTTGCACAACACCAACTGAACGCCTTTTGGTCTATCCCTACATGCCGAATTTAAGTGTGGCATATCGTCTTAGAGGTACTACTTTGAGAATTTTGTTCAGCATGGATTTTTGTTACATATTTTAAATCTTTATCTTGAGTTTCAAAAGAAACATACCGTATTTTTACTGCATGTGGTGGTTGCAAAAATGAGCTCATCTATGTTGAGCATATTTGGATTCAACTCAAAATGTTTTCTTGCTATATCAGCTGCTTTAGTGGCAGGAAGCTATTAGGTGGTGTTGGAACTTTAGTACGAATCAATGATGGAATATGTCAATCTGCTTAACATGTCTAAATGTCATTCTTGGAAATTTATACAATCTATTGGACTACTTGTATTGATTTTATTATTATATTTAAAGTATTCTGTTTTCCAGGGACCTTCATATAATGTTTGACTAACATCTGGAACTGCTGCAGAAGTCAAACCTGGTGAACCTGTTTTAGATTGGCCTCAAAGAAAAAGAATAGCCCTAGGTGCAGCACGTGGGCTGGAGTACCTTCATGAACATTGCAATCCTAAGATCATTCATCGAGATGTGAAGGCTGCAAATGTATTATTGGATGAAGAATTTGAAGCAGTTGTCGGTGACTTTGGCCTTGCGAAGTTGGTGGATGTGAGGCGGACTGATGTGACAACTCAAGTTCGCGGGACAATGGGACACATAGCACCTGAGTACTTGTCCACTGGGAAGTCATCAGAAAGAACAGATGTCTTTGGTTATGGGATTATGCTTCTAGAGCTTGTGACAGGTCAACGTGCAATTGATTTCTCACGCTTGGAAGATGAAGATGATGTTCTGCTTCTTGATTATGTAAGATAGCTCCCATCGCATACTATGTTGGCTTTTGCATGTATGTCTTTTGTCTTTCCTCCTAGTTCTTTGGTTGCTTGTCTTGTGCAAGGGTGTGCATTCGACAATGCAGTTAATCAACCAAGCCAATGCAAAAAAAAAAAAAAAAATCAATTGACTAACAAACTTCTCAAGGCCAAAGTCACCCAAAAACCATACATATAGGCACTTGAGAGCTCTCTCTTAAAGGGTCTTTCAACTCTCTAAAATCTTTCAACACTCTAAAAGAACACGTACATATAAGGCACCCAAAAAACCATTTTTCCAAGGGAAAAATTAAATTACCAAGTATTTTAAACAGCATAATTACAAACATAACTAAAATTTGAATAACATATTCCAGCATATGTTTATTTGTTGTCAATGTTAAACCTATATAAGTTTTGCATCATTTTACCTATATTGGTGCTGAATGTTGGGTTCTCTTAATTTCCTCCAGTGAGCACGTTTGTATTGTTTATCTGGAGCTGTAGATGCCTTATTTTTCCATATGATCATCTTTACTCGAAACTCTTATGAGAATGGAACTTTAATTTTATCTTTTACTTCTGTTAATGGTCATATGTGCTTGATGCAATGTTGGAGAAGGGCATGTATTGCCTGTCACATCGATCTTTGAACAATGAAGGAAACATCTTCACCCAATGTTTTACCGTTGAAAATCCTGCATTTGATCTGTGACGATGGAATGATAATATTCAAGTTTCAAACCATTTTGGCCTTTTGCTCACTTTCTGGGGTACTCCTTGTTTGTTGTTTGTGAAGGTCAAGAAGCTGGAAAGGGAGAAAAACCTGGATGCTATCGTAGATCATAATCTTAATAAAAATTACAACATGGAGAACTTAGAGGCAATGATCCAAGTTGCATTGCTTTGCACCCAAGCCTCACCAGAGGACCGTCCGGCAATGTCGGAGGTGGTGAGGATGCTAGAAGGAGAGGGGCTAGCAGAGAGGTGGGAAGAATGGCAGCACATTGAAGTTACACGTAGGCAAGAGTACGAAAGACTGCAAAGGAGATTTGACTGGGGGGAAGACTCACTACACAACCAGGTTGCTATCGAGTTATCCGGTGGAAGATGAGGTAAAGAATCCCCCGCTTGTTAGAAAAGCATGTAACATCTTAGTTTCTTTTAGTTAGGTTAGCTGATTGTGCAATTGATATAGGGACAGTGGAAAGAAAATGCCGTCGTATGGTTTTATATACGATTGCATTTGTTTGTCACAGCTCACCCTTTTTTACATGTTTTATACAGGAGATGTTGTATGTGTTTATTGCATCGAACAACGCAAACCCGAAAATGAAAAGCATGATCTTGTATATTTCCACATGAATATTTGAAGATTTTCTGGAATTCTACCAATCCTGTTGAAAGACCTTTTTTTTTTTTGTTAATATGAAGGTGAAAGGACTGTTTAATGATATTAGTAGACTTGTCAATCTTGACCCGAATTTGAAAACTCGAGTCCATTAATTCGAGTTCAAGCTCGATACATTTTGATTTTACCATAAAATAACATTACAAAATTGCTCAACTCAAACCTCGACATATGATTCAAACTAATGTTCACGTGTTTTGCTAAAATGACTCTAATTGTATTATTTTAGTTATCAATTTTGATTTTTTAAACTATTTTTCTAACATATTTAATGAATAAACTTAAGGTTTCAATTGTTTTTTTTTAAATTTTATTTGTTTTCTGATTTATTGTTTTAAATAATTATGTTTATTTTCTTTAAATTAAGAGTTATTTTTATATTTAATGTATTATTTATTTATTTTATTATTTTTCGCATGTAAATAGTTTATTGAATTACTTAAGTAATGAATTATATCTAAACATATAAACATTAGTGGCCAAATTTGACACTAAATCTTCAGAATAAAAAATCTCAATTAAATTATATTTCAAGAGCTAGATGTGAGTGATTAAAAAAGTTCAGTTGAATTATATTCAAGATGGAGTCTCCTTGGTTTGAATTATATTTAATTAATAAATAATAAATTTTATATAAATTAATTATTAATTTAAAGATTGTTTTTATTATTTTAGATATAGGGTTAATTATTGAGCTTAACTCAATTTAGATAAATTCTGATTATATAAATTCCTTTTAAAATAATGTCTAAATCTACTCATAACTTCTCCCCAGCTCATAAATAAGAGGATAACGTGCTTCAGCGCACTCGAACTCATGTCCTTCTGTATTGACAATCAATCAAACTAAGACTCAATCGGCCAATTCATTAGATAATTTCAATAATAAACATATATGTCTAATGTGTACTTACGTAAGTGAACTGAATTGAGATGATTTCATAAATTATGACAAATTATTATCTAATTACTCGTTAATCATGTCATAATCTTCATTCTTCAAAGTAACATTTGAATAGGTTGACTCATTTTATAGATACAAAAACCATGTAAATATAGTATTATCATTCTTAGATAGAATCAAGTCGAGTCGAACATGTGTAGTAATAAGCTTGAGTTTGATTTGAAAGTCGAGGTTCAATATTCAACTTGAACTTTATTGAACATTAAATTTTAAGTTCGAGTTTGTTTGTACTTAAAATTGTTTTACAATTTATGAAAATTAATTATTTTAGATTTATAATTGTCCCTCATAATAATATTATCTTATAAGTTTGAACTTAAAATTTTCTTTAAAAGTGTAACGTGTCATACATTTGTACCCAAACATTTATGGATCCGAAGAGGCTGAGTTTTAAAATAAAATTTATATAAATTCAAATATTTGCTAGATATTGGAGACTTCTAAAGGTTGAATTGAAATATGTAGGCATATCACGTCAGTCAATGTCAATTACGATATATTGCAAAGGAGAACAAGTATCTGTTACAGATCTTGTTCTAAACAAATATCCATACTTCACATAATGTATATCTGTAAAAATATAATATTAAAGCTTGGTAACTAAGAAACCGGGATGATCCCAATTCCTCCATTCAAGCAATCGTTAGTACTATTAAAAGCTATCTGATTCACTGGAACCGATTCAACCATTTTAGCTTTCACCAATAGTTCATCAACCCAAAACTCGCTGCTTCCGCTCCTTGTTTTCTCGACGTCACGGCAGGTGTTCAGCTCTGCTAGTAAATATGGTGGGGGTTGCTCCAGTTCTTCATGCTCCCACACTTGGAATTCGATACCGCAATCTTCATAATCCACCCCAGCCATTGCCAAAGCTTCAATTGACATATTGTTTCTCTCAGAATTTAAACTAGTGTTTGCTCAAGAAGTATCTGTATCTGCACTGTTTAAGTCCTGTTTATGGCCACTTTCAGTCTATTGAAGCATCGATTTATATAGGAGAGGCAGTCTCGCTTTTTGTTGGTCGTTGATAGTCATTGCATGTAAGTGTATGGCAATTTTATCCGTGAATGAGTGCCATTTAATCCGTGAATCATAAACTCGCCCATGGTTTTATGATGGTGGAAGCTAATACAATTAATTTGTTTTGCTTCCTGCCCATTGTATTTGTGTTCTACACATGCTTCTTTGGTTGTTTTGCTTCCTGCCCATTGTATTTGTGTTCTACACATAAAAAAAATATTTTTCATACATATTTTACATTAAAATTGATGATTATCTTTATTAATAATATTATCTCTCTAACATTTTTAATAATCTAGTAAAGAAAATATACCAACGTAAATATATATTTATCCCTAGACTTATTAATATATTCTTAAAATAAATATATTCCTTTTAACTAAATTAATTATATGATGTGACTCACATGCATTTAAGGTTTTATGTAATTTTTTTTAACAATTTCACTATGAATTTTGATCATATTTACTTTTTTTGATAGAGTGTCTGAAATTATCCATAGCTCATTCTCAACCTATAAATAAGAAGATAATATATTTCAATACACTCGAACTCACGTTCTCCTGCATTGACAATAATACCTATACCAATTGAACTGAGACTCAATCGACTATGTAAATTTTTTTGAAACAATTAGACTTACTTCATTTATGAATTTTTTGTGATTGACTGAATTGAGAAATACTGTTCAAAAAAGACTGAAATGAATTCGAATACTCTCAAATTGTTGTAAGAAAAATGTTAGCTTCGGGTTCGATGATGTTTAAGTCAACAAAGGATGTATTTTCATGAAGAAAGCAAAGAGCTTAATTTAATAGAGAGGATATGAGATTTCAAGGAGACCACAAAAGTAGGGGCGAATCTAACGAGTAAGCAGTGACCTTGCTTTAAATTTCTATCTAAGTAATTGAAAAATTAATATAATGGTAAAAATTTTCTTTTTGACCCTTTTTAAAAATTTATAATTTCATTTTAGTTCTTAAATTTTTTTTTTTTTTGTCATTGGCCCTGCGTCGAAGGGAGTATGTGTGTATTTACATTTGGTTCTAAGGCTACCCCACCATTTATTATTGATTAGTATGTATCCATGCTTCACATTGAGCTAATTATTTATTTGTATTAAATTATAAAGTAAAAATTGAAAGTTAAAATATGTTTTAAGTTTTTATACACTTCAGTATATGTTAGGCTATCGAGACTTACAAAAATAAAATTTACTTGAAAAGAGTAATTAGTAGAAACAACAAGTAGGGTTGTATCTGTAATAACTTTATTTCTTCAAGTAAAAACAATAAAAATAAATTAAAAGGGGGTTTTATAAAATCAAAAGCTAAAATTAAACTAAAACTAAATTTAAATTGAAAACTTAAAATCGAAGAAAGCGATAATTAAAAGTTCTAGAAAAATTGATGGGAAAAAGTTCTAGCCAAAGGTAAATCTTTGTTTGATGTATGAATTTGATTATCGACACAAATATAATTTCTATGCCTTTAATAAATTAGTTCTATTTGTTGACTCAGCTTCAGTCAACCAATCTCTCTTTACCTGTTCAGTAACCAAGCGATAACTCATTTGAAAATACTTCTCTAACCAATAAAAACCTTGTAACTCAACATCTAAGATTTAACTTATTGGCAGCATTAGGAACAAGAGAGACTTAATTATAACCAACAAACTCACCTCAGCGGGGTTCATTTAAGTTAGATCACACACCTACACCACATAAACGTAAACTACGACATAAACGAGTTATGCAATTTGACACTAATATTGGAATGAATTAAACAATTACAGATTTAACTATTCTAATTGACTCGGCAACCATTCTAAGTTATCAAATACAGGTAAGACATTCAATAAATCTAAACAGTTGTAATTAAAATAGAAGATGTATGAATACTAAAGAACAAAGAAAAATTAAAGCACACATAAGTCTCACGAATTTATTAAATAAACATTTGACTAGAAAATAGGATTAGAAACCCATAAAATAAAGAAAACAAAATAAAATTAAGAACAACTAGGTCTAAGTCCCTCCTAATTTTAACCTAATAATTTCTATTTATAGGGCAAAAATAATATAATGGAGAAAATACAAAAGTGCTATTAATTACATTAGTAAAAAAATTTCAAGATATTTTCACAATTTTCGTGTCAAACTTCTATATTGTTTTTGGATGTCTTTCTAATGTTTTTGGGCTTCTTTCATGATATAACTTTAGATATGTCTTTCAATCCCCTTCGAATCGGTATATTATGGGCCCAAAAGAGATACCTGCAGCTCAAGTTATGGTCAAAATATTAAAGCTACGTTGTGTTAAAAGTCCAAACTGCAAAAACTTTTTAAAAATAAATTTTAAGCTCACTTTTCTCCAATTATTCCCTAAATACATAGTAAATAAAATATAAGTATAAATAATATAATTAAAAACATAAATAACATAATTCAAGAGGAAAAATATCACAAATAATTGAGAAATTACGCATTTATCAAATTCCCCACACTTAAACCATGTTAGTCCTCAATCATGAAACTAATGCAAATGTATATGTGACCTAAAGAAACACTCAACTCGAATTGACAATTAAAAATGTTGTTATATACCAATGAAACAAGAAAACATGCATTCATGGATATAATCGAAATCCTATATGCTAAACAAAATATGGTAGTAGCAATAATTCATATAATTAGGAAGAATTAGAAATAATAGATCTTTATGCTAGTGTCACGGTGCTAGAACTTTAGTCTAGCAAATCGTGCGGCTTTAGACAATTTCTTTTTCAGATCTGCTTAAGTCAGTTTAACACTCAAAAAGTGAAAATTCTTCCAAAAATTCTTTAAGACATCGAAAAATATAGTAGTAGCAACTCGAAACGAAAAGAACAACAGAAGAGTTGAAAATTTACAAGAAAGCAATAGACACCAAATGTTTGAGTAAATGCTCTCAGTATATTCTTTAATTATCAATGAAATGATTGCAAATGAGGGTAAAGACCTCTATTTATATAGTTGAGCTCCCAAAACCAACAGTACAGATTGAGTTATATCGACAATCGAGATTAGAGCCTATCTACAATTGAGAGTCTTAAGGAATATAAATTCTATACAATTTTACCCTTCTAAGATTTACACTATTTATCTTGATAACTCTAGTTTTATTGGAGTGTTTCACTATGCTTCCAATATTTCAAGTAGATAAACTCCTTCATAGGTTCTACGAAATAGGCCAGTACATGTAGGTCAAACGAGTCCCATTTATTTTTTAAAAAATAAAATTATTACTTATTTTGGATTGAATTGTAGAATAAATATTTAGATATTAAAATATAATTCAAGTCTTTTGTATAATTGAAATTTAGTATTAATATTTTTATTTTTAAAAATTTAGTTTTTTTTTTCAATTTAAAAATTTAAATCCAAATTCAATTATTAACATTATTAAATTTATAGATATTTTTCAAGGCATCCGTTTCAATCTCCATAAAATAGGATAAATAAGAGATGTTGAAGATATTGAAGCGTTGATTTCAATAGGAGAAGCAGTTTCACTTAATTTTTGACAGCGATTGCGTGTATGTATATGAATATCACAGTTTTATCCGTGAATGGTTGCCCTTTAATACGTGAATCATAAATTGGACTATGGCTTTATGATGGTGGAAGCTAATACAATTAATTGTTTTGCTACTGCCCATTGTATTTGTGTTCTACACTTTTGCATTTTTGGTACTTTAATTTTACCTTTTTGCAAAGACGAGGATACTAATTGGTTTGAATATGCAGGGTTATCTCTTGTTACAGTATTTAATCTTAACGCCATAACTGTTTTTTTTTTAATTGTAACTAAATGCACTGTCCATTCAAACCCATCCTAATATAGATAACAATAGAATGAAAACAATAAAGGAAAAGAAAAATAAGATGATTAAATAATTTATTCATAACCTCAAGAACCTATTATATAGACAATTACATAACTGAAAAAATTAAAAATTAGGCACTAACAAAATAAGACTCACAATATATAACTCTTCACAATTAAGGAAAATTTTAAGCCAAATAAACCCATGATCTACAACTACTAAATCCCTGATGTGTAGCAACTACATGCCTAGAAACAAAGATAACAAACAGATTTTATTAACACTAATAAGCTTATTAAGTTGATATAATAATTAGCAAGACATTAATTCAATTAGGAAAATTATTTTAAAATTCTTTTAAATAAAAGATTGAGTATTAATAAAATATGATCTTTTATCATTTTTATACCAATTTTATATGAATATTTAAATAATATGTCTAATATTTGAACTTTTAAAACTTAAGCTTAAAGAGAGTTTACTAACAAAACTTTTTTCTTTCATCTACATTGACAAAATCTAATATTATATAAAATAAAATAAATTGTTCAAAGAAGATGAAATGAATATGAATATTTTGGAGTTTTTGTAGGATGAATTAATAGTGGTAGATTCAAAAATATGACTTACGGAAGAGGGGTGAAGTCAATTTTTTTTTGGGAGTCAAAATTAAATTATATAGCTTTATAATAGTAAAATGTAATTTAGTCATTTTAATAGCCTATATCTTTATAATTTTTAGAAGATTAAATAAAAATTTATAAATTATAAAGTATCTAAATAAAAAAAAATTATTTTAGGAAGACTGAAACTCCTGCCAACCCGCTAGATCCGCCCCTAGATATATATCTGTCGGCGAATGCAACATCTTACTTGATAGTTATTACTATGCTTGACAATTAAATATAATTCACTTTACCAATATATCTTGGCATATGTATTTTTATTAATATGTATCTTTATTTTGCATAAATAAATATAAAATTTATGTGTGTTTTTTATAATTGAAGAGAGGAATAAAATTATTTAAAATCGAATCTAAGTTCTCAAATTTATAATATAATACTTTTATTTTTAAGCTAAAAAGTGTTGACATAATATATGAATTAATATAATAATTAAGAATAAATAAGAGAATGTATTATTTCTTCAAAACATTCATATTAAAATTAAGAGTTGTATTTAAAAATGTGGTGAGATTAAAATAATAATGAGGGTAAAATGATAAACATAAATGACAAAAATCACTTCCTTTTTCACATCATTAATGATTGGTTGAATAAATTGGGGTTTTGTTGGCCATTTCCATATTATCTTCTGATCACTGACAATATAACAAATTGATGAGGTGAAAATGAGGTAGGTTGGTGGGAAGCTAAGGCATTAATGTTGTGTTTCGAGGTTAGCCAAGATTAAAGAATGACAATCTCGTGATCGTAGAGCCAATCTGCTATTTTCGTAGCTGACGTATTCATGTATTAGCTCAGGAACTAACCGCTGCGATGTCACCTAAGCATACGAGGATAGGAGTGTGAAAGTGTTTGTGTTGCTTCTCAATTGTTACATAAATGTCAAAATTTTTAGTAAATCTTTCTTATACAGAATAATTTATTATACATTAACACTAAAAAGTGATTTAGGTTGTTTGGGAATTGACTTGTATAAATAACATGTAATAGCCATGTCGTAACCATTTTTTGTAAAAATAGGTCGACTTTGATTTTAAAAATAAAAACGAAAAAGGGAGTCGCTATCAATCTTTGTTAGGTGTGATCGAATCACCTTTGTTTTAATAAAACGTTTTGGTTTTCTAAAACAGTGTTTTTAGTCTATGAAATTCGAGAAAAAGGGTTCGGGAGTCAGTTATGTGCGAGGAAGGATTGGCATCCTCGTCACGCCCAAAATTGGTACCGAATTGATTGATAAACGTCTTAATGTCAAAAATTTGAAAAGATTTTTAAAATACGATCCTCTAGAAAATTTGAATAAATTAGAATGGACGCTAAGTCCCTCTTATTAAAAGAAATAAAATGTCACGCCCAGTGATAAACCGTAAAAGTAACATATTTTAATCTCACATTTAGCATACTTTTGGATGATTTATTCCCTGAATTATGTAAAAGGTGCTCTTAATCCTTTCTTTTCATGTTTTATACTTAGGAAGGCACCTAGGGACAAAAAGAACGAGAAACAGGCCTAAAACGGACCAAATTGGGCCAAAGAAGAAATCGACACGGCCTGGGCCCAAGACCACACGGCCGTGCCTCCCTAATTTACTCTAACACGGCCTGGACCCCGAAACACACGGGCGTGTCTCTTCAGCAGACTCGACCACGGCCTGACCACGACTCACACGGACGTGTGTCATGGCTGTGTTCCTGCCGCGGCCAAGAGGAGTTTTACTCGGAATAGGATACTTGGAGGCAAAGAAACACATTCCAAAGCCTATTCAAACACCCTAGTAGGAATTCTACTTGAATTAGGATACTTAGGGGCCAAGTAAGGCACCTCAAAGTCTATATAAACACCCAATGGGGCAACTTAAGCGAGGAGTTCAGCAGAAGCTTTCTGCCAGAGCTAGCGGGGAGCTAGGCCAAGGAACCGAGCCAGAAAGGCCAGATTTGTGGGAATCACTCGAAGATAGCCAGTTGATCCATCTCAAGAAGCCGAAATTCTACTCAAGACGGCGGATTTCTCCTTCAATTCCTTCAGGGAGTTTTAAGGATTTCTTATGTTTTGTTTTATCTTTTCTTCTGAGATGTTTTCTTTTATTGTTATGAACTAAACCCTTCAGATACCTGAAGGGGATGAAACCTAAGACGGATCTTGTTATTGTTTTCTGAACTATATGATAAATACTTGATTTGTTCTTAATTATGTGAGTTTAATTTTTGTGTTAATATTTCCGGGATATTGATTCAAGTTGAATGTGCTTAGGTGGTGGAGCAAAAGTCCCTTCTTAAGAGTAGATCTAGCATAGTTAAGCGGAGTTGATCGCGCACCTAGAGATAGGATGACGAGATTTTGCCGAATTAGGGTGAAACCTAATATGGGAGTCCATAGATCGAGTTAATGCGATTCTAGGGGTTTTAATTAGAAAGATATTTCAATTAATCAACCTAGGGTTAGACATTATTCGCTTCGAGAGAGGGTTTAATATAAATTAGGGAATCCTACGGATCAAGTCAAGTGAATAAATCGTCTGGTTCAGTGTTAGATAACAAGTGAAGTCTAGGTGGATTCTTCCTAAGGGTATCGTCTTAAATCAATTGAGTTTTCCCAATAGTATATTTCACCAATTCATTCTTTTTGTCTTTGCGTCTTTAGCTTAGTAATTAGTTAGTTTTAGATTATACAACCAATCACTTAATTTTTAGGCTAGATAATAGAAAAAGGTTAGTATTAGTACTTTTAGTTCCTTTGGGTTCGACAATCCGGTCTTGCCTAAGCTATACTACTGTTCGATAGGTGCATTTGCCTTAAGTCGTTGTCAGAGTTAGTTTCCAGGTTCGATCATTCTCTTTATAAATTTTAAAACTCGACAAAACAATGATAAAGCTTTTGGCGCCGTTGCTGGGGAACTAAAATATTAAGAAAGCCCTATTTTTATTACTTTAGCCATTATTTTTATTTTTTCGCAATTTATTTTTATTTTTATTTTAGTTTTTACTTTGCTAAATTTTCTTTCTTTCTTTTCCTAGCAGGTACCTCTAGTTTATGACTAGAAGGAACCTAAAAGGACCACTAGTATACAATAGTGATATTGAAGCTACCGCTCGCAGGAATCGCAGAGAAATTAGGCGAGCCCTAAATTACACAGAAGAAGAACGAGAAGGCGGATCCAATCCTACTGAAGGGATGGACGAGAATAACCCACCACCACAAGATGTGGCAGAAAACAATGCTCCGCGTACTATGTATGATTATGCTAAACCTCATTTAACAGGAGCAGAATCGAGTATTGTTAGGCCTGCTATAGCTGCTAATAATTTTGAATTAAATCCTAACACTATACAAATGATTCAACAATTTGTTCAATTTGATGGTTTGCAGGATGAAGACCCAAATACTCATATAGCTAATTTTTTAGAGTTCTGTGATACCTTCAAAATAAATGGCGTTTCTGACGATGCCATACGTCTTCGGTTATTTCCCTTTTTATTAAGGAATAAAGCCAAATAGTGGTTATACTCATTACCACGAGGGTCAATGATCAAATGACTGAAAAATTTTTATTAAAATATTTCCCACCGGCCAAAATAGCCAAATTACGGAATGATATCTCTTCTTTTGTGCAGATGGATTTAGAGACATTATACGACGCATAGGAGAGATACAAGGATCTCTTGAGAAAGTGTTCGCACCATGGTTTACCCTTATGGCTCCAAGTCCAAACTTTCTATAACGGTGTAAACCTCTCAACGAGGCAACTAATTGATTTAGCCGCCGGTGGAACCCTGAACAACAGAACTCCTGAAGTAGCCTGTGAGTTTGTTAAAGAGATGTCACTGAATAATTATCAGTGGCAGGTTACAAGGACAAAACTAACAAAATTAGCCAGAGTTTTCAACCTCGACGCAGTAACCATGCTATCAACACATGTAGAGATGATGAATAAAAAACTTGATAGTTTGTGTTCTTTACAGGTACATCCAGTGATGCAGTGTGACGCAAGTGGAATTGTGGTGAATCCTGAGTACCCACCCTACCAACCAGGCACAGAAAGCGAACAGATGAACTATATAGGTAATAATTTTAGATATAATAATAACCCTTATAGTAATACTTATAATCCAGGTTGGAGGAACCACCCAAATTTTTCGAAGGGAGGTCAAGGAATTCAAGGAAATCAAAGACAACAACCTCCTCCAAATTTCCAAAATCAGCCATATCCACAAGAAATGAAGCCTAACTTCGAAGAGATGTTGACAAAATTCATGGCAGCCACAGAAAACCGTCTTCAAGACATTGAGGCAACACTTAAAAACCAAAAAACATCGATGAAAAGGATCAAGAACCAAGTTGAGGAACTTACTAAGTCAGTAGGGGAAGTTACAAAGTCAGTTGGACAACTTGCGAAGTTAATGTTCGAACGACCGCAAAGGCGTCTACCAAGCAACACCGAGATTAAACCAAAGGAGCAAATCCAGGCCGTAACAGCTTAGGAAAATGTCGGGTTGGATAAACCCAATTTAATAAAAGAAAGCAAGGTAGAAGAAGGTAAAGTTGAGGTAACACAAGAAAAGCCAAAATCGGTAATCAAAGAGTACCAACCTCGCATATCTTATCCTGAAGCGTTGAAGAGAGACAATACAGAGGAATAGTTCGGTAAGTTTCTTAAACTTTTAATGAAATTACATATTAACTTACCGCTTCTTGAAGCTCTGTCACAGATGCCAGATTCGAGGAAATTTTTAAAACAACTCTTGACGAACAAGCGTAAGTTAGACGATGAGTCACATATGGAGCTAAACGCAATGTGCTCAGCAATTCTACAAAATAGACTACCACTGAAGCTAAAAGATCCAGCGAGTTTTACAATTCCATGTTTAATTGGTAGACTAACAGTTGATAATGCTTTAGCTGATTTAGTGGCAAGTATAAATGTCATGCCTTATAAAATGTTTAAATAGCTAGGTCTAGGGAAACCCAAACAAACTAGGATGAGTATTCAATTAGCTGATAAAACTGTTAGAATTCCTAGGGGTATTATCGAAGATGTTCTCATAAAAATTAATAAATTCGTTTTCCTAGTAGATTTTGTTGTCTTAGACATGGATGAGGATAATTCGATTCCTTTAATTTTAGGAAGACCCTTTTTAGCAACTGCCAGGATTAAAATTTATGTTGGCACAGGAGAACTCATTCTTTGTATAGGTGATGAATCGATCAGTCTACAAGCTCTTGGCTCAACCAAAACATCAATTGATGAATGTGAGAAAGTAAATTCCGTTGATGACCAATTTGTTCTCTTTTCTCCACAAGATCCACCACAAAGCCACAGACCTGAGCCGGATCATAGACCTCATGAAAATAAAGAAAAACTATATAAGGAACGAAGCCTTAAGGTCGATGAAGCAGACGAGTGGAAAACACACTTTAAAGAAGAACCGGAACCACACGAAGTAAAATCGAAGGAGCCCCCAGAAGAGCTCGTAGGAACATCAAATCACTTCAAAATAGGAGATAAGGTATGGATGAACAAAGCAGATCCTCGAATCATCCCATCAGATACAACCGAAGGAATCCCTCTTGAGGTACGTAATATCACCCTATACGAAACAGTCGAGGTAAGCAATCCAACATTCGGCATTTTTAAGGTAAACGCTTCTCGACTTAAACTTTATCATAAAAATAAAATTTACAGCATGAGGGAAGATACTCAAACTTTTAAACCACCCTGATTTTTGCAAATACAAGGAAAGTTTAGCTTAAGACTTTAAACGAGCACTTCTTGGGAGGCAACCCGAGCACTAACCCTATTTATTTACATATTTGTTTTTCATTTCAGTTTTTTTTCTTCTCTTCATCTTGAACACCTAGTTGTAAACTAGCCAAAAGCGTAGATTCCTAGACCACACGGCCTTGCACACGGCCGTGGCCGTGGCCGTGTGAAAGTACAGAATCTTCGTACTCACAATGGCAAAAGAGGTACAAGTCAGAAAGAATCAAATCTTCGAGTCACGGACTCCAACCACCACTCCACGGACACTGACAAAATGCCATGGCAGTGTGACATGGTCGTGGACGACACTGACTTATCACCAACGGGCGTGGCAATCTGTAAAACGGGCGTGGGTGAACCAACACACCTAGACACACGGTCGTGTGAATCGACACGCCCACGGTCCACGGGTGTGGGGAGCGTTAAACCCCAAAACTCTATTTAAACCCAACCTCCCTTTCCCCTTCTTCTTACCAACTCCCCATCTTTTCTTTTCTTCCTTCCCTTTCTCAGATTTCGCCCCTCCTTATCAATTCTCTATACTCTTGAGCTACACCAAAACCATGTCAAAGAAGTGGAAAAAGCCAAGCGCAGTCTCCCAGAAGGAGATCGATCTACATAAGTTCATGCCGGCCGCTTCATCCACTCTACAAGCCAAGGGTCCTTGAGACCATTTAACTTTTATTTTACTTTTCTCTTTTGCTTAAATTTCCTTCTCTTTGACTCTCTTATGCTTAATTTAGTTTATTTTATTCTAGTTTCTTGGTTTTAGGTTCTTCAAGCTGCTAGGGAATCACACCGAAATCACGACCACCAGCTCAACACAGCCTTAGGAATCACACCCACCTTGCGAACCATCCAACAATAAGGACTCCTAAGTCCATTCATCTTTTATGTTAATTTTATCTTACTTTCTGATTTCTTTCCCTTTAGTTTTCTTGTCCTTAAATACATAATTATTTTATTTTAAATGTGTCTTAATAATTCTTGGCTAATCTGTCACGAGTTTCCCAATTTTTCATCTAGCACAGTGACTGTTGGCATCCACCACAACACCACCGCCTCCTCCTACAAATCGGGTCTTGAATAGTGATCTCAAAAAAAATTCAGGAAGTGTCACTTCTCCCCTTCTCTTTTGATTTCAGTATCACATAATTATTTATCTATCTTTGTACATTGATGGCAATGTACATCTTAAGTGTAGAGGGTAAAAGTGCCTAACATTTTGCATTATTCTCAAATCCCTGAATTTTATCTAGTTTTTAAGTAATTTCCTCATATTACTAATTAGGATGAAATTTCTGACAATTTATGATTCTTATTGATATGTTTTTTGAGTAAGTCATAGTTAATTATGCATTGATGATTTATACTTTAAGATACTAGAGAATCAAGCATGATAAGTCTATTTTTCAGAATTAAAAATTTGCTAGGTTGTTGAACTGAATTTGAATATTACCTTGAAGTTTGAAATTTACAGGGATTGATATCAAATACCCATAATTTTTGTGAGATTTTGAGCCTTATAGAGCATATATTCTTTTTCGTGCTCACTTTATTGATTATGAGTGTGTCAACACTGAATTGTTATTCTAGAAATTGCCTCGATTATACATGTCAAGACCACATTTTTTTATTTGATATACTGAGATGATAAAGGCACCTACGTTTTAACCCCTCACTCCACTAAAAGCCTACCTTCATAATTAACCCTTAGTGAACCTCTTTGATCCTAACAACCCTTTTTATTGATTTACCCATTAATATTAATCCAAAACCCCGCTCGTATTTATTATCACCATTCCTTTTGACTACCTTTCTATCGAGACTTGATTTGATAAGTTGCTCAATTATATTATTTCAGTTATAAAAGTTCTTTCTTATGTAATCTGTGTTAGTGTTAATTAAAAAAATGAAGTACATTCATTATTAGTTCTATGTTTTAAGAGTTTGTACGTTTAAATTCAACATCTTGAAGAAGAAGCTCGTATTATTAGTATTTTAAATTTTCATGTAATGTAATTATTCAGGTTACCAGTTCATTTTTCTAAAGTTAGGTAACTTATCAATTCAATCTCGATTCTAACTTTCTATTTCAGCCTTTATCCACACCTTTAACCCAAGCCCCATTACAACCCTGTTAAAGACCTTTTGATTTGTGTATCATCTCATATTATAGTGGTGGAGATTTTATTTTCAGGCAAACCTATGGGATTAACTTTTCAGGTTCGACTTATGAGTGGTTTTTTCTTGAACCTTAAACACTTCGAGTGCTTTGAGTGAATATTTAGTGAGGATGTCAATACTTGTCGATTTTAAATTAAAGGTAATCATTTAGATAAGGGGAGACACCTATGTTTTCGAGCTACAAATATATGACTTAGAATTGTTTGAATCTTTAGGAGCCTTTGAGTTAAATTATCCATGTATAAATTATCTATGAATTATGATGAGGCATTGTTAATGAGAATTATGAATTGTGGAAAGTTTGTTTTAATTGTAAGTTGAGAATTTTGCTTCAGGACAAGCAAAAGCTTAAGTGTGGGGGTATTTGATAAACCGTAAAAGTAACATATTTTAACCCCACATTTAGCATACTTTTGGATGATTTATTCCCTTAATTATGTACAAGGTGCTCTTAATTCTTTCTTTTCATGTTTTGTACTCAAGAAGGCATCTAGGGACAAAAAGAACGAGAAACGGGCCTAAAACAGACCAAATTGGGCCAAAAAAGAAATCGACACGGCCTGGGCCCAAGACCACACGGTCGTGCCTCCTTAATTTACTCTAACACGGCCTGGACCCCGAAACACATGGGCGTGTCTCTTCAGCAGACTCGACCACGGCCTGACCACGACTCACACAGGCGTGTGCCATGATCGTGTCCCTGCCCGGCCAAGAGGAGTTTTACTCTGAATAGGATACTTGGAGGCAAAGAAACACATTCCAAAGCCTATTCAAACACCCTATTAGGAGTTCTACTTGAATTAGGATACTTAGGGGTCAAGAAAGGCATCTCAAAGTCTATATAAACACCCAAGGGGGCAATGTAACACCCCAAACCCGGCCCAAATACCACGACCGGATCTGGTATGTCACTAAAAAAAATTTATAAAACAATTCAGTTTATTAGAAAACCCAAATAAAATAAAATAAGCCTTTACAATTGAAAGACCAAAACTTAAAGAGAAAAAAAAAACCTTAGTTTAAACGAAGTAAATATAAAAAAAACAAAGCAAGCCCATAATAAAACCAAAACATAAACTAGTGGCCCATGGCCTTATTACAACGTAGTTCGAATTCATAACATAAAATACTTTGAAAAAAAACTATTAAGTGGAACTTTATAGCCGGATCCACATATGCTTTTGCATGGCCCTTGCGCCCACTCCACTGGTCCGATGCACTAATTGTCACTGAAAGGTTAGTTTAATTGGGTGAGTAGCGAGACTCAGTGTGCAACCCTCATGCACCACTAGATTTGGGCCTCATAAAACATAATAATAATTTCATTTACATGGATACAAATAATATGCAAAACACAATCCAATTGCCTAAGTTTCCATCCGCTACACGCCCCCGTACCAACCAACACACCATTGGGGATTTCTACAATCAACCCACACCGCTACACGCCAAGATGGCAGTCATGCTGCTCATCAACATATATTGGCCGAAGCCCTTATAACATATAATGGCCAAGCTCAGATAATAGTTCACGGCATTAGCATTCTGATGAGTTCACGGTAAAACCGTTACTCATATACATGTACATATAACTTCCTCCTTTCATCACCCACCCCATGCAACATGCACAATAATTTAAAACATGTACAACAGTTTACTTGTAACATATAGTCAGATTATTTACTAACCTGAGGGTCCGTCATTTAAATCCGAGATTTCAGCTTTTAATGTAACATATAAATCTTGTGAACACATATACATATATATACATTTATTATTAATCAGATCTAGACGATGGGGAAGTGTTACACACCTGATTACCGATAAAACGAGGCTTTCTATATCGACGCTATCCTTAGTCAACACAACTGCTATCTGCCTAAGGTGTTGTTTAGAAGCCGATCCACAACCAATTGGTCAATCTCAAACAGTAGATACTGCTCTTTTCTTAAACTTAGGGATTCTTTCTTTTGTCTGATCCATATTTAATTCCATCAAATCCTTATCAGAGCTACTATAACAATATTTAATCGTTAATCCTCCTTTTAGAGTTAAGATCATATATATTGAACGAATCTAAAAAATCTAGGGATAATCTTCTTACCTTAAAATCCCGAAATTGGAGACTTATGATTTTTGGCTTTTAGATCTAGTCGACTAAGCCTCCTTCAAATACCGAATTGCCGCCCATCATAAAACCATTAAGTATTAGCTTTCGGCTTTTGCCTTTCTAAAATAGATTATGAGAACTAATCAAAATTTGACTCTTACCTTAGCTTAGGAGATTCAACTAGCACTAGGGAGAGGATTCGGTGATGTCGATGGAAGATTTAAATGCCGAAAGTGTAGAACAATTTCTCAAATAGGATGAATAAAAGAAAAAAGTGATGGATGCTTGACTTTTTAGAGAAATCGCACAAGGAAAAGAAAGTGGGGAAAAGTTTGACTTTTAAAGAAATTAGAGAAAGAAATTTGGAGAAAAGAAGCTAGGAATTTTGGCACAAAAGGAGAGGATTTAATGTCGTAAACAATGAGCTAGCCCCTCTATTTATAGGAAATTGACAACCCTTTGCCATGTAGTAGCTGGTTTCTTTACTCCTCTCAGTGATGGATTCTTGGCCATCACTCTCTTTGTAGATAAATTCCTAACTTTTCTCCTTTATCTTAATCTACTAGCTCATCTAAAAGAGACTTAATTATCTCTAACTCCTCTCTCCTTTATCAAAGATATTATCCACATATTTTAATCATTAAAATCCTAAATCTTAGCCTTTATCTGCTTATTATCCACATAAAATAAATTCCTAAATAATAGCCTTTATCTGCTTATTATCCACATATTTTAAACATTAAAACCCCTAAATTTTAGCCTTGTTGCCATCCACTCCACCTAATCCTAATGCCTAAAATTTAGCTAACTTAAATTAAAAGAATTGGGCTCCATGAAACTTAAATTTGGGCCCCTTACTCCCTTGTGTGGCATCACCTCCTAAGATTGGGCCACAAGCCCACTTTGGTATTTTAAACATAGATACTACCTTTTAAACCCTATAATGCCCAAACAGATAATTTTAATCAAGGCCTCTGTCTAAGCCTGAGCCCAATTTGGACCCCTAACACTTAAATTAACTCATTCCACATATTCACCCATTAAACGCATAGGCCCAAAAATTTAGGATGTTACAGGCAACTTAAGCGAGGAGTTCGGTAGAAGCCTTCTGCCAGAGCTAGCGGGGAGCTAGGCCAAGGAACCGAGCCAGAAAGGCCAGATTTGTGGGAATCACTCGAAGATAGCCAGTTGATCCATCTCAAGAAGCCGAAATTCTACTCAAGACGGCGAATTTCTCCTTCAATTCCTTCAGGGAGTTTTAGGGATTTCTTATGTTTTGTTTTATCTTTTCTTTTGAGATGTTTTCTTTTATTGTTATGAACTAAACCCTTCAGATACCTGAAGGGGATGAAACCTAAGACGGATCTTGTTATTATTTTCTGAACTATATGATAAATACTTGATTTATTCTTAATTATGTGAGCTTAATTCTTGTGTTAATATTTTCGGGATATTGATTCAAGTTGAATGTGCTTAGGTGGTGGAGCAAAAGTCCCTGCTTAAGAGTAGATCTAGCATAGTTAAGCGGAGTTGATCGCGCGCCTAGAGATAGGGTGATGAGATTTTGTCAAATTAGGGTGAAACCTAATATGGGAGTCCATAGATCGAGTTAATGGGATTCTAGGGGTTTTAATTAGAGAGATATTTCAATTAATCAACCTAGGGTTAGACGTTATTCTCCTTGAGAGAGGGTTTAATATAAATTACGAAATCCTACGTGTCGAAACCATTTTAAAAACGTGTTTAGAAAAGTGGGGATCGACTGTAAAAATAAAAATGGGAGTCGCCACCAATCCTTTTTTACTTAGGTGTGATTGGATCACCTTGTAAAACGTTTTATTTTAAAACATTTTTGGTCCACAAAAACAAGAAAACGAGTTCGGGAGTCGGTTGCATATGAGGAAGGGTTAGCACCCTTATAACGCCTAAAAATTGGTACCAAATCGATAAGATCATGTCTGAATGTTGAAAATAAAGAAAATTACACAATATGATCCTTTTATTAGAAAGAAAACCAAGACTTACCTATCTCAAAGAAATAAAGTACTTTACCCAATAAGTTAAGGTATAGCACCTCATGACTTTGAAATTAAGCTCGTCTTTATTTTAGGAAATCCCTATCTCGAAACGCAAAATGTCGAACCCAATAAGTTAAGGCACAATACCTTGAATTCCCAAGAATAGGTTTTTTATTTTGAAATTTGAGATTTCTTTATTCCGAAAGAATATAAACATCACATCCAATACGTTAGGACACGATATTTTTAAAACCCTCGTAATTAAAATCATCTCATGATTTATAAAACTTGTTAAAAGGGTATTTAGTTATTTAGCCAAACGAAAAATCGCAACCCAGTACGTTAGGGCACTATTTCTCGAATTTCTAAATACCAAAACATTGCCTTATTTTAAAAACCTTTAAATAAAATATTAATTTTGCAAAAATGTATTTTTATTTTAAACAATGATTATGTGACAATATTGCATTTATAAACTATCATACACAAATATTAAAAAAAACAATTATAATACAATATCATGCAATATAAAATATAACTAAAATAACGCACTATAGTAATCATAAAATAATAAATAAATAAAATGGCATTACATAGATAAATAAAATTTATAAAGCAATATATGTAAAAAAAATAAAAAAACTAAATAATAGATATATAATTTAATACATATAAAAGATGATACATAATAATATATATAATAAATTTGAATAAAGATATTTAAAAAATATATGTGAAACATATTATAAAATATAAATAAACTTTATACAAAAATAAATTTCTAGAAAATAATATAATATATAATATAATACTATGTGATATAAAAATTAAAAAACATATAATATGGTGTATAAAAAAAATATGTAATGAAAACAACATAATAATAAATAATGAAACTATATGTATATATATAGTACATTAATTATAAAATAATATACATAATAATATAAATAAAATAAATTAGATATATAAATAAGTTTTATAAAATAGGGTCTTAGAAATAATATAACATAATGCTATATAATATACAAAATATAATATAATAATATATATAAATTATTAAACTAAGTGAAATAATGGATACTAATAACTAAATATATATGAAGATAAAAAATTTTATAAATATGTATTTTAACGAAATTAACAAAAAATAAAAAAACTTTAATATAGTAAAATAATTTAAACATGATAAAAAAATAAATAAAGGAGAATTAACTTAAAGCAGAAAGAAAATTTGAGGCTAATCTAATAAAATAAAAATTTAAATTGTACTTAATAAAACAATTTAAAATAGAGGAGGGCTTGTGAAAAAAATTAAACCATTTATATGAAAAACACGGATCTTTTTGTTTACCGAAGTGGGTTCGGGTCAAAGGTTTAAAAGCAGCGTCGTTTTAGCTCTAAAATGCCGAGGATGAAACGCGTCGTTTCATCAACCCTATAAAAGCCTAAATTTTTCTAAAAAATAGTCATTCCTTCATTTTTTTCTTAAAAAATTTTATGTCCCTCAAAACTTCCTCTCCTGGACGATATCGGTCCCAACTCCGTATTTGGACTCTCGTGATCACCACCATCCATGCAGTGGCTGAATGAAAAATGTAAGTTTTTTTTATAAATATTTTATATTATATAGTTTCAAAAAAAAAACAGAATGTGATAAAAAGAAAATATTTGAAAAGAGATAAGAGAAAAATAAAAAACCTTTACTGATTTTTATTGAATCCTTCTGTATATTTTCGTGTATATGCCCGTATATTCTCTCCGTTTCTCTATCTATTCGTATATAACCCTGTATATCCCCCTCCTACAGATTTTACAAGGGTTTTTATAACCCAAAAATAAAAATAAAAGGAAAACATATATTTCTATGTCGTTGTTTCCTTTTTTGCTGTGATTTGCTCCTTTCTGCTTCGATTTCTTTCTTCTTTTGCAGGTCAAAAGCGGAGATCGTGGCTGTGGGATGACATGCGCGCTAATGATGGCGTGGTTCTTGGCGACGAAGGCGGCGCAACGCTTGGTCTGCTTGTGGCGCGATTCGCGGCTTGGACGAGGGCTGGTGGTCTCCTGTGGCGACTGAGGTGCTGCGGCGCCTAGGGTTTAGAAACCCTAGGCTAAGACTGTTTTCGATTGGCCTAGAACGTTTTGGGCCTAGTCTGGTTTCTGGGTAGTTGGGTATGCTAGGTTTGGGTCAAGTATTGGGCCTCGGGTATCTACTGTTGGGTGTAATTCGGGTTTAGGGTATTTGGGTCTGGTTTTGGGCTTTGTACTAGGACTTTAAATATGGACTTTAGTTTTTTTTTGTTTTATTTCTAAGCCCGGTCAAAATTGGCACTTACAACTTTGAAATTAAGCTCGTCTTCATTTTAGGAAATCCCTATCTCGAAACGCAAAATGTCGAACCCAATAAGTTAAGGCACAACACCTTGAATTTCTAAGAATAGTTTTTTTTTTTTTTGAAATTTGAGATTTCTTTATTCCGAAAGAATATAAACATCACATCCAATACGTTAGGACACGATATTTTTTAAACCCTCGTAATTAAAATTGTAACATCCTAAATATTTGAGTATCATTATGTTGTTAAATGTTAGTTTGGGTTTACTTGGAGTTAGAATAAAAATATTAGTTAAGTGTAATTTAGAGTAAAGAAATTAAGTGATCTTGAGACTTAAATTAATTAAGTACTAAAAGATGGCATAAGATGAGTTAATGGCATAGTGGTGATGGCGCCATAAGTTGGACATGAGGGAAGTAGTTCGAATCACCTAGCATGCAATTAGGAATTTTTATTTTTACTTTAGTCTATGCATGTGTCGGCAAGGAGATAAGGATAGGATGAGTTGTATTTTTTTTATTTTGGTAAGAAGATTAAGGTTTTGGAAAGCTAAGGATAATGGCTTGAAATGGGGGATTGTGTTTCATCAACTTAAGGAAAAAGGAGGGGAAAAAGGCTTAAGTGTAGGAAGATGTTTTGGAAACTTCCTAATGGCCTTTTGACCATTGTATTTGGACGGCATTGAGGTTAAGGGGGATGGCCGGTTTTGTGTTTGCATTTGTAAGCTTGGACCTTGGGAGAACAATTCTTTTTGGTCAATTGTTACTTGTTCATCAAATTTTTCTCTCAAAAGTTTGCTCTCTCCCTTAGCCGATTTTTACCAAACCCCTTGAGGAAACTATAGCAATTTTCTTTACCATTCTTTCATCTTGATCATTTGATCATTTTCTTTGCCAATCATTCTTCCTAGTGCCAAAACCATCAACACACCAAAAAGGCCACTCTTTTTCTTTCTTCTTCACAAAACCGATTACACAATCCTTCCAAAAACCCAATTTTTTTTCTTCTCTTTTCTTTCTCCTTTCTTTTTCCTTCCTTCTCCTTTTCTCACTTGAAACCGAATCATACTATCTCCATTGTTCCATTCTTTTACTTTTCTCTCAATTAAAAATCTCCACAATAATCTCTCATGGCCGAATGTTAACTTGTACTTGTGCTAAAATTTCTTTCATTTTCTTGATCAAAACCGAATTCTTCTCACACAATTTCTTCCAATCGTGAGCATTAGTGAGATTTTGGAGGGTAGAAACTCAAGGTGTTCTTGAGTATTTTTGGAACTTTGGAATTGATTTCAAGAATTAAGGTAAGGAGATTTTCTTTTAAGGATTCTTATTCATTATATTAGTATAGTTAGTTATTAATCGATTTCGTTTTAGGGACACAATCGCTCGATCGATTCTCGTGGAATGAAGACAAATCGTGGTAAGCCAAATCTAAAATCTTATAAATGTTAGTCATATTTCGATATTAATAAATTGGACTAATAATCTTATGTCTTTAGAGACATTCAAGATAGGGCAGAAAAGGGCAGTCCATAGCTTTCGAAAGAGGGGCGGTTCCTCAAGTCCCCCTAATTATAAACGAAGGGTTGTTTTGGGAATCCAGGATTTTCCACCGGGTTGCGGACCTTCAACCGAGGAGAATCAATTGTTCGAGGTTATTCGTACTCCCGAGCCTTTGTACGTTCGTGGATTCTCATCGGGCAACGAACCAACAAACGAGGAGAAACCAAAAATAGAAGTGGTTCAAAATCAAAGGGGTAAGGATTTAGATCGTATACCAATAGTGTATTTTTGATAAATGATAGTGTTCTAATGGTTCGTATTACATTTAGGTGTTGACGGCGGGAAGGTTTAGTACTCACGATATCAAGGTGTGTAACTTCACACTTATCTCGGGTTGGATGTCATCTTAGTAGTATTGAGCAAAATCGTAAAACGACAAAATCGGTGCAATCTGAAATAATTGGTATTTTGGGTGAAATTTCATGAAAATGGTTAAAATGTGAAAATTAAAACGCCTCGATGAGTAGATGGTAAAATGTATATTAAATGTCTCATGTGTAAATGGGCCAAAGATGTGTTAGATCGTAAAATGGGCCAATAAGTTTGCTAGTTAGTAAAATGGGCCGATAAATATGCTAGTTAGTAAAATGGGCCTAAATCTTTGATAGATAGTTAAATGGGCCGAAATCCCTGATAAATAGTAAATGGGCCGAAATCTCTGCTAGATCGATAAATGGGCCGAAATCTCTGCTAGTTCGATAAATGGGCTGAAATCTCTGTTAGATCGTTAAATGGGTCGAAAACCCTAACAAATTGTTAAATAGGCCGAACTCTTTGCTAGATCGTTAATTGGGCCTAAGATGCTTAATTGCTAAATAGGCTAAATATTATTTTGAAATTTTTGGGCCTTAATAAAAACTTGAAATATTGACTCATATGTAAATTGGGCCTTTTTGATAAAATCATCATATGTACATAGACTATTTTGCATACATGTTGCATGGGTTGGGATTAACGATGAAGAGAAGAAAGGCCTATTGCCAAAATCTAGTTCGGTGGCTCTGCCACAAAATAATTAAATGGCTCATTGCCTCTAGTTCGGTGGCTCTGCCACAAAATAATTAAACGGCTGATTGCCTCTAGTTCGGTGGCTCTGCCACAATTATTTTAATGGCTCAATGCCTCTAGTTCGGTGACTTTGTCACACTCTAGTTCGGTGGCTCTGCCACAAATATAAAATGGCTTTATGCTGACGATTGGTGTGTTTGGCGGGGTGGGTTAACTTGATCCCCACAGGTGTGATGGTTGGTACGGGTGGTGTGTAGCGGATGGAAATTAGGTTTGGGTGGGAAATTTCATTATTTATATGCATTCCATTATTTATATTGTTATTCTGTTAATGGGCTCAAGCCCAAAATTATGACTTGATAATCTGGCCCAGTGGATAAAGTAAGCAAGTTATACATTGAGTTCTGAGTAACTCACTCCCTCAAATTTTCATCTCAGGTAATGGAAATTGACGTGGACTTGGGCCGAGGATGACTTCGTGGAGGCCATACTGCAAACATGAGTTTAATAAACTTTGAACTATTAATAAGTACTTTCTTTAAATTGCTATTTTGGGTATAATGTAATAAGGCCTCTATTATTATTTTATGGATTTTTATTTGTGGTTGGTTTAAAATTTTGTTTTGGATATTTTAATATGGGTTTATGATTTTTATATAATGTTTACTTAAAATAATTTGGGTTTTCAAACATACGAAAATTTTCAACTATTCTTATTTCTCAAATACATCAAACTTAAAATTATTTCTCTTGGTTTTTATTAAACTCAAATTGGAAAAAGGGGTTTTGAAATATCGATTCATTTGAAATTATTAAGATAGTTCGATCTGTGTAACAAACCAAATCTAGTCTTAATGCATAGACCGGGTTTGGGGTGTTACATTTAATGGTATCAGAGCCAGTTTTAAAAACTCGGCTGTGGTTGGGTTCAATAAATAATTTTTGTATAAAATTATTTCAATTATGTTTTAAAGATCAGTATGGCACCACAAGCATCCGGCAACAAGTCAAGTAAGTATTTATTACTTAATGATTATTATGATGATCATAGGAACACTCTAGAACTTCTAGTTTTAGATGTCAAAAATCGTAGAGATTGAGACTATAGGATGTGTTGCGAAAAACAACTTTATCTCTCAAATCTTATAAAACACCATTAATAAACACTGGAACAATTTTCTGATTCATAAAATTTGTAATCAGATTAAATCGAATTAGTCATCATGAGCAATAGAGGACGTGGTCGTGGACGCGGTAGACGTGGCCGTGGTAGAGGACGAGTCTTTGCAATCAAGTACCAAATCATATGCCGAAAATGGATGCACCTGCGTCACTTGTAAGTGAGACGGGATCACAGGATCATATGGACGAAGATAATGCTTTGACACAAGCAATGCTGCGAGTCCTAGAAAGGGTCGCTGGAACTAGGATTGGGCCAACAATTGTGGGTCAATTTCGGAACGACTCAAGTCAAATAATACAGAAGTTTTTAGAGGAGTCTCCAATGTAGCTCCGAATGTGGCTGAATATTGGCTCAAGTCGTGGAGCGGATTATGGATGATATGGAATGCTTTGTTGAGCGTAAACCGAAAGGAGCTGTGTCCTTGCTAAGAGACGAGGCGTGTCGGTGGTGGCTTCTTGTTCGGGAAGGCATCGAGGTCGACCTTGATTACTTGGGAATTCTTTAAAGCCGCCTTCGGGATATATGTTGGAACAAGTTATGTGGGCGCTTGAAGGAAGGAATTTCTGAATCTTGTCCAAGGGAGTAAGACAGTGGCAGCGTATGAAGCTGAGTTTTTACGCTTGAGTCGCTATGCTCGGACAATAGTGTCAACGGATCATGAACATTGTGTGCGATTCGAGGATGGGCTGAATGATGAGTTGAGGGTTCTGATTGCCCCACAACAAGTTAGAACTTTTGCCACGCTTGTGGAAAAGGCCAAGATAGCCGAAGAGGCTAAGAACTCAGAACGTCAGAATCGGGAAAGATTTAGAAACAAGAGAGATATACAGCAGTCGGGTTCTTCAAAAAGGTTTCAGAAGAGGCCTCGAAATGATGAACCAGCTCAAGGTAGAGCACCTGTAACTAATAATCGAGGTCGAGATTGTGCTGAATGTGGGAAAAGGCATTCTTGAGAGTCTTTGGAGGAAAAGCGGCGCTTGTTACAAATGCGGTTCAATGGATCACCAATATAAAATTACCTCGACGTATGGATACGACTCGGGAAGTTCGTATCTTGATGCGGTAACGGCCACCACCGAGAGGTCGTGGACCGAGTTGTGGTAGTAATGGGTGGACGTGGTCAAGGTGCACCGGTCGAGGCAATAGTCCTAGAGGTAACACGGATGCAAGACGACCGAGATTGGTCTATGTAGTTAGACGCGCGAGGATGGCAATGCACGATATAATAACGGTACGTTCTTTATCTTGATGTACATTATCGCTTTAATAGATATTGGTTCTACCCATTCGTATGTTGCTAGCGCCATATCTCGAAACACGAATCTAGAATCAAATTACCGATAGTGAGATGACGATGAATTAGTCCTTTAAGACGATCGGTAATTGTAAATAAACTATTTAGAGACATGCCCTTAGAAATTCAAGAGGAGGTATTTTGGCAAATTTGATGGAATTGCCTTTCAATGAGTTCGATCTCATTCGGGCATGGATTGGTTGGTTAAACATCAGGCGCATTTGGATTGTCTTTGAAAAGCGGATGTCATTAAGAACTTGGATGATAAGGAAGTAATAGTGATAGGTGAACGAAGGAATTACTTGGCAAACGTGGTATCGGCGTTGAAGGCAGAAAAGTTGGTACGGAAAGGGTATGGAGCATTCCTAGCTTTCATTTGTGCATTGGATGCCAAAGAGTTATCCGTGAATGATGTGAGAGCGGTAAAGGAATTTCAAGTATTTCCGATGAACTTCCGGTATACCTCGGATCGGAAGTAGAATTTGGTATTGAGCTTTTGCGGAGCAGCTCCAAAGTGTCCATTGCTCCTTATAGAATGGCACCAAAGGAGTTGATGAGCTTAAAGCTCAAATTCAAGAATTCTTGGATCGGGATTTATACGACCGAGTGTGTCTTCGTGGGAGTACCAGTTTTGTTCGTGAAGAAGAAGGATGGATCGATGCGTATGTGTATTGATTACAGACAATTGAATAAATTGACGATCAAGAATAAGTATCCTTTGCCGAGAATTAATGACCTGTTTGATCAATTGAAGGGAGCTTCAATTTTCTCCAAAATTGATTTGAGATCGGGTTATCACCAGCTTAAGGTGAAAGAAGTAGATATTTATAAGACGGTATTTCGAACTCGTTATGGACATTATGAGTTTGTAGTGATGCCGTTTGGATTAACCAGTGCACCAGCCGTATTCATGGACATGATGGACCGAGTCTTTCAACCATATTTAGACCGATTTGTGGTGGTGTTCATAGATGACATTTTGGTTTATTCAAGGAATGATGAGGAGCATGACACGCATTTGCGTATTGTATTACAGCTACTTTGAGATAAGCAACTTTATGCCAAATTCAGCAAATGCGAATTTTGGCTAAAGGAAGTGACTTTCTTGGGTCATGTGGTATCAGCTGAAGGAATAAGGGTGGATCCTCGGAAGATTGAGGCTGTACTGGATTGGAAACCACCAAAGTCGGTAGCTAAAATTTAGAGTTTCTTAGGATTGGCTGGTTACTATAGACGCTTTGTTGAGGGGTTTTCGTTGATTGCTGCACCCCTAACTAAACTGTTGCGGAAGGGAGTTCCGTATATTTGGACTGAAAAATAACAAGAAAGTTTCGAGAAATTGAAGAAGATTCTGACGGAAGGCTTAGTTTTAATTGATGGAGGTGGAAAGGAATTCTTGCTTATTATGATCGTCTCACATGGGTTTGGGTTGTGTGCTGATGCAAAATGGAAAGGTGGTGGCCTATGCTTCTCGTCAATTGAGACCGCACGAAGTAAACTACCCTACTCATGATTTGGAGTTAGCTGTAGTGGTCTTTGCTTTAAAGATTTGGAGGCACTATCTCTACGGTGAGAAGTCTATCATTTACACGGATCACAAGAGTCTTAAGTACCTCCTCACCCAAAAGGAGTTGAATTTGAGACAAAGAAGATGGGTGGAATTATTAAAGGACTATGATTTCTCAATCGAATATCATCCTGGAAAGGCTAACGTGGTAGCTGACGCGTTAAGTCGTAAGGTCAGATTCGATTTAAGAGCAATGTTTGCTCATTTGAGTTTGTATGAGGATGGTAGTTTGTTAGCGAACTTGGTGAAGCCTCGTGGTTGGAACAAATCAAGGAAAAGCGGACATCGATAAAAGTTGGGACTTTTATTTCAGCAGGTTGAAAGGGGTGAAATATAGGATTTTGGTATAAACATGAATGGAGTGCTGTGCTTTTGTGGAAGGGTTTGTATGCCTAAAGACTCAGAATTGAGACAAATGATTCTACGGGAGGCGCATAGTAGCCCTTATGCTATGCACCCCGGAGGAAATAAGATGTATCGAGATCTCCGTGAACAGTATTGGTGGCCAGGGTTGAAGCGTGAGATTTCTGAGTTTGTAGGAAAATGTTTGACTTGTCGACAAGTGAAGGCGAGCATCAATTACCGTCGAGTTTGTTACAACCGTAAAGATTCCTCTTTGAAAATGGGAGCGGATAACTATGGATTTTGTCAGTGGGTTACCTTTAACACCTACTAAGAAAAATTCCGTATGGGTAGTAGTTGATCGTTTGACGAAGACTGCTCATTTTCTTCCGGTTCATACGGATTATTCATTGCAAAAATTGGCTAAGCTGTATGTATCTAAAATCGTGAGGTTGCATGGGGTACCAGTGTCTATTATATCAGACAGGGATCCTAGATTTACATCACTATTTTGGAAAGCTCTACATGAAGCCTTGGGGACAAAGTTGAATTTCAGTACGGCTTTTCATCCTCAGTCTGATGGTCAGTCGGAAAGAGTAATTCAGATATTGAAAGACATGTTAAGGGGATGTGTGATCGACTTCAGAGGTAGTTGGGAGGATTTTCTACCATTGGCAGAATTCGCGTATAACAATAGCTATCAGTCTAGCATTCAGATGGCACCCTACGAGGCATTGTATGGTCGTAGGTGCCGTACTCTACTTGTTGGATTGAATTGGGTGAGCGACGGATGTGGGGTCTGAGATGATATCTAAAGCAGAGGAAAAGGTAAAAGTTATTCGAGCACGGTTAAAGGAAGCCTCGAGATAGATGTAAGTCGATCACGGACACTGAAGCGTAAGGATATCGAGTTTCTTGTGGGAGACCGGTCTTTGAAGGTCTCACCTTGGAAGAAAATTTTAGATTCGAAAGAAGGGCAAATTGAGCCCTAGGTTCATCGGGCCATATCGTGTGACGAAGCGTGTTGGTCCATGGCTTATCGATTGAATTACCTTCGAGTTGGGTCAAATTCATAATGTTTTCATGTTTCCATCTTTGAGACGCTATAGATCGGATCCATCTCATATAGTACCGGTAGAGGAAGTGGAATTAAATTCAGACTTGTCTTTTGAAGAAGAACCAGTGGAAATTATAGACCGGGATGTTAAAGTGCTAAGAAAGAAGACTGTGCCGTTGGTCAAAGTTTTATGGCATAATCACGGAGCGGAGGAAGCTACGTGGGAGCCTGAGGATGCAATTCGACAATAATATCCTCACCTCTTTTAATCAGGTAAATTTTGAGGACGAAATTTTCTTTTAAGGGGGTAGAATTGTAACATCCTAAATATTTGAGTATCATTATGTTGTTAAATGTTAGTTCGGGTTTACTTGGAGTTAGAATAAAAATATTAGTTAAGTGTAATTTAGAGTAAAGAAATTAAGTGATCTTGAGACTTAAATTAATTAAGTACTAAAAGATGGCATAAGATGAGTTAATGGCATAGTGGTGATGGCGCCATAAGTTGGACATGAGGAAGGAGTTGAATCACCTAGCATGCAATTAGGAATTTTTATTTTTGCTTTAGTCTATGCATGTGTCGCAAGGAGATAAGGATAGGATGAGTTGTATTGTTTTTATTTTGGTAAGAAGATTAAGGTTTTGGAAAGCTAAGGATAAGGGCTTGAAATGGGGATTGTGTTTCATCAACTTAAGGAAAAGGAGGGAAAAAGGCTTAAGTGTAGGAAGATGTTTTGAAACTTCCTAATGGCCTTTTGACCATTGCATTTGACGGCATTGAGGTTAAGGGGATGGCATGTTTTGTGTTTGCATTTGTAAGCTTGGACCTTGGGAGAACAATTCTTTTGGTCAATTGTTACTTGTTCATCAAATTTTCTCTCAAAAGTTTGCTCTCTCCTTAGCCGATTTTTACCAAACCCTTGAGGAAACTATAGCAATTTTCTTTACCATTCTTTCTTCTTGATCATTTGATCATTTTCTTTCCCAATCATTCTTCCTAGTGCCGAAACCATCAACACACCAAAAAGGCCACTCTTTTTCTTTCTTCTTCACAAAACCGATTACACAATCCTTCCAAAAACCCAATTCTTTTTTTTCACTTTTCTTTCTCCTTTCTTTTTCCTTCCTTCTCCCTTTCTCACTTGAAACCGAATCATACTATCTCCATTGTTCCATTCTTTTACTTTTCTCTCAATTAAAAATCTCCACAATAATCTCTCATGGCCGAATGTTAACTTGTACTTGTGCCAAAATTTCTTTCATTTTCTTAATCAAAACCGAATTCTTCACAATTTCTTCCAATCGTGAGCATTAGTGAGATTTTGGAGGGTAGAAACTCAAGGTGTTCTTGAGTATTTTTGGAACTTTGGAATTGATTTCAAGAATTAAGGTAAGGAGATTTTCTTTTAAGGATTCTTATTCATTATATTAGTATAGTTAGTTATTAATCGATTTAATTTTTGGGACACAATCGCTCGATCGATTCTCGTGGAACGAAGACAAATCGTGGTAAGCCAAATCTAAAATCTTATAAACGTTAGTCATATTTCGATATTAATAAATCGGACTAATAATCTTATGTCTTTAGAGACATTCAAGATAGAGGCGAAAAAGGCGATCCATAGCTTTGAAAGAGGGGCGGTTCCTCAAATCCCCCTAATTATAAACGAAGGGTTGTTTCGAGAATCCGGGATTTTCCACCGGGTTGCGGACCTTCAACCGAGGAGAATCAATTGTTCGAGGTTATTCGTACTCCCGAGCCTTTGTACGTTCGTGGATTCTCATCGGGCAACGAACCAACAAACGAGGAGAAACCAAAAATAGAAGTGGTTCAAAATCAAAGGGTAAGGATTTAGATCGTATACCAATAGTGTATTTTTGATAAATGATAGTGTTCTAATGGTTCAGTATTACGTTTAGGTGTTGACGGCGGGAAGGTTTAGTACTCACGATATCAAGGTGTGTAACTTCACACTTATCTCGGGTTGGATGTCATACCGTAGTATTGAGCAAAATCGTAAAACGACAAAATCGAGACAATCTGAAATAATTGGTATTTTGGGTGAAATTTCTTGAAAATGGTTAAAATGTGAAAATTACGAAAATGCCTCGATGAGTAGATGGTAAAATGTATATTAAATGTCTCATGTGTAAATGGGCCAAAGATGTGTTAGATCGTAAAATGGGCGATAAGTTTGCTAGTTAGTAAAATGGGCGATAAATATGCTAGTTAGTAAAATGGTAGAAATCTTTGATAGATAGTTAAATGGGCGAAATCACGATAAATAGTAAATGGGCGAAATCTACGCTAGATCGATAAATGGGCCAAAATCTCGCTAGATCGATAAATGGGCCGAAATCTCTATTAGATCGTTAAATGGGTCAAAAACCCTAACAAATTGTTAAATAGGCCGAACTCTTTGCTAGATCGTTAATTGGGCCTAAGATGCTTAATTGCTAAATAGGCTAAATATTATTTTGAAATTTTGGGCCTTAATAAAAACTTGAAATATTGACTCATATGTAAATTGGGCCTTTTGATAAAATCATCATATGTACATAGACTATTTTGCATACATGTTGCATGGGTTGGGATTAACGATGAAGAGAAGAAAGGCCTGTTGCCAAAATCTAGTTCGGTGGCTCTGCAACAAAATAATTAAATGGCTCATTGCCTCTAGTTCGGTGGCTTTGCCACAAAATAATTAAACGGCTGATTGCCTCTAGTTCGGTGGCTCTGCCACAATTATTTTAATGGCTCAATGCCTCTAGTTCGGTGACTTTGTCACACTCTAGTTCGGTGGCTCTGCCACAAATATAAAATGGCTTTATGCCTAGGATTGGTGTGTTTGGCAGGGTGGGTTGACTTGATCCCCACAGGTGTGATGGTTGGTACGGGTGGTGTGTAGCGGATGGAAATTAGGTTTGGGTGGGAAATTTCATTATTTGCATGCATTCCATTATTTATATTGTTAATCCATTAATGGGCTCAAGCCCAAAATTATGACTTGATAATCGGCCCGATGGATAAAGTAAGTAAGTTATACTTGAGTTCGAGTAACTCACTCCTCAAATTTTTCATCTCGGGTAATGGAAATTGACGTGGACTTGGGCGAGGATGACTTCGTGGAGGCCATCTGCAAACATGGGTTTAATAAACTTTGAACTATTAATAAGTACTTTCTTTAAATTGCTATTTTGGGTATGATGTAATAAGGCCTCTATTATTATTTTATGGATTTTTATTTGTGGTTGGTTTAAAATTTTGTTTTGGATATTTTAATATGGGTTTATGATTTTTATATAATGTTTACTTAAAATAATTTGGGTTTTCAAACATACGAAAATTTTCAACTATTCTTATTTCTCAAATACATCAAACTTAAAATTATTTCTCTTGGTTTTTATTAAACTCAAATTGGAAAAAGGGGTTTTGAAACACCGATTCATTTGAAATTATTAAGATAGTTCGATCTGTGTAACAAACCAAATCTAGTCTTAATGCATAGACCGGGTTTGGGGTGTTACAAAAATCATCTCATGATTTATAAAACTTGTTAAAATGATATTTAGTTATTTAGCCAAACGAAAAATCGCAACCCAGTACGTTAGGGCACTATTTCCCGAATTTCTAAATATCAAAACATTGCCTTATTTTAAAAACCTTTTTGCAAAAATGTATTTTATTTAAACAATGATTATGTGACAATATTGCATTTATAAACTATCATACACAAATATTAAAAACAATTATAATACAATATCATGCAATATAAAATATAACTAAAATAACTACACTATAGTAATGATAAAATAATAAATAAATAAAATGGCATTACATAGATAAATAAAATATATAAAGCAATATATGTAAAACAAATAAAAAACTAAATAATAGATATATAATTTAATACATATAAAAGATGATACATAATAATATATATAATAAATTTGAATAAAGATATTTAAAAAAATATATGTGAAACATGTTATAAAATATAAATAAACTTTATACAAAAATAAATTTTAGAAAACAATATATTATATAATATAATACTATGTGATATAAAAAATTAAAAAAAACATATAATATGGTATATAAAAAATTAATATGTAATGAAAACAACATAAATAATAAATAATGAAAATATATGTATACATGTAGTACATTAATTATAAAATAATATACATAATAATATAAATAAAATAAATTAGATATATAAATAAGTTTTATAAAATAGGGTCTTAGAAATAATATAACATTATACTATATAATATACAAAATATAATATAATAATATATATAAATTATTAAACTAAGTGAAATAATGGATGCTAATAACTAAATATATATGAAGATAAAAAATTTATAAATATGTATTTTTAACGAAATTAACAAAAAATAAAAAAACTTTAATATAGTAAAATAATTTAAACATGATAAAAACAATAAAGAAAGGAGAATTAAATTAAAACAGAAAAGAAAATTTTAGGGCTAATCTAATAAATGTAAAAATTTAAATTGTACTTAATAAAACAATTTAAAATAGAGGAGGGACTTGTGAAAAAAAAATTAAACAATTTATATGGAAAAACACGCGGATCTTTTTGTTTAAGTCGGGTTCGGGTCAAAGGTTTAAAGCGGCATCGCTTTTGGCTCTAAACGCTGAGGATGAAAGCGTCGTTTCATCAACCCTATAAAAGCCTAAATTTTTCTAAAAATAGTCATTCCTTCAGTTTTTTTTTTAAAAAAATTTATGTCCCTCAAAACTTCCTCTCCTGGGCGATATCCGGTCCCAACTCTGTCTTGGGACCACGCATCACCACCGTGACGATGGCGAAATGAAAAATGTAAGTTTTTTTTTATTTTTATAAATATTTTATATTATATAGTTTAAAAAAAAGAATTTGATAAAAGAAAATATTCAAAAGAGATCGAGAAAATAAAAACCTTTATTGATTTTTATTGAATCCTTCTGTATATTTTCGTGTATATGCCCGTATATTCTCTCTGTTTCTCTATCTATTCATATATAACCCTGTATATCCCCCTCCTACAGATTTTACAAGGGTTTTTATAACCCAAAAACAAAAATAAATGGATAACATATATTTCTATGTCTGTTCTTTCCTTTTGTACTGTGATTTGCTCTTTCTGCTTCGATTTCTTTCTTCTTTTGCAGGTCAGAAGCGGAGATCGTGGCTGTGGGATGACATGCGCGCTGATGATGGTGTGGTTCTTGGCGACGAAGGCGGCGCGACGCTTGGTCTGCTTGTGGCGCGATTCGCGGTTTGGACGAGGGCTGGTGGTCTCCTTTGGCGACTGGGGTGCTGCGGCGCCTAGGGTTTCAGAAACCCTAGGCTAAGACTGTTTTCGATTGGGCTAGAACGTTTTGGGCCTAGTCTGGTTTCTGGGTAGTTGGGTATGCTAGGTTTGGGTCAAGTATTGGGCCTCGGGTATCTGCTGTTGGGTGTAATTCGGGTTTAGGGTATTTGGGTCTGGTTTTGGGCTTTATACTAAGACTTTAAATATGGACTTTATTTTTTATTTTTTGTTTTATTTCTAAGCCCGGTCAAAATTGGGCTCTTACAACTTTGAAATTAAGTTCGTCTTTATTTTAGGAAATCCCTATCTCGAAACGCAAAATGTCGAACCCAATAAGTTAAGGCACAACACCTTGAATTCCCAAGAATAGGTTTTTTATTTTGAAATTTGAGATTTCTTTATTCCGAAAGAATATAAACATCACACCCAATACGTTAGGACACGATATTTTTTAAACCTTCGTAATTAAAATCATCTCATGATTTATAAAACTTGTTAAAAGGGTATTTAGTTATTTAGCCAAACGAAAAATTGCAACCCAGTACGTTAGGGCACTATTTCCCGAATTTCTAAATACCAAAACATTGCCTTATTTTAAAAACCTTTAAATAAAATATTAATTTTGCAAAAATATATTTTTATTTTAAACAATGATTATGTGACAATATTGCATTTATAAACTATCATACACAAATATTAAAAAACAATTATAATACAATATCATGCAATATAAAATATAACTAAAATAACTACACTATAGTAATCATAAAATAATAAATAAATAAAATGACATTACATAGATAAATAAAATATATAAAGCAATATATGTAAAACAAATAAAAAAACTAAATAATAGATATATAATTTAATACATATAAAAGATGATACATAATAATATATATAATAAATTTGAATAAAGATATTTAAACAAATATATGTGAAACATGTTATAAAATATAAATAAAATTTATACAAAAATAAATTTTAGAAAATAATATATTATATAATATAATACTATGTGATATAAAAATTAAAAAAAACATATAATATGGTATATAAAAAAATATGTAATGAAAACAACATAAATAATAAATAATGAAAATATATGTATATATGTAGTAAATTAATTATAAAATAACATACATAATAATATAAATAAAATAAATTAGATATATAAATAAGTTTTATAAAATAGGGTCTTAGAAATAATATAACATAATACTATATAATATATAAAATATAATATAAAAAATATATAAATTATTAAACTAAGTGAAATAATGGATACTAATAACGAAATATATATGAAGATAAAAAATTTATAAATATGTATTTTAACGAAATTAATAAAAATAAAAAACTTTAATATTGTAAAATAATTTAAACATGATAAAAAACAATAAAGAAAGGAGAATTAAATTAAAACAGAAAAGAAAATTTGAGGCTAATCTAATAAAAACAAAAATTTAAATTGTACTTAATAAAACAGTTTAAAATAGAGGAGGGACTTGTGAAAAAAAATTAAACCATTTATATGGAAAAACACACGGATCTTTTTGTTTACCGGTCGGGTTCGGGTCAAAGGTTTAAAACGGCGTCGTTTTGGCTCTAAAACGCCAAGGATGAAACGGCGTCGTTTCATCAACCCTATAAAAGCCTAAATTTTTCTAAAAAATAGTCATTCCTTTTGTTTTTTTTTTTAAATTTATGTCCCTCAAAACTTCCTCTCTTGGGCGATATACGGTCCCAACTCCGGCGCCGGACCACCGCATCAGCCACCGTCTGTACGGTGGCCAGAATGAAAAAATTTAAGTTTTTTTATTTTTTATAAATATTTTATATTATATAGTTTAAAAAAAAAACAGAATGTGATAAAAAGAAAATATTCGAAAAGAGATCAGAGAAAAATAAAAAACCTTTACTGATTTTTATTGATTCCTTTTGTATATTTTCGTGTATATGCCCGTATATTCTCTCCATTTCTCTGTCTATTCGTATATAACCCTGTATATGCCCTCCTACAGATTTTACAAGGGTTTTTATAACCCAAAAACAAAAAGAAAAGGAAAACATATATTTTTATGTTTGTTCTTTCCTTTTTTGCTATGATTTGCTCCTTTCTGCTTCGATTTCTTTCTTCTTTTGTAGGTCAGAAGCAGAGATCATGGCTGTGGGATGACATGCGCGTTGATGATGGCGTGGTTCTCGGCGACAAAGGCGGCGCGGCGCTTGGTCTGCTTGTGGCGCGATTCGCGGCTTGGACGGGGGCTGGTGGTCTCCTGTGGCGATTGGGGTGCTGTGGCACTTAGGGTTTCAGAATCCCTAGGCTGAGACTATTTTCGATTGGGCTAGAACGTTTTGGGCCTAGTCTGGTTTCTGGGTAGTTGGGTATGCTAGGTTTGGGTCAAGTATTGGGCCTCAGGTATCTGATGTTGGGTGTAATTCGGGTTTAGGGTATTTGGGTCTGGTTTTGGGCTTTGTACTAGGACTTTAAATATGGACTTTATTTTTTATTTTTTGTTTTATTTCTAAGCCCGGTCAAAATTGGGCTCTTGCGCTACGGATCAAGTCAAGTGAATAAATCGTCTGGTTCAGTGTTAGATAACAAGTGAAGTCTAGGTGGATTCTTTCTAAGGGTATCGTCTTAAATCAACTGAGTTTTCCCAACAGTATTTCTCCAATTCATTCTTTTTGTCTTTGCGTCTTTAGCTTAATAATTAGTTAGTTCTAGATTATACAACCAATCACTTAATTTTTAGGCTAGATAATAGAAAGAAGGTTAGTATTAGTACTTTTAGTTCCTTTGAGTTCGACAATCTGGTCTTGCCTAAGCTATACTACTGTTCGATAGGTGCACTTGCCTTAAGTCGTTGTCAGAGTTAGTTTCTAGGTTCGATCATTCTCTTTATAAAATTTAAAACTCGACAAAACAATGATCACCCAGTAAGTTAGGGTACGACATTTGGAATTCCCGAAATTGAGCTTATCTTTCGACTTTTACAACTCGTATTGAGAAGGATATTTAGTTATTTGGGTCAAATCAAAAAACCGGAACCCAGTAAGTTAAGGCACGATTTTCCCAAGATTCCAAATTCAGAATATTGCCTTTGTTTTTTTAGAAGTCCTTTTCCCGAGATAACGAAATGTCACATTCATTAAGTTAGGACGCAACGTTTTCGAATTCCCGAGAAATAAGTTTTTACTTATCTTTTATGCTTTGGCTTTAAAAAGAAAATACTAAGGTCTTTAGACTCGATGAGAAAAATCGGAACCCAGTAAGTTAGGGCACGATTTCTTTCGAATCTTAGAACGCGAAGTATTTGCTTATTTTTATAAAAATCGGATAAAGAAGACGTAATCATATATTAATGCAATGATAACTAGGAACAAATAAAGAATATCAATATAAAATAGCGAAAATATAAACATCACATAAATATATTTCATACATATAAAATGTGGTAAAGGATAATATGTAGATAATAGTATATTAGTACTAATCAAAACTCAAAGATATAGTACTAATGAAAATAATAATAACAATAACAATAAGTATAAGTATATAAAAACAAAATATATATGTATATAACATTTAAATTTCTTAGTAATATAAAAGAATAATAAACGAATAGCCGGATATATGATAATAAAAGAATCATGAATAATAAAGTATTAAAATAATAGAAACGTAATTGAAACAAATAAAGGAAATAAAATAAAAGAGCACAACAATATATATGGATAAAGATGAATAAACAAAATGAACAATATGAATAGTGATATAAATAAATAAACAAAGTAAATAAAGTAAATAATAAATAATGTTCAAACGATTAAATAAACAAATTAACGAATAATAAATAAAAATAAAATAACAATGAAAGATACTTAATCATTATTAAAATAAAATTAAAAGGCATAAACCAAAAACAAAAAAATAAAAAAAAACATAAAAAGCGAACAAGGACCAAATTGCAATGATCTGAAACTTCCAAGGACCTAATGGGAAAATATCCCTGGTCTTATGCGCTGCTTTTCAGTTTTCCAGGCCAAGGACTAAATTAAAAATAAAATAAAGTAAAAAGGGGAATTCGAAAGAAACGAAAAAAAAATAAAATAGGGACTCAATCAAAAATCGCCTCACAAGTGAAAGGACTGAAGGCGCAAATAGACCCTCAATCTAAAAACACGCGGATCCTAGGTGGTTCAGGTCGGGTCGGTCCGACCCAGTTTAAAACGACATCGTTACATAGACCCTATTTAAAGCCAAAATTTTTTAAAAAAATTTCATTTTACTTAGTTTCTGAAAAAAAAAAATCGAGGATTCTCCTCTTTTTTTCTTTGCAGGGGTTTCCTACTCCGACATGGAGCTCTGCCGTATGTGACGGCTGGGGATATGAAAAGTCATCTTTTAACCCTTTTCGGTCCTTTTTTAACAAAAAGAAAAAAAGAGAGAAAGAAAAAAAGGTTTTAGAGTCGTTTTAGTCTCGAAACAACAAAAAAGACTTGCAAAAAAAAAAAACCCTCTGTTGCCCCTCGAATCCTCATCAAAACCTGAACGGGTTCTTGGGTATTTGAGTATCGACAACTTTCGACTGAGGGGAAGACGAACCGACAGAGACTAGACGGCGAAGAAGATGAATCGACAGGTAATGTTTTTTATTATTATTTAATATACTTCGAAATAAAAAAGGCACCTTTAATGATTCGAAAATTTTCTTGTATTCGATTCTGTCTGTCCGCGTAGTATCTTACATTATTTTTGTGTTGGGCTTATATAGCCGAGTAGATATTACAAGTTTATTATTGTTGTTGCTTCTGTTTCTGCTATTTTCTTTGTTGTTCTCTTTGCTGCTTCTCTTTGTTCTTTTGCAGGTATCCTCGTGGGTCAACGGAGGTGGATGAGGGCTAATTTTTGCAATATCCGTGGAAAGTGGTCTAAGGTACGTCAAGGGACCTTGGGACAAGGCGCAGCACGTCGCTCAAGGTTGCGGTGCCTAGGGTTCTAGAAACCCTAGGCATTTCTGAAAAAAGATTTTAATTTTGGGCCTATCGGGCCGTTTGGAATTGGACTAGGATAATTTGGTTTAATTTTGGGTTTGTAAATGGGACTGTTTAAGTATTTGGATTTTATTTTATTTATATTGGTTTTTTTTACTGTGTTTTGTTTCTAATTTGGGTGTATTGGGCCCAAGCTAAATTGGGCATGTACAGTTGCCCCTCTTTGCTCATTGTCGTGTAACGAGAATTGAGCAAAGACTTTAAAAGGACCAATTTTTCCCGATTTTGTTGAGTCTCTACATTTCTTTCTTCTTCTTCAAGTGGCCTCGCTTTAACCCATTGCAACTTCAGAAGTATAGGGATTGGTGCTTCAATACGCTCGAATGTAATTTCAGGGAGAAGAGATTTGTAGCTTCAATCTTCTCCGCTAGAACTATAACGAGATAAAAATTGGTAATTTCAATTTGCTCCACTGCAACTTCAGGGAGATAAGGTTTGCTGGCTTTAATCTGCTCGAATGTAATTTTAGGAGAAGAGATTTGTAGCTTCGATCTACTCCATTGGAACTTCAAAGAGATAAGAATTGGTAATTTTAACCTGCTTCTCTGTAACTTTAGGGAGATAAGGTTTGCTGGCTTTAATCTGCTCGAATGTAATTTCAGGGAGAGGAGATTTGTAGCTTCGATCTACTCCACTGGAACTTCACAGAGATAAGAATTGGTAATTTTAACCTCCTTCTCTGCAACTTCAGGAAGATAAGGCTGGTGGCTTCAATTTGCTTCACTGCAACTTCATGAAGATAAGATCTGCCGTAATTTGTAGCTTCAATCTGTTCCACTTATCTTCAGGGAAATAAGATTCGCTGTTTTCAGTCTGCTCTGTTGTAACTTCAGGGAGATAAAGCTAGTGGCTTCAATCTACTTCACTGCAACTTCAGGAAGATAAGATCTACCAATTTGTAGCTTCAATCTATTCCACTGCATCTTCAGGGAAATAAGATTCGCTATCTTCAGTCTGCTTCGCTACAAATTCAGGGAGATAAGACTTGTAACTTCAACCTGCCCCACTGTAACTTTAGGAAGATAAAGTTTGTCATGATCTACTCTACTGCAACTTTAGAGAGATAAGATCTGTAATTTAGCTTCAATCTGTTTCCGCTGCAACTTTAGGGAAATAAGACTCGCTATCTTCAGTCTGCTCCACTGCAACTTTAGGGAGATAAGACTTGTAACTTCAACCGACTCCACTGCATCTTTAGGGAGACAAGGTTTGTGGTTTTAATCAATCTTGCTACACTGTCCTCTAGGGGATATGATGTGTAGAATCAATTTCGTATGCTTATGTTTATGCCCAATGATTAGGATGTCATGATCAGAATGAATCAAATTCTCCTAATTGGATGTGTATGGATGATGAATGCATGAGAATGATCCCTTTTTAATGTTTGAATTATCATTGCTCGATGTTCTTCCAAGTTCTATTACTGATGTGTTACCATGCCTTCTTGTTCATGATCGTCTGAATTGTCGAGTTTTAAAATTTATAATAGAGAATGGTCAAACCTGGAAACTAACTCTGACAATGACTTAGGTAAGTGCACCTATCGAACAGTAGTATAGTTTAGGCAAGACCGGATTATCGAACCCAAGGGAATTAAAAGTATTATTACTCACTTTCTTTCTATTATTTAGCCTAAATATGAAGAGATTGATTGATTAAACTAAAAACTAACTAATTACTAAACTAAGATGCAAATACAAAAAGAACAAATGGAAGAAATAACTTTTAGAAAAACTCAGTTGATTACGGTGATACCCTAGAAGGAATCCACCTAGACTTCACTTGTTATCTAACACTGAACCAGATGATTTATTCACTTAGCTTGATCCGTAAGACTCCCTAATTTATATTAAACCCTCTCTCGAGGCGAATAGCGTCTAACCCTAGATTGATTAATTGAAATCTCTTTCTAATTAAAACCTTTAGAATCGCATTAACTCGATCTATGGACTCCCATATTAGGTTTCACCCTAATTCGGTAAAATCTCGTCACCCTATCTCTAAGCACGCGATCAACTCCGCTTAATTATGCTAGATTTACTCTTAAGCGGGGACTTTTTCTCCACCACCTAAGCACATTCAACTTGAATCAATATCCTAGAAATATTAACACAAGAATTAAGCACACATAATTAAGAACAAACTAAGTATTTATCATATAGTTCAGAAAACAATAACAAGATTCATCTAGGTTTCATCCCCTTCAGGTATCTGAAGGGTTTAGTTCATAATGATAAAATAAAACATCTCAAGAGAAAAGATAAAAAAAAAACATAAGAAATCCCTAAAACCCCCTGAAGGAATTGAAAGAGAGATCTACCGTCTTGAGTAGAATTTCAGCTTCTTGAGATGGATCAACTGGCTATCTTCGAGTGATTCCCACGAATTTGGCCTTCTGGCTCGGCTTCTTGCCTAGCTGATTGCCTAACTGACCGCCCCCTTTCAGGTTACACTTAGGGTCTTTATATAAGCTCTTGAAATGCATTTCGTTCTCCCTATGTATCCTTTTCTGAGTGAAATTCCTCTTTTCCACGACAGGGCCACAGCCATGGCACACGCCCATGTAAATAGACTTCAGGCAGTGTTTGGGTCTGGTGATGGAGGCACGGCAGTTTGAATCGTGGTTAGGCCATGTTCTAGTTATTTAACAAGGCATGACCGTGTGGCTTAAAGTCCAGGCCGTGTCGATTTCCCCCAAATTGGCCCGTTTTAAGCCCATTTCTCGTTCTTTTCGTCCCTAGGTACTTTCCTGAGTATAAAACACAAAAAGAAAGGATTAAGAGCACCTTTTTACATAAATCAAGGAATAAATCATCCAAAAGTATGCTAAATGTGGGATTAAAATATGTTACTTTTACGGTTTATCAGTTCAACTAGTATCTTTAACCGAAAATCCAAAGAAATAGTCATCATTCCGATTATCTGTTCTCAAATGTTTCCAACCCTTAAGTTTGTTTAGTTCTTGAATAGTGGTCATGTTCTCAGATCCTTGTATCTTTTTAGAGCCTTTCAGAGTAATATGCAAAACTTCCTTTACTTGAATGTTAGTCCATTAATCGTTATTTCAATATAAATGCTTGAAAAAGAGATTGTAGAAATGGATAAGATCGAAGTTTATTAAGAGTAAGGCTCGAAATGGATAGATTTTTCAACATAGCAAACTTGCTTAAATACAAAGTGAATAGTATAAAAGTAGGTGCCCTGGATATCATAGCATGAGTTTCTCTGTACTAACTTCCCGAAGATCCTTTTGAACTCGATGTGTGTTTTGGAGATCCAAAGCACATTGTTGATGCCTCAAGACGTAACATCTCTTTTCTTTGTTCATTCAGGAATAGCAAGACTTCCACATGACCCATTCTTGATCAAGATTTGAATTGCCCGTTTTGTGGGTTTTCAATTCAAAACCCCTTTGGTCTCAAGGCGTTCTTTATGAGTTTTCACCTTGGCCTCTCCTTTTTTTTTTAATTTTTTTAGGTGAAATATTGCTTGACTGAGTCTGAATTCACAAGATTGGGTAAGTTTTTACCATCCATCTTCGTTAGGATCAGCGCTCCTCTAGAAAAGGCCTTCTTTACCACATATCGTCCTTCCCAATTTGGCATCCATTTCCCTCTAAAATCCTTCTGTATGGGCAAGATCTTTTTCAACACTAGGTCCCTCTCATGGAATTCTCTAGGACGAACCTTTTTGTTGTAAGCTCGCATCATTCACTTTTGGTACATCTGACCATGAAGGATGGCTTTCAGCCTTTTTTCTTTAATCAAATTTAGCTAATCATAACGGGATTGGATCCATTCCGCTTAATCCAACTTTACTTCTGCCAAATCTCGAAGATAAGGAATTTCCACTTCAATGGGTAAAACTACCTCCATTCCATAAACCAAAGAGAAAGACGTTGCCCCGGTTGAGGTTCTGACGGATGTTCGATAGGCATAGAGGGCGAATGGTAGCTTTTCATGCCAATCATTATAAGTCCCAGTCATTTTCCCCATGATCTTCTTGATATTCTTATCAGCCGCCTCAACTGCACCATTCATTTTTGGCCGATATGGTGATGAGTTATGGTGTTTGATTTTGAACTGACTGCAGACGTCTGATATCGTGCTGTTGTTCAAATTTAATGCGTTATCAGATATGATCCTTTTGGCATTCTATATCAACATATGATCTCCTTCTTTAGGAATTTACTGACTGCTGATTTCGTGACATTGGCATATAAAACAGCTTCTACCCATTTGGTAAAATAATCGATGACCACGAAGATGAACCGATGCCTGTTAGAAGCCTTAGGAGAAATTGGCCCGATGACATCCATGCCCCACATAGAGAAAGGCCAAGGAGAAGTCATAACGTGAAGAGTGAAAGAGGTACATGGATTTTATTTCCATAAATTTGACACTTGCGGCACTTCTTGGCGTAATTGATGCAATCTCCTTTCATGGTGGACCAATAATATTCGAATCTCATGATCTGCCTAGCCATTGTAAAACCATTGGCATGTGTCCTGCAAACACCTCATGGACCTCTTCCAAAATTTGTTTAGCCTCAACAGCGTCTACGTGTCTTAGTAGCACCTGATCTTTTCTCCTTTTGTATAGGATCTCCCCATCCAAGACATAGTCATTAGCCAGCCTCCTTAACGTCCTTTTATCATTCTCAGTTGCTTGGTCAAGGTATTCACGATTCTTCATATATCATAATATATCGTTGTACCAAGGGTGATCATCCTTTTCTTCTTCTTCTTCGATATTGCAATAATGAGCTGGAGTTTCATAAATACTCATCTGGATAGGCTGTACATCTTCTTGCTTGTTCACTCTAACCATTGAAGCCAAAGTAGCTAAAGTGTCAGCCATCTGATTTTCATCTCGTGGGAGATAATAGAAGGTGATGTCATCGAAATCCTCAATTAACTCAAGAACCAACTTTCGATACTTGATTAACTTTGGATCTCTTGTCTCCCATTCTCCTTTGAGTTGGTAAATCACCAAAGCAGAATCCCCATAAACCTCTAGCACTTTGATCTCACGTTCTATGGTTGCATGGATACCCATGATGCATGCTTCGTATTTTGCCATGTTATTTGTGCAATCGAAATCCAATTTGCTGGTGAAGGGATAATGGTCTCCGTTCGGGGATACGAGGACCATTCCAATTCCATTACCCATTGCGTTTGAGGCACCGTCAAAGTTTAACTTCCAAGAATGACTATTTTGGGAGTCTTCTTCAGTGGTTGCAACATACATCAGATCTTTATTTGGGAAATCAAAGTTCAAAGGCTAGTAATCCTCCAGAGCTCTACTGGCCAGAAAGTCGGCTATTGCGTTTCCTTTAATTACCTTCTGCTTCACATAGAGTATGTCAAATTCGAAAAGTAGAATTTTCCATCGGGCCATCCTTCCATTTAGGGCAGTCGACTCCATCATGTACTTCAGAAGGTCCAACTTTGAGATAAGCCAGGTAATGTGGTACAACATTTACTGTCTCAACCTTCGAGTTGTCCAAATCAAGGCGCAACATAACTTCTCGATTCGAGAATATCTTATCTCACATTCAGTGAACTTTTCTGAGATAGTATATTGCTCTTTCTTTTCTTCCTAACTCATTATGTTGACCAAGCACGCATCCCATGAAATTCCCGAATACTGCCAAGTATAATATCAGTGGCTTATCTGGGTTAGGCGGCATCAGTACTGGGTATTGGATAGGTAATGTTTGACCTTATCAAAAGTCTTTTGGCATCCTTCTCCCAAATGCCTGGGTTGTGTTTCTTAAGGAGACGAAAATGGGGTCGCATTTATCAATTAGTTGTGAAATAAATCAGGCAATGTAATTTAGTCTTCCTAGGAAACCTCAAAATTCCTTTTGAGTGTGCGGTGGAGGCAATTCTTGTATAGCTTTGACTTTGTCCGGGTTGATCTCAATTCCCTTCTCACTAACTACAAAACCTAGTAGTTTTCCTGATCTAGCCCCAAAAGTACACTTTGTTGGATTAAGCTTCAGCTGAAATTTTCTCAACCTCAAGAACAATTTTCTCAAAACTTGTATTTGTTCTTTTTCTGTTGGGATTTTGTAATCAGTCGTCGACGTAAACCTCGATTTTTTGGTGCATCATGTCTTGAAACAGGGTTACGATGGCTCTTTGGTATGTTATCCCCACATTTTTAATCCAAATGGCATCACCTTATAGTAAAAGTTCCCCATAAAGTTATAAATGTGGTCTTTTCCATGTCTTCAGGATGCATCTTTATCTGATTGTATCCAGAAAATCCATCCATAAAGGAGAACAATGAGTAGCCTTCCGTATTATCCACCAAGGTATCGATGTGAGGTAATGGGAAATTATCTTTTGGGCTGGCCTTGTTCAGGTCTTTGTAATCTACGCACATTTGTACCTTTCCGTCTTTCTTAGGGACGGGGACAATGTTAGCTTCCCATTCTGAGTATTTAACCACCTGTAAGAACCCGACATCGAATTGCTTCTTGACTTCTTCTTTTATTTTTAGCAAAACATTAGGCCTCATCCTTCGGAGCTTCTGTTGAACCAGCTTGCATTCTTCCTTTATGGGGAGTCGATGTACCACAATATCAGTACTTAACCCGAGCATGTCTTGGTACGACCAAGCAAAGACGTCCTTAAATTCTTGGAGTAATTCGATGAGGTCTTGCTTTGTCTTTGCAGCAATGTAGGCCCCTATCTTCCCTTTCATCTCCAAGGCTCACAATTTCTACTGACTCTTTATAAGGCAAGATTTTCTTCTCATCTTGTTCTAATTCTCAACAAATCGAGAGATAAATTATAGTCTCGACCATCTTCAAGATCTTGGGAATCTTCCATACACAAATCTTGTTCAAAAGGAGATTCTAAGTCAGTAGTAACGTCGCTTATATCATTGATATCTGGAGACCTATTATAGGGATGAAAAAAAAATCCACAGAACAAAAGAATCTAAGAATGATTGTTTGTACAGTATGATTATGGATGAAAAGAATAAAAGAATATGGGCTCAAAATGATACGCAAAAAATAAATTTTTTATTGAAGTAAAGATTTAGAACATAAGCCTATTTCACAAAAGGAATCTTATTGCCTCTAGGCTTAGAGCAATAAGCGTGTTTTGAACATTACTCTATATTGGCTCTAAAAACTACATGAATCTCTTCTGCAGTCAGTTGTTCAAAATACTTCCAAGTGCATAGGGGTGGATGCCTGATAAATTCTCTCCCCCAATTCTTTCTTCTGATATGGCGTTAATGTTCAAGTTTTCCAATATTTCTTCTGCGGTCTCCTTTTTGGAGCTTTCTTTTCGGGGTGAATAGTTCCTCCTGAAATGAAGGTTTTTGATATGTGAGGAAAGACCATCGGTTCCTATTTGACCTCTTCTCCGCTCAGTCTCGCCCTTCTCCTTTCTTATTTTTTCTCTATCTCCTTCTTTCTTTGCTTGGCGTCTGGCTTAAACCCTAGACCGTAATGATCTCATTTGTCCTTTAACATTGGTGCCTCAGCCTTTCCTTGTAGGCATCTTCCAATTCCTCTTCCCAGTAAGGCTCCTTTACCTACTGTGAGTTGCAGACCCATCTTTTTGGTTTTTGATATTCCGGGCACCGGGATCTTATTCCCTTTGATGATGAAGGTTACATTCACAAATTCTAATGATCGAAAGGAACATTCTAGTGCTTCATTGTCCGTTCCTACATACGATCATCGCTAGTTATGGATGTGATAATATCTTCTCTATATTTATTATTATCAGCTGACCCTCAGCTACCAGCTTTAGCTTCTGGTGTAGCGATGATGGCACTGCCCTAACAGTATGAATCCAGGGCCTCCCCAACAAGCAATTATAGGAGGGCTTAATATCCATCACCAGGAAGTCCACTTCGTATGTATTTGGGCCGATTAAGAGGGGTATTTCAATTCTCCCCATCACCCTTTTTTCGGTCCTGTCGAATGCTCTCACTATGTTTTGACAGGTTTTCATGTGAGAGCTATCTACGGGCAACCTATTTAGCGTGGATAGGGCAAGACGTTTAATGTAGATCTATTATCAATCAGTACCCTGGCAGCGTATACCCTTTACAGCGGGTAGTGATATGTAAAGCCTTCATGGATCCCTTGCCCCCTGGAGGTATCTCATCGTCATTAAAGAAGATAAAGTTGTCAGCGCTTATGTTGTTGACCAGACGGTCCAACTTGTTCACGGAGATATCGTTGGCGACATAGGTTTCATTCAACACTTTCATTAATGCCTCACGATGTACCTCCGAACTTAAAAGTAAGGCTAGCACTGAGATGCGAGCCGGTTGCTTATGTAATTATTCTACAACATTGTATTCGCTGTGCTTTAAGAATTTTAGAAATTCTCTAGCTTCATTCTCAGTTACTGGCCCATTAACTAGTGATTTGGACCTGACCGTCTTTTCCCCTTCTTGTTTAGCCATTGGGGTCTTTCCTTTAATAGGCTCAGCTCCTGCATAACGCTTCCCGCTGCATGTATAGAAACCAACCTCTCGACCTTCTTTCGAAGAGCTGATCGGGCTCTGTTCTACTAGAATTACCACGTTGCAATCATAATTCCATAGAACCTTCTTGCTATCCTTGTAAGGAAAAGCTACAGGTTTTTGGATTATGACCCTTGGTGCCATTTGCACTCAAGCTTCATTGCTTTTTGGTCATGAGATGATTACCACCGGATGATTGGCATCACAGACCCTCTTTATCGAGCCTCCTTCAGAGGCGCATACATCTGCTTCTTTAACATGCTCAAAGAATTCGAGCTCTTTGTTGTCCATTAGACCTTATACTAAAGCCCCGAATTCATTACATTCCTGAATCTCATGATCTTCTTCATCATGAAAATCGCAATAGTTTTTTAATTTTTGGGACTCGTTCCTCAAGTCTTTCCTAATCAACCCTCTTTCTACCATCTTTATCTAGACTTCTCTCATTGGGGCTTTTATTTCTGCAATATTCATATTAATTTTCCTCCTTGCATTTTTGACGATCATATTCACCCTCTTATCAGTGTGGTTGGGTAATGGATTCTCTGCACTAGATTGATCATCAAATTTTACGATGCCCATTTTGATGAACCTTTGACTAATTTCTTGAAAGTGGTGCAGTTCTCTATTGAGTGCTCGTAATTCTCGCATGATATTCGCATTGGGCATTTGCGTCATACCATTTAGGGTATAGGGGTTGTATTGGCTTTAGGTAGAAGGGGGATACAACGTGTGCATCGAATAAACTTTGGTACAACTCCTTATACGCCATCGGGATGGGCGTAAACTGGAGTTTCTCTACATTCAACCTCTAATTGGATTCTTGTCTCTGAGGGGTTTAGAAACTGGTGGTTACCGTCTTTGGTGGGCCAACAGTAATTGGCTTTGAATAGCCTTTGTTGTACGCGCCCACATTGTTTACTTCACTTTCCTTTTGTCTCGGGGCTGATCTCTTGAAGCTTTCCCCCGCATCTATTTTGCCACTTTTCACTGCGTTCTTGATCATCTCACTAGACATTACTATGTCCGAGAAGCTCTTCATTGCGCTCCCCACCATGTGGTTGATAAATGGGGCTTTCAAGGTATTAATGAAAAGCGTCGTGGTTTCTTTCTCCAGAAGAGGTGGTTAGACTTGTGTTGCTACCTCTCTCCACCTTTGGGCGTACTGCCTAAAGCTTTCATTTTTCTTTTTCTCCATGTTTTGCAATGTAAGCCTATCGGATGTCATATCTGTTACATAACTGTACTGTTTCATAGAAGCCTGTGCTAAGTCTTTCCAAGAGTTGACTTGGGCACGACTCAACTGATTGTACCATTTGGCTACTGACCCGATTAGACTATCTTAGAAGCAGTGGATCAATAGCTGATCATTATTAACATATCCTATCATCCTTCTACAGAACATGGTAATGTGAGCTTCAAGACAACTTGTCCATTATATTTCTCGAACTCTGGAGTTTTAAACTTTGGCGAAAGCACTAGGTCTAGAACTAAAGTCAGATCCTTGGCATCAATTCTACCATGGCAATCAGCATTTTCCATGGCCACCTATCCTCGAGTTATTTTGGTAGTTCCACTCTTATCTTTTCCGTCTCTATCACATCATATAGGTCGGGGACTACGGGGTTGGTTGGGTTATCCTCCGGGTTAGAGCCCGAGCTAGTTTGGTAATTCAGGGGTACCGAGGTTTCGACTTGGTAATGTTTAGGTCTGATTGTCAAGGGTGCCCTTTGCGGGTACACATCCGGTTGTGCCTGAACATTCACCGGGGTACATCTTGAGGGGTAAGTGGGATCTTATTATCATCTCCTGAGTTAACCGCATGGCTTTTTCCCTTTTCTCGCTCTTCGGCTAGCAACTGCGCCAATTGATTCACCATGCTTCTTTGGGATTCCAAGATTTGATCTTTCAACTCTTATTGCACCTTTGCTAGATGCTCTTGTAGTTGCGCTTGCAACTGGTCTTGCATTTCCTTTTGCATTTGTTCTAGTCTTTCTAATCTCTGATCCATAACTTTAGATTTGGCGTGAGCACTATAGTGGTGTTCAATTGGTTGATTCTTGTTGTTGTCTAGATTAACTGAGATAATTTCATTTAATTAGGATCTTTTCGTGAAATTTAATCATATGATGCGATGTGATGCCAATGCATGAATGCAAAAGACGTCGATTTTGATTCAATTCCATTTAGAAAACTTTATTAAAAACAAAGCTCTTTACATAAAATGAATTACAAATACGGCTTTACCTTAATGCTCAGAGTTTTAACTTTCCTAAGCAATGAAGCTAGCTCCTGACCCCTGTCTGATTTCAGCTCGTACTTTACACTTAGCGTGTCGGCTTGAATTGCCAAGGTTTGCAGATGGTCAGCTACCTCCCGGATTTGAGTCGCGGCTTCGCCCATAATGTAATCTCGGTCCCTAACTTGACTCTGAGAGTGATGAAGTTGTTCCTTCCAACGCTCCTCATTTGCTTCAAGAAGCTCTACCCTAAGCTCACAACTTTGCAAAGCGGACTCTAGATTTTCTATTCTTCCTTTCATTTCTTCGATTTTGTTCAAACTGGTTCTCAGCTCTGCCGCAGAATTGCGATTTCTATACTGATAAAGTGCTTTTTCACGCTCTGCCACTCTAGCCTTTAATTTCTCTTTGTTATTTTGGGCTTCTGATAGACTCATTTTTAGGGCCTCTCTCTGAGCTTGAGCCTCTTGGAATTTTCTTTTCCACTGATCAGCTTTGATCCTTTCCACTTGAATTTCCTATCGCCACTGCTCTGAAGTTTTCCCTAACCCAGTAGTCCTCATTGATAGGCGCACCTTCTTATAGTTTGTCTTTAAACTATCCAGATCCTCTTCAACCCTATTTTTTCCTTTTCTTAACTTCTCAGCCTCTTCCTTTTGCACCTCCACATCTAATCTCAAGTGCATTTTTTCCTCCTCCAGCTGCTCAATCTTTTTCCCGAATTCAAAACTCTTTTTTTCAAAGTCCTGTCTTATAATCTCTAGTTCGACGGGACAACTTGTAGGCATTCTTCCATTGATCGAGCACCTTCTAAACTCGACTCAGGAATATTATCATTAGCCCTTTTGTTAAACCATTCGCTATACTCAGGCATCGTGGTAGAACCAACAGATAATCTCTTCATCCGGCGGGTCTGGTTCTAAGCAGTGGAAATTTCCTTGATCTTCTTCTTGTAATTATCTTCTTTAAACAAGAACTCGCATTGCGCTAGACCGTGCGTTGCTGGTATAAACTACCTTGATGTGTATTGTCTTAGTACAAGTAAAGTATCATAACCAATAGCTCCCCAAATTTCGAGCAAAGGGACCCAATCAAAATTCTCGCATCGGAACAAGATCTCACTGGGCACGAACCAAGGAGCTCTCCATTTGATATCCTCCTCCTAAGATTTCAGAGAAGTGCCACCCAATTCTCTTCTAAAATGTCATCTCTTCTTGGTGTTGATGCTATTTCTTTCAATGGGGAATAACTATTAGAGAAGACCCGATAAGAAATCTTATCCACCTTCTAGAAGTGGCTATGAAACCAAACCAGTAGCAACTGAGCGCACCCTATGAGTCTGCCCTCTCTAGATCTTCTACATGCATTCAAAGACCTAAAAGTCTCGGCTAAGATTACAGGAACTGGCGTGACCCCTTTACTGAGTTGGTCAAAAAATTGTGCTGCTTCATCTACATACCCTAAAGCTCTAGGGAATAGCATCAATCCGTAGATGCTCAATGCAAAAACATCAACTCTCTTATTCATATCTGGATGAGCTAGAATCAAATCCCTCAAATTCCTCCACGGAATGCACTTCACTCGCCTTTGCTTAATTGCTTAATCCACTGCTCACTCTTTCTCGTAATGCTCATCAACTTCTTCCAAAAGGCTGGGACATAGACAGCTCTCGAATAGATTCTATCAACTTGAACCCTTGGACAATGCAGTAAAGCTATGTATTCTTCTATGGTGGGTACCAAATCCACTCTCCCAAAGGTAAAGAAGCCATATGCGGGGTTCCAGTACTAGGCGAGGGCTCGGAATAACTGCTTGTCTACCTTGACGTCAAGTAAGTACGGCAAATCCCATAATTATGGTAAAACAACCTCTTGGTCTCATCGTTCCAATGATCCCATATCACTTTTAACTCTTGAAGATTATTTTGTGTAACAATAATACGAGTGTAGTCCCATAACTCTGACATATGCCCCGCAGCTAGACTATCCCCCTTCTTTAATTGTGTTGTTTCTGACCAAGTTCAGATAGTCGCGTTATTTTCCACTATATCAAGAAAATCGTTTTCCATGGCCAATTCTCTAATTTAACAATTGAACTCGAATCGACAACTCTTAAATATGAAAATGCATGCAAAATAGCAAAGAAAAACACAAAAAGTCAGAAACGAAATTCAAAGCATGAAAAACAAAAAGAAAAGAAAAAACAAACAAGCACCTATCTGGGTGACTTGGTAAGGTTTAGCGTAGCTCTTCCTAGGGTGGGCTTCTAAGGTTTTCTATATGCGGTTCGATTCTAAAGTTGAGGTACCTGTACCAGCAGATTCCTTGATCTTCACCCATTATAGGCTCATACGGACCGAGTTCGGTTTAGGGGGACACATTTCCCTATGGCTGCGCAGAGATGAAAATCTCACGAAGACATAGGTACGGATGTATCTCCAAAGCGATCCACTATCCTGCACGGAGGTGAAAACCTCACGAAGGAGTAACTTCTCACTCCCACTTAAAAGGGTGTGACTCAGCGGTCATGCGATATGATGCAAAACATTCTACGAGAACTAAACCACAATAATTATATGAAATAACACAAACAAATACAATAAGAGGATCGTAAATTTTCAAATCAGACTTTCAATTTTCGACAACAAGATAGAAAATAATCAATTTTACGGCTCGACTCTCTCATGTTCTCAGTGGAGTCGCCAAGCTGTCGTAACCATTTTTTGTAAAAACGGGTCGACTTTGGTTTTGAAAATAAAAACGAAAAATGGAGTCACCATTGATCTTTTTTAGGTGTGATCGAATCACCTTTGTTTTAATAAAATGTTTTGGTTTACTAAAACAGTGTTTTTGGTCTACGAAATTCGAGAAAACGTGTTCGGGAGTCGGTTACGTGCGAGGAAGGATTGGCACCCTCGTCACGCCCAAAATTGGTATCGAATAGATTGATAAACATCTTAATGTCGAAAATTTGAAAAGATTTTTAAAATACGATCCTCTAGAAAATTTGAATAAATTAGAATAAATTTGAACAAAATGTCATATTCAGCAAGTTAGGACGCAACGTTTTCGAATTCCCGAGAATAAGTTTTTACTTATCTTTTATGCTTTGGCTTTAAAAAGAAAATACTAAGGTCTTTAGACTCGATGAGAAAAATCGGTACCCAGTAAGTTAGGGCACGATTTCTTTCGAATCTTAGAATGCAAAGTATTTGCTTATTTTTTTAAAAATCGGATAAATAAGACGTAATCATATATTAATGCAATGATAGCAGGGAACAAATAAAGAATACCAATATAAAATAGCGAAAATATAAGCTTCACATATATATATATATATATATATATTTTATACATATAAAATGTGGTAAAGAATAATACGTAGATAATAGTATATTAATACTAATCAAAACTCAAAGATATAGTACGAATGAAAATAATAATAACAATAACAATAAGTATATAAAAACAAAATATATATGTATATAACATTTAAATTTCTTAGTAATATAAAAGAATAATAAACGAATAACTGGATATATGATAATAAAAGAATCATGAATAATAAAGTAATAAAATAATAGAAACGTAATTGAAACAAATAAAGGAAATAAAATAAAAGAGCACAACAATATATATGGATAAAGATGAATAAACAAAATGAACAGTATGAATAGTGATATAAATAAATAAACAAAGTAAATAAAGTAAATAATAAATAATGTTCAAACGATTAAATAAATAAATTAACGAATAATAAATAAAAATAAAATAACAATGAAAGAGACTTAATCATTTAAAATAAAATTACAAGGCATAAACCAATAATAAAAAAATAAAAAACATAAAAAGCGAACAAGGACCGAATTGCAATGATCTAAAACTTCCAAGGACCTAATGGGAAAATATCCCTGGTCTTATGCGTTGCTTTTCAGTTTGCCAGGCCAAGGACTAAATTAAAAATAAAATAAAGTAAAAAGCGGAATTCGAAAGAAAAGAAAAAAATGAAATAGGGACTCAATCGAAAATTTCCTCACAAGTGAAAGGACTGGCGCAAACAGACCCTCAGTCCAAAAACACGCGGATCCTAGGCGATTTGGGTCGGGTCGGACTGACCCATTTCAAAACGGCATCGTTTTTGCATTGAAAGACTTGAGTGAAACGGCGTCGTTCCATAGACCCTATTTAAAGCCAAATTTTTTAAAAAAAATTTCATTTTACTTAGTTTCTAAAAAAAAAAATGAGAATTTTCTTTTTTTCTTTGCAAGGGTTTCCTACTCCGGTATGGAGCTTCGCCATATCTTCGCCGTAGCTCTGCCGTATGCGGCGGTCGGGGATATGAAAAGTCATCTTTTTTAACCCCTTTTCGGTCTTTTTTTAACAAAAAGAAAAAAGAGAAAGAAAAAAAGGTTTTAGAGTTGTTTTAGTCTCAAAACAACAAAAAAGACTTGTAAAAAAAAAACCCTCTGTTGCCCTCGAATCCTCATCAGAACCTGAATGGGTTCTTGGGTATTCGAGTATCGGCAACTTTTGACTGAGGGGAAGACGAACCAACAGAGACTCGACGACGAAGAAGATGAATCGACAGGTAATGTTTTTTATTATTATTTAATATACTTCGAAATAAAAAAGGCACCTTTAATGATTCGAAAATTTTCTTGTATTCGATTCTGTCTGTCCGCGTAGTGTCTTACATTGTTTTTGTGTTGGGCTTATATAGCCGAGTAGATATTACAAGTTTATTATTATTGTTGCTTCTGTTTCTGCCATTTTCTTTGTTGTTCTCTTTGTTGCTTTTCTTTGTTCTTTTGCAGGTATCCTCGTGGGTCAATAGAGGCGGATGAGGGCTAATTTTTGCCATTTTCGTGCAAAGTGGCCTAGGGTGCGTCAAGGGACCGTGGGACGAGGCACGAGCACGTCGCTCAAGGCTACGGTGCCTAGGGTTCTAGAAACCCTAGGCTTTTCTGAAAAAAGATTTTAATTTTGGGACTATTGGGCCGTTTGGAATTAGGCTGGGATAATTTGGTTTAATTTTGGGTTTGTAAATGGGACTATTTTAGAGTGAGCATGGGTGGGCCACCTGCCTCACCAAGGCCCACTCAAAAATGGAAGGGTTCGGGTAAAATATAGGCTGAAAAATGGGCTTGGACGGAAAATGAGGTAGTTTAAAAATGGGCAGGCCTCGGTAAGAATTTCTTGGGCCACCTACCAAATACATATTAAATATTTTTTTTTAATTTTTACCTTTACCTTTAATTTCCCTGACTTCATTTCTACTTTACCTTTACCTTTACCTTCATCATCAGCCTGACTTTATTTTTCCCTCTTTTCAACTTTCTCTCCAAGGCTCCCAAGTCCCACCTCACGTCGCAGGACTCGCAGCTCAACCTTCCGTCTGCAGCTCAACTCCGAATCAGCTCAAGCTCAACTCCGATCCAGCCCGAACACCCATTCACCTCCACTATCCACCTCAAGCTCAGCTCATTTTCTCTACCCACGCTGTAAGCTGCTTCTTCTTTTTTTTTTTTTCTAGTTCTTTTAGGTTTTCTTCCTTTATTGTTTCATTTAATCTTTCACTTTGGGTTTGGTTCAAAACTAACCTTGACATCATTGATTTGTCTTTGAGGAAAAAAATATAGTAAACCTCACTTTCGTTCCAGATAAAATCATAACCAAAGATGGGATTCGACCTGTAGTTTGGTGCCTCGCTAAATCTATTGCCATTCAAACAAATAGTAACCATCAGTTAAGAATACCGCATAAACTAAAACTATAATACTATATTTCACCATAAAATATTTATTAAATAATATTATCATCCTATTAATAATTTTACTTGCAACAAATTTGGATATGATAAGATATAGGTTAATTAATTATTAAGATAATAATTAATTATTTGGTAGCTATTGTGTTAATTTATGTTGTGTAACTTGCGTTTGTGTAGGACTATTATATTTTCTTCATCTTTTAGTATATAATTTAGTAATAAATTAATTTTAATAAGTAATATTTAGCTATTTTTATTATTTATATTTGGCAAGAGGTAGAAATTTTTTGCTTATTTTGAAGATGTCTTATTTCTTTACAAGAGTTTTTTGTCATACTTCCAATTTCAAGTTTAGCGACATATGGCACATTTTGTCTTATCCATACCATTTGAATCTTAGTTTTGAAACATTAAAGTGTTTTGTTTGGAGAATTCAATGCTTCCCACCGTAATGGCTTCTAATTGAATTTGTGGCAGGAATAGTTTGGGCTAATTTTAGCTAACATTTTATGGTAGTAGTAAATAATAATATGGAATGATTCATATATTATATATAATTGTTTAACAATTATATTAACTTTTGGTTTATTTGGATTTCAGGACTTGAGTTTTTATGACTATGGCTAGTTCGAACACTCCTATACCTATGGACGATGGGTTTAATGAGTATGAAAGTGCTACCAAACGTCAAAAGTCTACAACTTCAAAGGTGTGGGATGAAATGACAAATCTTGAATGCGAGGACAAAAATGAATTGAAGGCAGAATGTAATCACTGTAAGAGTATCTTTTCTGCTAAGTCTTCTAGTGGAACCTCTCATTTAAGACGTCATCTAAATCAATGTTTGAAAAAAATTAATAAGGACATCACTCAATACACCATAGCCAATCAACCATCACTAGGAGGTGGCCCATCTATAAAAAACTACAAGTTTGATGCTGATGAGTGTCGTCGAGCTGTTTCTACTTTTCTTGTGTGTGGCAAGCATTCATTTAGGACAGTTGAAGAACCGGGATTTAGACACATGATGAGAATTGCTAGTCCTAATTTTAAGAATATAAGTAGATTTACAGCTGCTAAGGATGTCCTAATGTATTATGCAAAAGAGAGAGATCATGTTAAAGAAGAGTTAGCTAAAGCACCCGGTTTAATTTGTCTTACTTCCGATAATTGGAATTCAGAGCATACTAATGATAAATATATTTGCATTACTACTCATTGGATTGATAAAAATTGGAAGCTACAAAAGAGAATCATAAGGTTTAGAGCTTTATTTCCTCCGTATGATGGTTTGAACATAGCGGATGAACTTGTTTTATGTTTATCTCAATGGGGTATAGACAAGAAAATTTTTAGCATCACTTTGGATAATGCTTCTTATAATGATGTGTTGGTTTCTTCTCTTAAAAATCGTTTTAAATGTAACCGAGCTATTTTGTGTGATGGTGCTTTTTTTCAAGTTAGATGCTGTGCACATATTTTGAATCTTATAGTTAAAGCTGGTTTAGAACTTGCTGATGATGTTGTTGGTAAGATTCAAAATGGAATTAAGTACATAAAAAAGTCGAGAATTCGTAGGAAAAGATTTTATGATGTGGCCGACAAAAGTTTTCATTTGAATGTGACCAAAAAGTTGCGTCAAGATGTGTGTGTGAGATGGAATTCTACTTATTTGATGCTTGAATCTTCTCTCTACTATAAAGATGTGCTAGATTATTGGGGCCAACGGGATAAAGACTATAAAATGTTTGCACTTTCTGACGAGGAGTGGAGAAATGTTGCTATTCATTGCCAATTTTTGATAGTCTTTTATGATGTGACTTGTATTTTTTCTGGTTCTAATTATCCGACGGCTAATCTTTATTTCAGAGGGGTTTGGAAGGTTCACAAAGTCTTGCTTGATACAGTTAAAGGTCCTTATTCTTTTTTAACTCCAATGGTTAAACAAATGCAAGAGAAATTTGATAAATATTGGGCTGAGTATTCGTTGATATTGTCATGTGCTGCAATTTTAGATCCTCGTTACAAGTTGAATTATGTGCGGTATTGCTTTACTACAATCTATGGTATTCATGCTTCAGATTTTGTTGAAACCATTCTTAGCAATCTTAGACTCTTGCTTGATGAGTATGCTAAGAAATCCAAATCCACGTCTTCCTCTTTGGTCGAGAATTCTAATGTCTCAGATAAAGATCCCGTTGATTCTAGTTTGCATCAATACAATGTTAATAGTGTTGGTTTTGGGGCAGACTTTGATGAAAGTGATGATTATAAACGGTATTTAAATGAATCTAGCACTAAGAGTGAAAAGTCACAGTTGGACATTTATTTGGAAGAACCGGAGCTTGAGTTGAATAGTCAAATAGATGTTTTGGATTATTGGAGTAAAAGTTCAGTTCGATATAATGAGCTTTCATTATTGGCTCGTGATCTCTTGGCAATTTCCGAGTCCGCTTTTAGCATGGGTAAGAAAGTTATCACACCTTTGAGAAGTTCACTTAAGCCAAAAATGGTTCAAGCCGTTGTTTGCCTTGATGATTGGATACGAGCTAAGGGATTTTCAACTGGTAATTATTATTCTCGTTTTATTGTTAATTTTATATTATTTTTTATCAATTTGATAATCTAATTATTTATTCTTATTTCATGTTAGAAATTGATGACAAGAATGACGATGACGATGAGGACGATGAGAACGATGGGGACGATGTTTCTTCGGTTGCTTTTTAGGTTACCTTCCTTTCTAACTGTTGACAATTTAATTTAGCTTACAATTTATAGTTTCTTATAAAATTAAATATGTTAATTGGTTAATGTATAGATATTTTGGTTGGTTGATTATATTTTGCAGGTTTTTGGTACTATTTTAGGGATGTTGGTGATGTTGTTTTGCTGCTGTTTACTGCTATTTTTATGCTGTTTGGCACTGTTCTGTTGCTGTTTTGTTGCTGTTTTGGTGCTATTTTGATGTTGTTTTATTGTTCTTTTATGGTATTTTATTGTTCTGTTGTCGTTTTTAATATTATTTCGATATTGTAAAACTTTTGTTTTATTATCAATTTAGTTATTATTTTAGTTCAAACAAGTTAGTTTCAATTTTAATATAACTACTTCTTATTGTTCTGTTGTCGTTTTTAATATTATTTCGATATGATCTTTGAGATCCTGTAGTTTGCTACTTGATTTTATTTGCTTGGAATGGAGATTAGTCAATGTTAAGCACATAGATAGTCAACTTTTTAGTCCTCCTGTAGGGGCATTTTTCCAAAATGGTTTGAATACTTTATTGAATTTAATTTATAGATCACTTGAATCCAACAATTGAACCTTTGACACCTTTAACTTCAGCTGGTGCTATGGAATTTTGGCATTTTATGAAGGAGATTTTCCTCCGATCTCACAACGGCAGCTTTTGGCACACTATAAGTGATACACCTCACTGGTACTGCATATTTTAATCTACACAAAATTTATTGCAAGTGTAAAATATAAATGACCATTTTATCTCATCACTTATTTTAATTTTATAGCTGTAGTTATTAATCTCACCTGAATCAATTAGCTCAAGACTAAGAAAATCTGAAGCAGTCAAAATTGGGTCTACTATGACAAATCGGAACTAAGATTGAAGGTATTCCAAAAAATACGATTATAAAGTTGGACAAAAATTAGTATTTACAAAGTTGTTTATAGGAAATCATCAATCATGAGATGTCCATTTTATTAAAAGTGTAAGTGTATATCCGAAACCCTTAGTTTTTGTCTTTCTATATACAACTTACAGCTTGTATAAAGAATTGGTGGAAAAATTTTAATGTTTTTGTATTTTGTTTTACTATCATTTTTATTTGTTTCTTGTTTTAATATTTTTATTTTTTAAATGTATTTGATTTATTATATTTTATTTTTAATAAAATAACTTAAAAAATTAATATTATCCGGCCGAGCTCGGGCCTACCAAATTTATGTCGGGCCGGGCTTGGACAATTTTTTAGGCCCATATTTGGTAGGCCGGCCTGGGCCTAAAAACAGGCCAAAATTTTTTCTGGCTCTACGAACTCAGCCCTACCTACCATGCACACCTCTAGACTATTTAAGTATTTGGACTTTATTTTATTTATATTGGTTTTTTTACTGTGTTTTTGTTTCTAATTTGGGTGTATTGGGCCTGAGCTAAATTGGGCCTGTACAAGCCAATTTTGGCCCAAACTCAAGACTAAAAAATAAACAGAGATAAAAACCCAAAATAAATCTTAATAGTCCATTATGAAGAGTCCATTTACATATCAAACCATCAGCCCAAAACTAACCTAAACCAAGTTCAAGCCCAATCCCAAACAAGTCCAAATTCGAAGCCCAAATTTCAAACCCAAACCTAAATCTACCCCAAGCCTACTTGACCCAATAGCCAAGCTAGGGTTTCAAAAACACAAACCTAGCTTACCTCTCGTCATGACCTCTTCTAAGCACCAAGAGCCTACGCCTCATATCACATCGCCAAGAGGTCCCTCAGACGCCTCGACACTGCAAATCACATGCAACAACAAGAACAAAGAGCAAACAAACAAAAAACATAACAAAAAACAAAGTAGAAGCGGCCAAAACTGGATTTGTAAATTCGATTATAAAAACCGAAGCGAGTCCATTGTAACTTTTTTTTACGAACATTAAAAATAAAAAAGACAAAAACAAGGTGGTTTTTTCCATATATTATTTATTTCTTCATTTTTACTATTTTTCATTTCAGAAACAATAAAGCAAGTAATAAAAGCAAAAGAGGTTACCTGAATCGGAGACTATTGTCGACGAGCGCGTGAACACCTCGAAACCCCAAAGGTTCGGACGAGGGTTTGAAAAGCATCGAGGCCTCCTCTTTTCTTTTTCATTTTCGTTTTTCTTCTTTCATTTCTAAAAACGAATAGGGGATTCAGGATTTTTGAAAAGGGACCGAAAAGGAGTAAAAGGGAATTTTTTTCTGTCGGCCACGCCTTACCATGGGCCAGCATGAACTCTAGGTCGAGCCATGGTCGGACGGGGCCGATTATAGAGAAAAGAGGAACCCTTTTTTGTTTTTTAAAAAACCGATTTAAAATGATTTTTTTAAATTTTTGGCCTTAAATAGGGGTCAGGAACGACGTCGTTTCACTCGGGCGTTTAAAGGTCGAAATGGCGTCGTTTTGAGATGGGTCGAACCGACCCGACCCGAACTGCCTAGGATCCGCGTGTTTTTGGACTGAGGGTCTATTTGTGCCCTCAGTCCTTCCGCATTTGAGGCTGTTTCGATTTGGTCCCTATTTTTGTTTTCCTTTCTCTTTCAAATTCGCCCGTAAAATTCTTTTTCTGTTTCATTTTGGTCCCAAACGGTGCGCATAAAAGGAATTTGGGGTATTTTCCCATATGATCCTTGTCCCTTTGCGCGTGTTCTATTTAAGGCCTTGCGTCCGTTTTCTTATTTTCAAATTTGGCCTATAATTTTTAACTCTTTTTCAATTCGATCCTTAACCCTATAATAGCAAACTGTTTTATATATTTTACTTATTATAAATTCGTTTATATGGTTCATTCTATACTGATATTATATATATTATTTATTTTAGATTTCTTGCATATTAGTTTCCTTTAAAAGATGTTAGGTATTATTTATTTAAAATCTCTTTTAAATTATTGGTTTTAAGATGTTCTATGATTTATGTATCTTAAATTTATGTTCTATATTGTTTATTTGAAGCTTTTTCATATATAATAATTATTTTCAATTGTTATATATAATATTTTATTTCGTTTCTTAATTGTTATATATGATATCTTATTTCGTTTCTTATTATTAATGTTGATATTAAAATGATGCATGTTGTATGACTATTGTCGTTATCTATATTGTAATTCATCTTCCATTTCGCTACAATTATTATTACATTTTCTTCTAATTGTTTATATTAGTGTTGAAAGTTAGCATGTGGTGTGATTTAGTGAATTGTTATTTAATATTTGTATTAGTATTTTATTGATGTAATGATTTGATTACAAAGCATCGTCTTAAATAAAAAAAGTATTTCGTTTAATTATTACATTTTATTCAAAAGCTTTTCAAAATAAGGCGATATTCTGTGATTGGAAATCCGAGAAATCGTGTCCTAACGTGCTGGATTTCGGTTTTCGTTTGGCTAAATAATCGAATATCCTTTTGATATTTTCAATGCATGAGTCTTGGGAATCATGAGATGATCTTGGATTCGAGGATTTAAATTATCGTATCTTAACGTTCTGGATGTGATATTTTATTCCTTCGGAGCGAGAGAATCTTAATATCCAATTTGAGTAAATTCAAATATTCTTAAAAGAGATCGTATTTTTAAAATCTTTTTCAAATTTTCAACTTTTGACATTAAGACATAAATAATCAATTAGGTACCAAGTTTGGGCGTGACGAGGGTGCTAACCCATCCTCGCACGTGACCGACTCCCGAACCCAATTTCTCAAAACTTTGTAGACCAAAACCGTCATTTTAGTTAGTCAAAATACTTTATTAAAATAACCAAGTTTTAAGAGGTGATCCGATCACACCTCATAAAAAGGATTAGTGGCGACTCCCGCTTTATTTTTGTTTTCAAAACCTTAGTCGATCCCCGTTTTACAAAAAATGGTTTCGACATAACATATAAGTAAAATAGAGAAAATTGGACACAAATATTTTATATGGAAAATTCCTCTGAAGATAATAAAAACCCTAAATACAAAGCTTAAAATCTCAAAGAGTAAACTAGTAGTCAAAACCTTAAATCTCATAGGACATTCACAAAAGGGGTATCAAATACTCTTCATAATTACCACAAAACTCTCACCAAAACTCATATGCGACTACATTTTGTCACCCCTAAAGAAAAGCCCTTCTCTGATCGGTATATCAAAACATGGATACAAAACCCCTTTAAATAGGATAAGATTAGAGTTCTAATCATACTAAAATATCCTTAAAATAATCAAAGTCTAATTGGGAGAAGAAGTCCTGTCTAAAGTATAAAATGTGATTGTTCAATAGGAGAATATGTCGTGACCAACGTCCCCATTCGTGTCGTCACAACGTCGTCCCGATGAGTCGACGCTCATTGTCCCGACGTCGGGCTTGTTTTGGCCCTTCTTCGATTGCTTGTCGATTCTCGTCTAAGGTACATGCAACGTGTTTGATAAATGTGATGCACACCTCACATAAGTTAAATTCAATCATCAACCAACTTTTTTTAGATAAGCAATGTAGATCTCCAACTAATGTGAACAATTTCTAAAAAGAATTATAGTTATTTTTTTGGAACAATCTCATTACAGGTTCTGGTCATATTTGACCTTTTTTTTGACATAATCTCTGGAACTCCTATAGCCCCTCCCCAACCCATAAATGGGAGGATAATGTGCTTCAGTACACTAGAACCCACATCTTTCTGCATTGGCAACAATGCCTATGCCAATCAAGTTAAGACTTAATCGACTTAAATTATAGTTATTTTTAAATGTATAATTATCAAAACTTATATTTTATTTCAACTTTTTTAACTAATAATTCTAAATTAAATATTATAATTATTTTAAATGTGAAGTAATTAGTAATAAGGTAGAAAATAAATGGTATTTTCATCGGTTCAAAAGTTTTTCCAACTCGTGCTTTTTATATATATATATATATATATATATATATATTATAGATAATATGTATCAACTATCATATATAACTTTATCTATAATATATATAAGCACAAGATTAAACAAAAATTAAATTGACAAAATATCTTTTATTATTTATTATTTATAGGGTAAACTATCAAAATAGTCACTTTTGTTTATCTCATGTTACATTTTAGTCACTTATGTTTGAAATATTATGTCTTAGTTGCTTACATTATTGCGTTGTAACATTTTAGTCACTGAGCCGTTAACAATGTAACAGTAAGCTGACGTAGCATGTTAATTTCAAACAAAAATTTTAGTTTAATTTATACAATCGACAGGTCCCCATATTTTTTTGTTTTGAGCAATTTAATTTTTTTCTTTTATGTTCTTTTAACTATCCTTTTTTTCTTTATTTTTCATTCTCTTCTACTTCTCCCTCTGTTTTCCTCCCTTCTTTATTTCTTTTAACGTAGTTTTTCTATGTTTTTTATTTGTTAAAATTAGTCCTATACTTTTATTTTTTTTTAACAATTTAATTTTTTCGAGTGAGGTAAACTTGTGGACTAGTTTTCACTACACCAAAACAAACTTTTAGCGGCATTTTTAGTGGTGTTTTAACTAAAAACGCCGCAAAAATTACACAATAGCAGCGTTTTAAGGAAAACGCCGCAAAAAAAATGAGCAATAGCGGCGTTTATTTGCAAAACGCCGCTAAAAATGATAAATAGCGGCGTTTTTTATTCAAACGCCTCTAAAGGTCCGAACATTAGCTGCACTTTTGTAAAAACGACGCTAAAGGTCTGATTTATAGCGGCATTTTAGGAAAAACGCCTCTAAAGGTTTGAGAATTAGCGGCGCTTTTGGAAAAACGCCGCTAAAGGTCTGAGCATTAGCGGCGCTTTTGGATAAACGCCGCTAAAGGTCTGAGCATTAGTGGCGCTTTTGAAAAAACGCCGCTAAGAATTTTTCATATTTTTTCCTTATTCTTGCTTTGAATTAAATTTTATTTTGATAAATTCACTTATAAGCAATGAGAAAGTTTCATTTTAGTTACTTAATTATGAAAAGTTACAAATTGCTAACTAAACAATTTAGAAATTTTCATTTAAGTTACAAATTAAGCTATTAAAATTGATTTAGGGTTTATTATTTAGTATGTTAATTTCATGGTTTAAGGTTTTTTTATTTTGGTGCATGGGTTTAGTGTTTTAAATTTGTTGTTTGGGTTTGTTGTATAGTGTTTAATATCTTAATGTTTATCGGTATTAAGGTGTAAGTGTTAGTGGTCAGGGGTTAATGTTTAGGGTTAGGGGTTTAAGGGGAAATGGTTAATGGGTTAGGGTTTTAAGTTTAGGGTTTATGGTTTATAGTTTTAAGATTAATTTATTTTAGGGCTTTAGGGGTTTAATATTTTGAATGTTAATTTTATGGTTTAAAGTTTATTATTTGGGTTTTATTATTTAGGGTTTAAGATCTTAGTGTTTAACGATATTAAGGGTAATTTAAGAGGTAGTGGTTAGGGGTTAATTAAGGTTTAGGTTAAGGGTTCATTGGTTTAAGGGTTAAGGGTTTAGTGCTTGTGGGTTAGGGTTAGGGGTTAAGGTATAGGTCAAATTAAGATTTAGTATTTATGGTTTAGGGTTTTGGGTTTGGGATATATGACCCAAAATCTAAAAACCAAATTAGGGTTTAGTGTTGAAGGTTTAGGGTTTAATGTTTAGGGTTTAGGGTTTTAGGGTTTAGGATTTAGAGTTTAGGGTTTAACGATATTGAGGGTAATTTATTTGAAATTGCTATGAATTATGCAATAATTAAATATAATTGTAATAAAAGTCAATCACTCTTTCATCCTCTTCTTATAATTATTTAACTTTGTATTAACTAAAATGTAATTTTTAATTTTATATTTAAATTATTTAGAAAAATTAATAACACATAGAAAAAATTTTGAAACAAATTGTAACATAGAAAAATATATGTTAAAATGAAAAAAATTAAAAATACTATTATTTAAAATAATTTTAAATATTTATGGGTATATGATTGATATATTTTAAATTTATATATATTTAAAATAATTTTAAATTAATTGGATATAAGACGATATATAATTTATATATATATATTTTAAAGATTATTTAGTGTTAATAATATTAAGTAAATGGATTAATTAATAATAGTATAAAAATATATAAATTAAATGACATTAAAATTACCGCGTTTAATACAAAAGCATACAAAACCCATCAATTTATTTTAAGACGGCGTCGTTTGAAACATTGTTGTATGAATTATTGGCGTTTATGTGTAAAATGCCACAAAATATATCAATACGATGCAAGACGTCGTCGTTTAAAGCTTTTTGTTAGTGGTGCCGTTGGTAAAACGCCACAGTAATCTGTCAAGTATTAGTGGCGCTATTTCAAAAACGCCGCGAAAAGTCTATGTTTAGTGGCGTTTTCCAGAAAATGCTGCAAATATGTATGGACATTAAGCTTCACGTCGTTGTTTTATCGACAATATAATGTGCAGTAAGGTGGATGACGTCGCTTTATCAACAATTAGCGGCGCTTTTTTAGAAACACCGCAAAACATAAATTGAGTTTGAGCAAAATGTCGTCGTTTTGCTGTGCTCGGTTTTATCTTCCTCCATCCCCGAAATCACTAAGTATTTTCTTCTAAAACTTTTCCCTAAATCCCAAAATCCCTAGGCTTCTGTTTTCTGCTAAATCCCTAAATTTTCCCTAAATCCCTAAGAGCTAAGTCCCCAACATTTCACGAATTAAAAATTTCCCAGTATCCCAACATTCAACAAAGAACGAAGGTATGGAATTTGTAAACATAAACTTTTTTGATTTAGGGTTTTTTGTTTATTTATATCATTCTATTTTTTATTTTGTTTACCTTCTTTATTTTTCTTCGATGTAAAGGTTTGACGGCTGGAAAGACTTTGAGAATTCGACAAGAACCGAAATCAAACCCCAAGTATTTGAATAGCATTATCTACAGTCTAAAACATGTATTGATTCTATGGTTTATCAAAATCACTTTGGCATGCAGATATCATTAGATGTTCATTTTATTTGATATTACATCTTTGGCATTCAAAATTTCGTATTTTTCACATAGCTCTAGCGTTAAGATTTAGTCGTTAATTTCCATTTAGTCTTAGGACATACATCGATAATCTGTTCAAAAATTTGAGCTCAAATTCCTATTTTTAGTTTCTATCTTTAATTATTTTACTCCTAATGAATATTTCAATGTAATATTAACTGAACAGCAATTGTGCGCTTCAAAATATTTTTTAATTAAAATTTATAGTACTGAAATTAATGCATCAAATTTTGATCTTTGGATTTAATGGAAATTTTGAATGGTTAGGGTTTTAAAAATATTACAAGAAGCCTAGTATATCACAGAGAATTAATCAATGCATTGATTTTTTTCTGTTTTATTTTATTTTCCTTTGTTATAAAACACTTGTATTTGGAAACTGATGCTACTTGTATTGTGGTTTGTGACTATGAATGCGTAAGGACAATCAAGAATTAGGTGTAATCTTGATTGTTGATATCTGCTTGTTTGCATTTGTTTGGTTAATCGCAGTTTGTAATTTGGTTATCTCTAGACCCAAGCTTCAGTTTTAAAAGGGACAAGTTTGATATTTTAATAAATTTGATAGGTTAATCCTGTATTTAAAAGATTTAATTAAGGTTTTCTATTAAGATTTTTCCTTTTCCTTTTCCTTTTCTTTTCTTTAAAAGTATAAATTGATTACATACAAATGTTAGTATGCGTTTATGACATGAGATATCATATAATACTATCTTTTTGGTATCTTGAACGTGGAAAAGATGAACGTATGAAAATTAAATGACAGCCATCGTTCTTTTCATAATTAATTGGTAGAAATTTTCCATTATTGACCATTTTTTTAAAATTATATGCGATTAATCGGTATAAGGGTGTCAATTACAAACATTTTTTTCCATTTTAATTCCAAATCATTTATCGCTTAAGAATGAAGAGATTTAGGAGCATGCTTGCTCGCTTAGATTCCCATACTTTAGGTTCTTAAGCTTTATGGGATTTCGAATATAAATATTTTTGGGGTCAATCGATTTTGTAATTTGATAAGCTTCAATTATCTCGCTTGTTTTCTCACTTTTCGAATTGTTTGTTTGTTATTTTGTTTTCATGGTAAAATATATTATGTCATGAATTGTTATTGATCGAATATTATGTTCACGATTATTTCCAAAAGTGGTGTGGGCAATTGGATCTTCGATATTCGATTGTTTATATAAGGTGTGTTACTCCCTTGCTTCTTTCTTTTTCACAGTAGTTGAATACTTTTCTTCATTTTTTCTTGTTAGGAAATTGTCTAGGAAATAGAAAAAAAATCAGAAATACACTTTTAATCCATGCTGATTCTTTCATAACCTATCTGCATCTATGTATAATACAATTTTAAAAAGCCAAATTTATTAGGAAAATTTTCTAACATTCTCTCTATCCACGAAAGTTAATATGAAATATATTAACATTCTTAAGAGGAAAATATGGTTCATTTTTTTTTTTTTTTTCAATGAAATATGTATATCTTTCATTGTTTGTGATGCTTTTGATGTTTGAAAATGGAAACATTTTTTTTCATTGTCTATGTATATGTATATGTTTCAATGTTTGAACTATCTTCTGTCACCAAAATGAGCATATCCTATGTTAATATATGTCCAATTCTCGAGTAAGTTAATATATGTATATGTTTCAATGTTTGAACTATCTTCTGTCACCAGTTTTTGAAATTAAGAACATATCCTATGTTTTGATAGAATATTATTACAATCAACTTCATCTATGAGGAACTTATGAAACTTCAATTTCATGTATCTATGAATGAGTTTATTTTTGTGGTTTTCCAAATTTGCAGCAGTAACCCCCCTTATGATCCTATGGCCTATCTTGCACATAAAATCTTTTCTGGAAAATGGTTAACTCATACTTGAAATATATCTGTTAAATCTGAACTTTTTGCTATCTTTAATGAAATATGATTTTACGAAATGACATCTCACATGAAGGTGCATTACATCTATTTATGGGAACATTTATGGATAGATGTAAGAATGCACTGCTCTTGCATTTGTGTGCAAGTTTTAGTTTAATGAAAGTTTTGGATTAAGTTCATGTACATTCAACCTCAAATTCAGCCCTTAATAATATATATTATAAGATAATAATGTTATTTAATAGAGTATCAAAATGCTACATAAATCAGAAGGGACTGAAGATAGAATTGTACCATTATTAATTCATCTGTGTTACCTAAGCTTATAGCATGTTTACATGAAGGGACACTCAGTTGTAATCTATTAAGTGAATTGGTTCTAGTCGCAACCCTTACATTAACATAATTTTGATTTGGATATTGGTTGTTGGTTCTTATATGAATTGGATATTGGTTGTTGGTTCATTCACATGTCTATGAATTCAGGAATAACATTTATTTTACCATGTAATTGATACTGTGTGCTGGTCCTGCTCTTGCTGTATGCATCACATTGTTATTTTGCATATGCCCTTAAAAAGTTTATCTCCCTAAGTCTTTTTCGCATTACTGTTGCAAGTCTTATAATCAACTAACATCTGCCATCGTCTCTCGGTTGCAGTTGCACCCCAGTTTATGCCGTATTTTAGTATAAGTTGTTATATAGTATGGAAAAGAACCTATTTCAAAATTTGCTCTATTCCATTATAGTAAATCAAACATAAAGTCATGGTCGTTTGAACTAGTTGGGCCATCAATTTGGAAAAAAGTATTAGACTAATTGACTTGAAAATAAGTATGTACCAATTAAACCAAGTTAAAAAATAAAATTATTTTTTAATATTTTTTATTTTTTAGTGATTTATTCAATTAAACCATATCTACTAACTTGACCAATTAAATAATTTATCCCGATATCTTTAATTTTCTAAAATTTATTCTATATTTTAATATAGTCAAATAACAAACCCAAAGACAAAAGGTTAGTAAAACATACTAATTATTACTATTATATAAATGTTGAATTGAATCTCCCCAACCCCCAATAATCTCAACCCGTTTCCCTAGCCTTCTCATTCCTTTCAAAAAATTTCTTCCGTGAAAGAACAAAATCGCAATTTTCTCCATCTTCCTCCTTTTGAATTTCTTTGTGCAAAATAATATTTAACATTAAAAAGATTTGTATCCTAAAAACTAAAATAACTTCAGTTCGTTCTTCCTTTTCTTTATTGTCCATGCTTCTTTATATAAAATGTATTAACCGATTTTTTTGTCTCAATCCATTAATTCAACATCATTGAATCAATGTATTAACCGATTCTTAATCTGTCCAACAATCTCATCTCATATAGTAAAAATATTATACTAGCACTTGTCTCAAAAAAAATAGTTAATGAAATTGTTTTGCTTTTTATTTTACTTTATAGACTTGACATTAGATATAAGACTCAATTAAAATAAATTATTAAACAAGTTATTTCAAATTCTAAGCACCTCACAACATCTCAACAATCTCAAAAATAAAAAATAAAAAATGCACTTAGATCAAGAAATAAATTATTTGTATCATATTTATGTGAGTAGCATGAAACATAAAATCAAAATATGGCGATACATCATTCAATATACCAATAGAAGCTAATTAGCAAGAAATTATAAATATTACTTATTCATTCATCTTGAACAATAAATTTCTTATAATTATTATAAAGAAGTACATAATTAAGAACACATTAAATTTACAACAACAATATGTAAATGATTTATAGAAATGAAATAGTTTTTTTCTCGAGTGAATTAAAGTATTATACGTACAAGTACTTCTTAAGAACACATTAAATTTACAACAATAATATAAAAAAACACCGCTATTAAATTAAAAAAAACTAAATATGGAGCATTGCATTGAATTCTCTAATGGAATTTGCTATCATGCATTGCTGAAAATACACAAACAATGAAGAACAAAAAAAGAAACAACACATCCATGTAGAGAAAATAAAGTGTTTCAAAACATAAACGCACATACATACACACAAGCATGGAATAGAAGAATCATATATGATAGAATGTAGTTCATCACCAACTAAAAATTAATAATTTCTCAAAAATTTAATCAATATTTATATTACAAGCAAATATTTAGTTTCATTTAAAACAAAATTTGAGTTGAAAACTAAAGTCCGTGATAAAAAAAATTGATCCAAAACATAACTTACATAATACATAACTTACATAATACTTGTATAGAAAAAAAAGATTCAAAGTATATAGGTGGAAACTCGATGGGTTGCCTTATATCTCTGATTAGATATAATGGATCATCCCTAGGTGTAACAATGCCACGTGTGATGAATCTTAAAGAATACATAACTTACATAAGTTTAAGATCAAATTTTATAACTTACATAATTTTAAGTTAAGATCAAACTTCATAACTTACATAATACTTGTATAGAAAAAAAGATTCAAAGTATATAGGTCGGAAACTCGACGGGTTGCCTTATATCTCACAGCTTAGATATAATGGATCATCCCTAGGTGTAACAATGCCACGTATGATGAATCTTAAAGAATACATAACTTACATAAGTTTAAGATCAAATTTCATAACTTACATAATTTTAAGTTAAGATCAAACTTCATAACTTACATAATACTTGTATAGAATAAAAAGATTCAAAGTATATAGGTTGAAACCCGACGGGTTGCCTTATATCTCACATTAGATATAATGGATCCTCTCTAGGTGTAACAATGCCACGTATGATGAATCTTAAAGAATACATAACTTACATAAGTTTAAGATCAAATTTCATAACTTACATAATTTTAAGTTAAGATCAAACTTCATAACTTACATAATACTTGTATAGAATAAAAAGATTCAAAGTATATAGGTCGGAAACTCGACGGGTTGCCTTATATCTCACAGCTTAGATATAATGGATCCTCCTAGGTGTAACAATGCCACGTATGATGAATCTTAAAGAATACATAACTTACATAAGTTTAAGATCAAATTTCATAACTTACATAATTTTAAGTTAAGATCAAACTTCATAACTTACATAATAATTGTATAGAATAAAAAGATTCAAAGTATATAGGTTTGGAAACCCGACGGGTTGCCTTATATCTCACGATTAGATATAATGGATCCTCCCTAGGTGTAACAATGCCACGTATGATGAATCTTAAAGAATACATAACTTACATAAGTTTAAGATCAAATTTCATAACTTACATAATTTTAAGTTAAGATCAAACTTCATAACTTACATAATAATTGTATAGAATAAAAAAGATTCAAAGTATATAGGCTGGAAACTTGACGGGTTGCCTTATATCTCACAGTTAGATATAATGGATCCTCCCTAGGTGTAACAATGCCACGTATGATGAATCTTAAAGAATACATAACTTACTTAATTTTTAGATCAAATTTCATAATTTACATAAGTTTAAGATCAAATTTCTTAACTTACATAATTTTAAGTTAAGATCAAACTTCATAACTTACATAATTTACATAACTTACATAGTACTTAGTTATATATATGATCATATCATTACTTACATAAATTATTAATTAACAATTTAGTGTAATTTATTGTCAACTTTAGACTTCAACAACTACGAAATGGATAGGAGTTGGATGAAATTGTCAAGGGTAAGCAACGGCTTTCGAAATGGAGTAGAAACTTTTCTGAATTTTGTATTTCAAAATGCAAGCCAAGAGAATATGATTCTTTGCCCGTGTAAGACATGTTGCAATATTAATCGGCATTATTGTGAAGTGGTCACGAACATCTAGTTGTTAATGGCTTTGTCCGGGGTACAAAAATGGATTTTTTCATGGAGAGTGTACATCTAGTTGAGCATCTTCATCGATGAATCTGGGGTATCCTCATAGTGATTTCAATCAGAATGTTAGAGACGATAACATGGAAGGCATGTTGCGGGATGCTTTTAATATCTTGTGATGATGGTTTGGTCATTTCCACCGACTTGGGTGCAACCGATGATCATAATTTTGGTGGAAATACTTTCACTGAAGGGGGAAGAAGTGTACAGGATGAATAGCCAAATGAAGAAGTGGCGAGGTTCTACACGTTACTTGGTGAAATGAATGAAGAACTGTATGAGGGATCAAAATTTTCCAAACTGTCTTTTTCACTTGAAATGTTTGGGGGGGTGGACCGGAAAATCGTTGACAATGCTGTTAGAGTTCTGCAAGAAATATTCCCGTTTGTAAAAATCCCTCAATCTTCCAAAGATATGAAGAAATTGATAAAGGATTTGGGCCTTGGCTACAACAAAATTCACAGTTGCCCAAATGACTGCATGTTGTATTGGGGCGACCGGATAAACCAACAAAGTCTTTGTCATGTACGCGGCCAATCTCGTTGGATTAATAGAAATACATAGGACGGTAACGAGGATGAACACGATACACAGTCAAGGAAGCAGCCAGTTAAGATTTTACGGTATTTTTCGCTAATACCAAGGCTTCAACGGCTTTTCATGTCGTCGAAGACAGTGAATCAATGACGTGGCATCGTGATGGCCGAAAAGATGATAGATTGTTAAGGCATCCTGCAGATTCTTTAGCTTAGAAATCTTTTGACTCCAAATTTTCAAGCTTTGCAAGCGATCCTCGGAGTGTGAGGCTTGGGCTAGCATCCAATAGATTTAACCCTTACAAACACATGAGAACAAGGTACAGTACTTGGCCTGTTGTGCTTGTTCCCTAAAATTTGCCTCCATGGGTTTGCATGAAACAATCTTCTTTTATCTTGTCTATGATTATACCTGGAGAGAAAGGGCGGAAATGATATTGACGATATTTGTAGCCACTTGTTGACGAGTTAAAACAACTATGGGCTGGTGTTCAGACATACGATGCAATGAGAAAAGAGAATTTTAATTTACATGCGGCTTTAATGTGGACTATTAACGACTTCCCCTTATGCTAATTCATCTGGTTGGAGTACCAGGGGACATTATGCTTGTCCGTGTTGTGCTGCGCAGACATGTTCGCAATGGTTATATAATGGGAAGAAGTTCTCTTACATGGGCATCGTCGGTGGTTACCAGAAAATCATACATTTAGATTTCAGAGTGCTTAGTTTGATGGTACTGAAGAGTTCAGAACATCTCCTTCGCAGACCGGTGGATCCGAAATATTCTTAATGTTGAAAGATATGAATTTCATTTATGAGAAGATGAATCAACCGGCCAACCCACAAAGAAATAGAAGATCTAGGGATGAATCTGATGATGAATCTGATGAAGAGGATGATCCTAATGAGGCAGACTTGTGGAAAAAAAGAAGTATTTTTTGAGTTGCCTTATTGGGAGCATCAGATTTTATGTCATAATCTTGATGTCATGCACATAGAGAAAAATGTCTGCGAAAACATCATTGGGACTATTTTGAATGTCGATGGAAAATCAAAAGATAATCTTGAGTCGACTTGATTTAGTCCACATGGAATTGGCGTGAGCTTCATCCCCGATCACTTCGAATATGAAATATCGATTGTCACCGCTATTTTTTCAATGTCGAAGATGGAGAAAGAAGTGTTCTGTACGGTGTTGAAGGATATAAAGTTCCCAGATGCGTATGCATCAAATATATCACGATGTGTGAGTCTTAAGGATCAAAGACTATATGGCTTAAAATCGCATGACTATCACATCTTGATGCAAGACTTACTGCCAGTTGCTATGCGGTGTTGTATGTCGAAAAAGGTGACGGCTCTCGTAATTGAACCGTCGAATATAATGAAAGGCATTTGTGGTAAAGTTTTGAATGTTCAAGAATTAGAGAGACTACAAGATCGAGCTGCATTGACTTTATGCAATCTAGAAAAGATATTCCCGCCTTCCTTCTTCACTATTATGGTGCACTTGTTAATTCATCTCCCGCGTGAAGCACTTTTTGGTGGACCCGTTTTCTATCGATGGATGTATCCCATTGAAAGGTCTTACTTATTTGCAAAATATTCTTTCATTCAGCTCAATGCCTTTAGTTGCAACTTTTGATAATGTTGTATACCGTGTTTAGGTTCCTTTCCAAATTGAAGTCATACTGCCACAATAAGCGTTATCCGGAAGGATCAATTACCGAGGGCTACTTACTAGAGGAATGTATGACTTTCTGTTCGAGGTATTTGGAAGATGTTGAAACAAGAATGAATAGACCAAGTAGAAATGCTGGGCTCACAGATCATAATTTGCCCAAAACTTATTTATTTCAAAGTTTCAGAGAACCGATCGGCAAAGTCAAAATTGCAGAATTAGACGATAGATCGTGGGTCCAAGCACATCGATACGTTCTTTTTCATCACGATTTAATGGAACCATTTCTGAAGTAAGTTCTAGAATTTGATAAATACTCATCAATTATAATTTATTTGTCTTCTAACAAAGTAAAACTTTTTACCGTAGTGAGTACAAACAAATATTGAGAGCTCGTTCACGATCCCAAGATTAAATCGATGAGAAATTAATAAGTTGTTCAGAATCATTCCATGAATGGTTAAGCCAAATGGTATGCAATTTAAGTTTTCATTGACAAGTAATAATGTTTTCTCATAAAATTCATAATTACTCGATTTATTTTCGACTCAATAGGTTTGGAGTCGAATGAAGTAAATGACGACGTTAAATGGCTTTCACAAGGTCCAAATAGAATAGTTAAAGATATAGTGGCTTCCTCATCAACGGATCTGATTTCATACAAGGTATCGCGAGATTGAGGAGAACCCAAAATTACTAATTGTTGTTAATTCTTCGATTACAAGTTATGCTAGTGCTAGGACATGAATCCGGTCGAGGGAATTTGGAATATTACGGACTTATTACGACATCATTGAGTTGGATTATTATGGCAAATGCAAAGTTGTCTTATTTCGAGGTGATTGGGCTGATGTGAATACGACAATATGGAATTACAAAACGATCAATATGGCTTTACAGGAGAACAATCGATGGACGAGCCGTATGTGTTTTCTTCTCAAGTTAAACAAGTTTTTACTCAAGATCCAACTGATGAGGGTTGGTATGTTGTACTTCAAACACCCCTAGAGACTTGTTCGACATTGGCGGTGGAAGTAAAGATGACATAGTCGAAAGATCGTAAACTTTGCCTTTTCCGAACAAGACTTAAATGAAAATATCCCTAGTACTAGTCAACAATTTCAATGGGTTCATCAGATGTGGACGAAGATATTTATGAAATATGATGTAGTAAGATTTAACGATTTATTATTTATATGTAATATTATAATTTTCATGTTGGTCATGTTATATAATTTAACTGTTTTAAATGTCCTATTATTGTTGTTATTTGTTACTAAAATTTTGAACTATTTTATGTGTATTGTAGGGAAGATGCCTAGAAGACGATTACAAGGTTTAAATATTGTCCAGAATACTCAAAATCCAGAAGACGTACATAGTGGATAGGATACAATTGTTGGATCTTCTAGTCTGCCGGACATAGATGACGAGCATGGACAATTCGAAAGTAATGTTAAATTTATTTTACATGCATGTTGAATTTTATTATTGATTCATTTTTCAATTTTAATATAATAATATATCATTTTTCAGCTGAGGGTGGTGGGACGAGCAGAGGTCGGGGACGTACATTACTTACAGATTTATACGACTTAGAGCCTACCGAGTGTGTTCAAGTAAGGAGAAACAATCATGGCCAGCCTATCGGATCTGAAGCTCGACTGTTGTCAGGCTATTTGGGCATTATAGCACGGAATGCGAATATGTTGCCTATTAACTACTTAATCATGGCATCACATGCCTGATGCCAACAAAAATCAGGCTCTCGATAATATTAAGGTAATAAAAGGTGAATGTAATTTATAATACTTTAATTTAACCTTCATTTATATTAACTTTTAAAATTTTTTTCGTGGTAAATTTGCTTTAGAGGTCTCGATGACTATGTTAAGAAGGCGTTGGGTAAAAATGGAGAGACAATAAAAGCACCCTAAAAAACAATATTTTAAGAAAGACATAAGCCTCGACGAAAAATTTCGAAATGTCCCACGGAATGTTGAGGTACCAATGGGAAGATCAAGTTAGATTCGAATTCAAAGAAAGGAGAGGTATTACGTACTTTCAAAGTCTTATAAATTTTTTGGTTTATCGTATTTACTATATACATAATTCAAATTTCATTATATAGGACCGTGAGCGAGTTGGAACAAACAACAGACAGAAACAACAATTCACGCACCACGGCGGGTTCCGAAGTTTTGCTCGTGTAGCTGAGGTCGAGGTATTATAATTTATTACTTCTTTCAAATATTAATTACTTTATACTATTAAATTATATTTTTTTTGCTATAATGTAGGAAGTTTCATCAGGTCAAAAAGTTGGACGCCTTCAGCTTTTTGACATTACGCATAGGAAGAAGGATGGATCTCCGATGACATCCGAGGCTGCAGAAATTTTGGTATACTTACTTAATAAAATTTGATTTATTATAAATATTTATAATGTTTAATTACAATAGTTTAATTCATCGTTTGTAGTTTTAAATTTATAATTTTAAGTTATGTTCCATTCCTTTTATTATATATTTTGTTTCTAACTTTTTATTGATTTATTAGGATAAACTAAAGGAGAAGAAGGAGGAGTATGAAGCGGTTGTTTCATTTCGATTCTGTTAATCTAGAGGAGATTGATAATGTAATTATTATCGATGTTTTAGGTCCTGAAAGGTACGACTGCTTCGATTGATAGTTTTGTTAATCTTGAGTATATTTATAACAAAATTATCACTAATGTTTTGGGTCTTACAAGGTATGGTCGGGTTCGATGTCAAGGATCGTGTTACCCCAACTCAATATTTTGATTCGCTCCGGCAATACATGCCTTCCAAGAGTCAATCTCGTCAAGTTCGAGACCGAAAGACCGGATATCTCGATAGAAGCGAGCACAATCGAGCAAATTTCTCACTTAGAGCGGAGGCAAGAATGAGGAGGCGGAGCATATTGCTCAACTTAGAGCGGAGGGCGCACGAGAGGAGAAAGCGAGTAATGAAAGTATGAAGAACTCCACTACAAATTGCAGACTATGATGCACGATTGTTCCAAGAAGAATCGCAGAGGTCGCCCTCTTAGACATTTGTTTTATTGTTGTAAGATTTTTTTTAACATTGTTACAGTTAACATTATTGTAAGAACTGTTTGAATTATGCTTCATTTATTAATAAATATCATATATCTTTTATTAAATTTGAAGAATCGTTTAGATTTAATGCTTTTGGTGAGATTTAAATGTTTTATTTGCTGCCTTGGGTTGGAATTATATGCAATTGCTGCTGTTTTTGGTTGGTTTTTAATGCAGGGAGGGTAGGATATTGCAGAAAAATAGCACTGCAAATCTGTGCAAATTTGTGGCGTTTTTGTTAGAAACGCCGCTAAAAGACCACACCTTTAGCGGCGCTTTCACAAGAAACGCCGCTAAAAGACCACACCTTTAGCGGCGCTTTTACAAGAAACGCCGCTAAAAGACCCAACCTTTAGCGGCGCTTTTCTAGAAAACGCCACTAAAAGACCCCACCTTTAGCGGCGTTTCTTATAAAAGCGCCGCTAAAAGTCAAGACTTGTAGCGGCTTTTTTCACAATAAACGTCGCTAACTTTTGCGGCGCGTGTTTTAGCGGCGTTTTTTGCTGCGCTTTCAAAAGCGCCGCAAATAGTATTAGTGGCGCTTAAAAACGCCGCTAAAAGCAAAAAAAAAATGCCGCTAAAAGTCTATTTTGGTGTAGTGTTTAACAAATAGAAAACATAGAAAAATTGCGTTAAAAGAAATGAAGAAGGGAGGAAAACAGAGGGAGAAGTAGAAGAGAATGAAAAAAAAAAGAAAAAAGAAAAGAAAAGTTTAAAGAACATAAAAGAAAAAAATAAATTGCTTAAGATGAAAAAATAGAGGGACCAATTGTAGAATTTAACCTAAAATTTTTGTTTGAAATGACGATTTAACGTGCCACGTCAGCTTATCTTTACATCGCTAACGGCTTAGTGACTAAAATATTACAACACGATAACGAATGTGGCTAAAACGCAATATTTTAAACATAAGTAACTAAAATTTAACCCGAAACAAATAAAAATAACTATTTTAATAATTTACCCTTATTTATAACGTGTAACAACAAGAATAATAAAGGTACTTTAGTAAGTTTCATCCTACTAAAGTTGTTCTCTTGTTGAAGATTAAAGAGGCTGTGCAGATCATCAGATTGTTGTGGAAGTAGATAAATAGGATGAATGTTGTTAATATTCAAATTTGTATAAATTGGGGACCGATTGATATTTGTAATTGTATAGGTGTATAGGATTGCTTTATAACTTCATATCTTCATTTATTGTAAAACATTGCTTGTCGTAGTAGTTAAATTGTTTCTGCATAATGAATTTACAAATATTTAAAAGCTAAAATATGTTATATTGGATTTAAATTTTTAAAAAACATGGCCAACTATTATTGAAGATAGGTGTATAAGAAATTTTTAAAATTGTGATGGTCGAGATTGGTGATTAGAAAAATCATATTAATTTCTTTAATAACAAGTAGAATAAATGATTTCATTGATGTCATTATCCTTTTTCTAAAAGTCTAGAGACTTTGAACCAGTGTGGTGTTCATTATTTTATGTGTCGCGCTAATTATTACTGTCAACTTTTCTCTCTTTTTATAATTCAAAAAGAAAATCTATATAGTTTTACATTCTACCAAGTTGTTTACTTCCAATTTGTCAACAAACAAATTATTTAATACATCAATTAACCTTATAACATGCTCATAAATGAGGCTGGTCATATATATTCACATTTCACATATATAAAATCTCTAAATATATGTAATCAAAGAACAACCCGGAAATATCCCGGTTTGTGCATTATCCTAATTTGTGCATGTATGCAGTCATCTTGGTTACGGACTTTGTTAACCAAGTACATTACTCCCTTTGGAAGTCATCTGGTTCGTTGTCATTTTAGCTTTCACTGATAGTTCATCAACCCAAAACTTGCTGCTTCCGCTCGTCTTTTTCACGACTTCAAGGCCAGTGTTCGGCTCTGCTAATAAATAAGGCGGCAGTTGCTCCAATTCTTGACGCTTCCAATCTTCGAATTCGATACCGCAAACTGTGTAATCCACCCCAGCCATTGCCAATGCTTCAATCGACATGTTGTTTCTCTCACAATTTAACTAGTGTTTGCTCGAGATGTACAGTATATGTTCTGAACTGTATCTACACTGTTAAGTACTGTTCAAGGTAACTTGCAGTGTATTGAAGCATTAGTTTATATAGGAGAAGCACTTTCACTTTTTTGTTGTAGTTGTTGATAGCGATTGCATGCAAGTGTATGGCAATTTTATCCGTGAATGCGTGCCATTTAATCCGTGAATCATAAACTGGACCATAGTTTTACGATGGTGGAAGCTAATACTAATTTGTTTTGCATAATGCCCATTGTATTTGTGTTGTTCACTTTACATTTTGGTTAACTCTTATGCAAATACGAGAATATATATTGTATAAAACGGAAAATTGTTGGTAGCTGATTGTAAGCATTTTTGGAAAATGTACTTAACCAACCGTGTGTTGTATTTTAACTGCTAATCTCTTCAGCTTAGTTTTCTTTTTTTTTTTTTAATATTTTTTTATATCTATTTTACCATTTATGTTCGCATTTATAGTTATCCCCATCAATAGCATAGTTTCCTAAGTTAGAACCTGTTTTCCCTTTTTAAGATTATAATGTGGGTTACTATTGTACCCAACAACTGTTTTCCCTGTTGAGAAGTAAGGTAAATGAAGCTGATTTGATAAAATTTGTGTGAAAGAACTTAGCTGAATATACTTTGATTTCTATACTGATCATTCATCCTTTTCTTGTTCTGTTGATACAATATTTATAGAAAGAATTAATCCATAACAAATTGCTAACAAACTAACTGATGCTAAACTGACTTAGTAATGGACTTAGTAATGCACTCTAACATTCACCCATCTTCTCCACTGATAAGACCCAAGAGAATGTCGAAACTTATTAAAAATACTCACTGAAAGTGGTTTAGTCAAAATATCCGCTACTTGATCACAAGCAGGAACCTCACCAACCAAAATAGAGCCATCTGCAACTCGCTCGCGAACAAAAACAAATCAAGTTCCACATGTTTAAACTTAGAATGCAGTGATGATTGGCCGCAGCATACCACAAGACTAGAACTATCGCACCAAATGTTGGGAGGTCATCGGATTTGACCTCTAGTTCTCAAGTAAAGAAAGTAACCAAACAACCTCACTAGTAGCTGCAGCGAGACCTCGATACTCGCTTCACCAGAGACCGGAAACTACTTGTTGCTTTTTGGAGCACCAGGACACAGGAGAGGAACCAAAATAAACACAATATCCCGAAGTGGAGCGACGATCATCAAAATCAAGGCCCCAATTAGCATCAGCATAAGCAACTAACGAGAGACGACTTGAAGGGCGAAAAATAAGTCCAAAATCAAGAGTCCCGCAAATACCTTAAGATGCGTTTAGGGCAACCATGTGAACCGTAGTAGGATTATGCATGAACCGACATATCTCGCTTACAAGATACGCAATATCGTGTCTAGTCATTACAACGCATCAAGAGCCCCAAAGAAGGCTCCGATATTCGATCGGATCTGCTAAAGGATCACCATCTGCTTGGAGAGAGTGGAAGAGCTAACCATCGAGTATGAACACTCTTAGCATCGTACATAGAAGCATGAGCTAAAATATCCCGTATGTATTTGGTTTGACAAAGATGAAGGTATCCAAGACTTAACGATTTACCTCTATGCCTAGAAAGTAGTGTAAGTCACCCATATCTTTAAGAGAAAACTCAGCATTCAACAATCGAACAAACCAGTCAATAGTAGCAGAAGCACTCCCAGTGATGATAATATCGTCAACATATACTAAAACATAAAGTGTAGAGTCAGCTGAACCCGAATAAAAAGAGAAGCATCAGATTTTGAGGCATGGAAACCGATGGACACGATAAACGACTTCATTTTTCAAACCAAGCTCGAGAAGCCTGCCGGAGACCATATAGAGCTTTCTTCAGACGACATACAAGAGGTTGTCCTCAAGAATTATATTGAACATACCCCGGAGGTTGGTGCATATAGACCTCAGTATCTAAATCACCATTTAAAAAGGTGTTATTAACATCTACCTGTCTTAGCTGCCACTGTCTGGAGACGGCTACAGATAGAATGACTCTAATGGTGGCGGGTTTCACAACAGGACTAAAAGTCTCCTTAAAGTCACACCCCGGAGTTTGAGAACAGCCTTTGGCAACTAAACGAGCCTTCCTACGTTAATCGTGCCATCGTGGTTCCTTTTAACCTTGAACAACCACTTACAACCAATTACCTTGCGATTTGGTGGTAGATCAACTAAATCCCATGTGGAGTTGTGAACAAGAGCATCGACTCGACTTTTGTGTCACAGACTCCACTCAGCTGTAGCCAAAGCTTCTTCTATCGAAGATGGTTCAATAGCTTCAACGGAAAAAGCTTTCGGTTTGTAAATCCCAGCCTTTGCCCTCGTAACCATAGGATGAGAGTTGACTACCGGTTGGAGAATATTTGCATTATCGGCAGGGGACGAGCTAACGTTCTTTGGAAGGAGCATCCTCATTATTGTCCAAAAGCACAGGTAAAGAAGAACCAGAAGCAGGATGAGGAGAAACCGGGTTAGTAGAAGACAGACTGTTATCAGAGACAGAAGGAGTCATAACCGGAGACCCGAAGATAGGCACCTCAGATGAACTACTCGTTGAAGGTAGTACGGAAACAGTCTGCAGGGGCTGAGTTAACTGAGGTGTAGAGACAACCCGAACTAGAGGTACCACTGTTGAGACAGCAACATCAGACTGACCTTGTGAGTGATTCTCAGGCATCAAGAATTTATTCTCGTCAAACAACACATGTCGAGACACAACAACTTCTCCAAAGAGGGCAAAAGACACTGATACCCTTTATGTTGAGGACTATAACCTAGAAAAGTAGACGGTTGAGACCGAAACTCCAACTTATGACTTCCAAATGGTCGTAGATACGGATAACAGCAACAACCAAACACTCGGAGATGAGCATAAGGCGGGTCATTCCCATAAAGAACCTTAAACGGGGATTGGCCATTGAGAACCGGAGTAGGGAGACGATTTATGAGATGAACGGCACAAGAGAAGGCATATCCCCAGTATTCCATAGACATACCAGCCTGAGCCAACAAAGACAATCCCATTTCAACAATATGCCGATGTTTACGTTCACCACGCGCTTTGTTCCAAGTATAAGGGCAAGTCAATCGTGAATAATTCCTTGAGATGTAAGAATGGACGTTAAAGCCCGATACTCACCACCCAAATCACACTCAAATTGCTTAATATCTTTACCAAATTGTGTTTTTATCAACCGTTGAAATCTAGTGAAGCATTCCACGCTTTGAGACTTTTGTCGAAGAAGATATATCCGTAAATCGAAAGTGCTCATATCAATGAATGAAACATAATACCGATTTGCATTACTAGTAACATTTGCAGGACCCCAAAGATCGTATACCACCAACTCAAATGGCTGATATTTCAGACAGATGAGAGGAAAGGACAATTTATGTGACCGACCTTGTTGACAAGCGTGACACAAACCATCAAGCCTATATTTAGAAGGCGAATCGACATTTATCCAAAACAGCTTTTAACTACGATCTTGACGGGTGTCCAAGACGTTTATGCCACAGACTAAAGATAGGACACTCAACACTTTTATTTTTAGCATTTATATGAGACTTAGTATTCTCATCAGAAACATTTGTATGAGCAACAAAGAGACTTTTAGCATGCCGAGGAGATACCGCAGGGACGGAAAATTGATACAGTCCTTCATGAATGTGCCCCCTCATCAAAACTTCCTTGGTCACGACATCCTTGATAATGCAATGTGTCGGATGAAATTCGAAGAACACATTATTATCGTTAGCAAACTGAGAAATCGACATCAGATTCTTGCGGATACTCGGCACATATAAAACATTAGATAAATGCAATAATTTTGAATTAACCGGTAAAAAACTATCACCAACCGATGAAATCATAGCCGGAGACCCATCCCCCATCAAGAGCGAAGAATTACCTGAATAAGGAGTAGCATGATTTAGAGCAGAAGGATCCCGACACACATGGTTACTCGCTCCTGAGTCAGGATACCAAGATGTAGTGCCAATCGGCGGACTCAAATTGAGAGGTATTAGCTTGAGACCCGAGCAATCGTAATAACTGATGCATGAAGAGCACCTACCGAGGCATCCCAATGCAAGGATCGGACTCAGATAAACTCGAGCTTTGGGTTTAGTTGACCAAGGAACCGCCCAACTGAACATTATTAGTAGTAGGAGCATGAGGAACTAAGGTGTCTGGAGGTCGGGCATGGGAAGGTCCACTAGTTGAAGGCCCAGATTCGGAGGCCCACGAGGATAAAAAATTCCATCATTACGGGCCCCAAAATTTTGACCATAAGTACATGATCTAGGAACATTCGGCCTTGGTAACTCCATGTGCCCACTTGACCAACAAGCTTGCGGCCCACCATGTTGAAAAGTCAAATGCGGCGGCCCACCATGGAGCTTGAAACCTTGCGATCCACCACGGTCATCACATTGCCCACCATGTTGAAAATTGTTGTCTTGTGGCCCACCATGATGTAAGCCATCATATTGAAAATTTGAATTAGCAGGCAACCCATAGTGGTCGGTCCCACCATACCCACCATCATAATATCCAGCCATCAAACAATAGTCACCATCACCAAACCCACGATTACCATAGGAGTGCCTTGCAGTTTTAGAAGGCAACCCCCACTCATATCGCGCCGAACCAGGAGAAGAGAAATTTCCAGCGGGCGACGGCGGCACAAAGGACGACGGCGGCACAAAGGACGACGGCGGCGCCTCCATGTTACGATTATAACGATAGTAACAGCGCTGAGCGTCGTGACCGAATCTGGAGCAGATCTGACATTGAAGACGAGAACGGAAAGCTCGCCCTCTTCCGCGGCCAAAGGGACGACCACCGCCACGATCGGAAGACGCTACAACTCCTTGTGACGGTTCATTCGCCGAACCTCCTTCTACTAGATTCGCATGGAAAACGTCAGGAACGGAACGGGCAAGACGACTTTCGCACTCCAACAGACCATCAACCAAACGTCGAAACGACAAAACACCAGTCGAAATAGAAGCAGATGATACAATCGACTCATACTCAGAGGGAAGACCGGCAAGTAAGATTTGCACCTTCTCGTCTTCTAAGATCCGCGAGCCAGAGGTCTCTAGCAAAGCAGACAGGTTTGAAATACGAGCAACATAATCTGTAATCGAAAGATTACCTTTCTTTAAAGAGTGCAACTCGTGGCGAATCCGCGACTGTTTAGCTCCGGAATTCGCCGCGAACAATCTTGCTGCCGTATTCCAGACATCACACGATGTGTAGGCATCAGTGAATGACGGCAGAACCGATGAGCAGATCGTTGATAGCAGCCAGGACGTCAGAAGCCGATCTTGCTGTGTATAAGCAGAGGCTAATGGATTAGGAACACACACGCCATCAGAGTCTTGAACATACCTTGAAGGTGGTGGAGTGGTGCCTTCGAGAAATCCAGCGAGATCGTAGCCCTCTACGATCAATTTAACTTGTTTACGCCACTGAACATACGTTGCTTGGTCAAGTTTGACAACCTCATGTCGAGGAAAACTATGAACAACACGAGCACCGTGAGATGCACCGTGAGACGCAGCAGATTCATCCGTGGTGTTCTCCATGGCTCCCAAGATCAAATGGCGAAAGATACCATGTTGAGAAGTAAGGTAAATGAAGCTGATTTGATAAAATTTGTGTGAAAGAACTTAGCTGAATATACTTTGATTTCTATACTGATCATTCATCCTTTTCTTGTTCTGTTGATACAATATTTATAGAAAGAATTAATCCATAACAAATTGCTAACAAACTAACTGATGCTAAACTGACTTAGTAATGCACTTAGTAATGCACTCTAACATTCCCTTTTTAAGATTATAATGTGGGTTACTATTCTACCCAACAACTTTAGTGATGAAGGCTTTAATTGAATGTCATTAAGATTGTGAGTCTGAACCTTGTAAGAGCAATGTTTATTATTTTTATTTTATATTGTTTTTCTAAAACTAAATATTGTACTAGTAAAATTAAAATTAATTATGAGATATTTGTTTACTTTAAAAATAGTTTTGCGATGAGTTCAATAGTAAAGAGACTAAAAATGATCAAATTATTTTGAGTAGAAAAATAATTAAAATATAGTTGAGAGACTAAATCTACTCAAATTTAACCTATTAGATTAGCAAAGGCGAGGCTAGGTATTCAGCATTGAGGGGGTGAAGTCAGATTTTAAAAGTTTGAAGGACCAAAGGTAAAACTTTTGTTTAGAAAAGGTTTAAATTAAATATTTGATAATGAAAGGGACTAAAAGTGATATTATTCCACTTAACCAACGGTACCTGCTGCGCCTGTAGATTAATAAAATTAATTATGCAATAATTGTTTTCATTAATAAAAAGAAATTAAAAATGATGAAATTATAATTGAAAGATTAAATCTATTCAAATTCAACCATCGAAATTAATGTAATTACTTGGAATAGAGGGGCATCACATCACATATGCTTGGAACCATAAAGGTGCATACGTGTGAGAAGTGTGAAGTTGGGGAAGAGCAGCTATTATATTTGGAAAAATGTTTAATTACTGATGAACATTCGCTCAATCCCAGGGACGATACCATTGTTGCAGTAGTCAATATTGGGAAATAGTGGGTTTATTCCTAAGAAATGAACCATAGGGAGGCAGTAGTCTCGTGACCAACTCTATTATTGATTTAAGCAATGACGCAAACTTGATGGCTATTGTATGTATATATATGACGTCTTTCCACTTGCTAGATTTCACCTCTAACCTTAATTAAGTAGAGAGAAGAAGATTATATTACCAAAATTAAGGAATAGGTGTGTTATCTTCAAAAATTAAAAATTGGATTTGAAATAATGATTAACTCAATTGAATCTAGAAGCGGACAAAAACGAGCTATATTGGTAGCAAAGGGCAAGGGTAAACTAGATGAAGAAGAGGGATCGAAACTATAATACTCTAAACTTTGTCTAGATGTTATGGCCGAATCTGGAGGAATTACATTAATTTATTTAAAAATTTAGAAATTTAAATCCAACTTTAGGAATCATGAGTTCTAAAAATATTATTTTCGACAAAACACTTACAAGTTATTTATGAAATCACGCGTAGAGTTTATTTATTACACGGAAAAATGCTTAATTTGATAATTAGATTTGCACCAAAAATTTCACAGTAGTTGATTTAGAAATCGGGATTTAGATTGGAGAAAACATATGTTTATCGATTGTGCATATTTTAAAACGAACGTCGTTAACTTACATTAAAACTTATTTCAACTTTGCAATAGAAAACCCATATTTAATTAATTTTAAAAACCAAGCCATCCTTTAACTTAACATAAATCATGCAGAAGATTAAGCCAAATAACAAAAACCCAAAACCATAACCAAATCTGAAACTTAGTCAAAAAATCAAACGTCTACAAAACTTAAATAAAAATAATTCAAACCATAATATCAAATTAACTAAGAAAACGATCCGAGCGCCCGCACGCTATTTGGTCCTAAATTTGCTGATTACCTGAAATGGTCACATACAGGAGGGTGAGCTATAAAGCTTAGTGTGTAACTAAATTCAAACAGAAACACAAGTAACATATTAAATGGACCAAAACATCATAGAGAAATTTATCAAATTCAAATGGCAAAATTGTGCATGAATGGTTATGACAGTGCAGTATTTTCGGAAAACATAATGCATATTTTCAAAAGACTTCTTACCCAACTCCGCTACACACCAAAAGAGTTCCCTAGAACTCGTCCATCCAAAAGCACACTGATCGTTGCAAAACAGTTTAGTTTTAATATTTATAAAAGAGCGATCGAACCTGTAGGCTGACTGTGACAACGATAGAGGCAAGCGCACCTATCGAACAGTAGTATAGCTCAGGCAAGAATATCTTATCGAACCCAAGGAACCTAAAAGTACTACTACTCACTTTCTTTCTATTATTTAGCCTAAAATATGGAGTGATTGGTTTATTAAACTAAAACAAATGAAATATTTAAACTGAATGCAAAGATAAAAGAAACGATACTTTGGGAAAAGACTTTGAAGAAAACTCAATTGATAAAGATGATACCTTCGGGAAGAATCCACCTATGACTTCATTTATTATCTACCTTTTCAATTCATATGATTTCTTTACTTAGCTTGATCCGTGAGACTCCCTAACCTATATTAAACCTTCTCTCAAGTGAATAACGTCTAACCTTAGGTTAATTAGTGGAACTCTCGCTCTCTTATAATAACCCCTAAGGAAGCGAAGAATCGATCAATGGACTCCCATATTAGGTTTCACCCTAATCCGCAAAATCTCGTAACCCTATCTCTAGGCTCACGATCAACTCCGCTTAATTATGCTAGATCTACTCTTAGGCGTGGTCTATTCCTCCTCCACCTAAGCACATCGATAAATTTAAGCAACATAATTAAGAACAAACTAAGTATTTATCATATAAACCGAAAGAATTAAATAACAAAATCCATCATAGGTTTCATCCCCTCGTGTATCCGAGGGTTTAGTTCATAATTAAACAAGAAAACATCTCAAGAGAAAATATAAAACAAAACATAGAAATCCTTAAAACCCCCTGAAGGAATTGAAGAGGAGATCCTCCGTCTTGAGTAGAATTCGACTCTTCGAGATGGATTAATTGGCTATCTTCGAGACAATCCTTAAACGAGTAAAGCTCTGGTAGAAAATTTTGCTAAAACCTAACGCCCTATTTGGGCTTCTGTCGAACTCCCCTTCTAAGTTGCCTCCTAAGGTGTTTATATAGACTTTGTAATGCCTTACTTGGCCCCTAAGTATCCTAATTTAAGTCTAATTCCTAATGGGGTGTTTGAATAGGCTTTAGAATGTGTTTCTTTGCCTCCAAGTATCCTTTCCCGAATGAAATTGCTCTTTCCTGCGGCAGGGGCATGGTCAAGGCACGCCCGTGTAAGTCGTGGTCCAACCCGTGTCTTGATTCTGTTGATTGAGGCACAGCCGTGGCATGCCCGTGCTAGTCGAGGTTCAGGCCGTGCTTCGAGTCTGTCGATTGGGGCACAGCCATGCAAATCGGGAACAGGCCGTGTTGGGCTTTTTATCGACGAGGCACGGTCGTGTAAATCAGTGTGTGACCGTGTGCAATCTAAATATTGGGGCACGACCGTGTGAAAGAAAGCCCAAGCCGTGTCGACTTCTTAGGTTGGCCCAATTTGGTCCGTTTTAAGCCCGTTTTTCATTTTTTTTATTCTTGGGTACTTTCCTGAGTATAAGATATAAAAAGAAAGGATTAAGAGCACCTTTTTACATAAATTAAGGATAAATTCATCCAAAAGCATACTAAATGTGGGATTAAAATATGTTACTTTTACAGTTTATCAAATACCCCCACACTTTTAGCTTTTGCTTGTCCTCAAGCAAAATTCTCAACTTACAATTAAAACGAACTTTCCAAAATTCATAATTCCCATTGACAATGCCTTATCATAATTCATAGATAATTTATACATGGATCATTTAGCTCGAAGTGCCCTAAAGATTCAAACGAGATAAGTCATGATTTTATAGCATGAAAACATAGGTGTCTCCCCTTATTTAAATAATTACCTTTGATTCAAAACTGACAAGGATTGACATCCTCACTAAAGATTCACTCAAAGCACTTAAAGTGTTTAAGGATCAAGAAAAAGTGCTCAAAAGTCGAACTCGAAAAGTTAATCCCATAGGCTTGCTCGAAAATCAAATCTCCACCATCAGTATATGAGATGATAAACAGATCAAAAGGTCTTTATTAGGGTTGTAACGGGGCTTGGGTTAAAAGGGGTGGATAAAGGCTAGATCAGAGGGTTAAAATCGAGATTGAATTGACTAATTACCTAATCTAAAAATAATGAACTAAATATGAATATTTACATCGAATGAAAAGTAATAAACCACTATTGATAATTACTCTATAATAAAGAGTATTTTCTTCACTTTAAAATTTGATAATACTTTAATACGATCTTTTCTTCAACAATTGGAGTTTAATTGCTCTAAGCTCTTTTATACTACTAATATTGAATAAACTTGGATTTTTTTTTTAAGAACAAACTAAGTAAAACTTAATAGAAGGAACTTTGATAATTGAAATAACCTAATTTGGCAATTGGTCAAGTCAATTCTCGATAGAGGGGTAGTCAAAAGAATGTTGATAATAAATATAAAGGGATTTTGGGTTAATATTAGTGGGTGAGTCAATAAAAAGGTTGTTAGGATTCAACGGGGTTCACTAGGGGTTAATTTATATGGGTAGGCTTTTTAGCGGAGTGAATCGGGTTAAAACCTAGGTGCCTTTATCATCTCAGTATATCAAATCATTAATGTGGTCTCGACATGTATAAACGAGGCAAGTTCTAGAATAACAGTTCAATGTTGACACACTCATAATTAATAAAGCGAGCATGAAAAAGAATATATATGCTCTACAAGGCTCAAAATCTCACAAAAATTATCGGTGTTTTGACATCAATCCTTATAAATTTTGAACTTCAAGGTGATACTCAAATTCAGTTCAACGACCCATCAATTTTTTTTTAATTTTAGAAAGTAGACTTATCATGCTCGATTCTCTAGTATCCTTCAAATTTAATCATCAATGCACAATTAACTATGACTTACTCTAAAACATATCAATAAAAATCATAAATCATTAGAAATTTCATCCTAATTAATAATATGAGAAAATACTTAAGATCAAGACTAATTTCAGGGTTTTGAGAATTATGCAAAAAGTTAGACACTATTACCCCCACACTTAAGATGTACATTGCCCTTAATGTACAAAGATAGATAATGAAATTTATGTGCCAAATCAAAAAGAGAAGTGGGGAAAGTAATACTCCCTGAAATCTGGATGATCCTTGGCATCTTTGGTGGCGGTGGTGGTGTTTTCTATGGGCCGGTGGAGTGGCTACCGAGAAACAATTTACTAGATGAAGAAAGTGGGTAGCCTTGAAGGCTGTGGTGTGTGATTCCCTAGCAGCCTTTAGAACCAAAAAGGTTTCCGAGATCTTTGGCGTGTTAATTAAGTGAAGCAGCAGGCATGAACTCATGTTGAGGTCTCCTCTAAGGAGATGATGCTTACATTTTTCGGCATGATCTTTGTGTTGCTCAAGTGTCTTGGATCTTTTCTATGAATAGGAAGAAAAATTTGAAAGAAAAGAGAAAGAAGGAATAAGAAAGAAGATGGGACAAAGAGGATGGGCTGTGGGGATTTAAATAGGATTTTAGATCTGGCACGTTCCCACGCCTGTGTACCGAGGGTGTGTCGATTCACATGGTCGTATTGCACGGTCGTGTTGTGGGGTGTGTTGTCCTTCCACGCCCGTTTTGTTGGTTTGCACGCCCGTTCCTAAAAAGCCAGTATAGGAGCATGGTTGGAATGCACGGGCGTGGTCTGCCCATGCTAAAAAAGTTAGTATCTTAGCACGACTGTGAGGCACGGCCGTGCTATTTTTGTCAATGCCCGTGCTGTGGGTGGTTGGATCTGTGATGTTGGGGGGTGGTTGGACTGACTTGCACGGCCTTGCTCCTGTCGGTGTGGTAGTTCGGTGGTCCACACGCCACGAGCACACTGTGTGTAAGGCCGTAGGCCTGAAACCCAGATCTTTGCTTTAATTGTGGAGAGAGAAGAGAGAAAAAAAAAGAAAAGAAAGGAAAAGAAAAGAAAAATAATTTTGAGAAATAAAAAGTGTTAGCGCTCGGGTTGCCTCCCGAGAAGTGCTCGTTTATAGTCTTAGCTAGACTTTACCTCTCATTCGTATGGTCATGGTGGTTTGAGGAGGTGAAAATCCTTTCTCATGCGATCAATTTGGTTATGGATATATAGTTTAAGTCGAGTAATGTTTACCTCAAAAGTGTTGAATTTAGGATTGCTTACCTCGACTGTGCCATGTAGGAAGACATTAAGTACCTCAAAAGTGATTTCTTCATTTCCCTTGAGTTCTGAATTGGTGATTTGAGGGTCTTCCTTATTCAACAATACCTGATCTTCTATTTTGATGTGATTTGTTGTTCCTATCAGCTTGTCTGGGGGCTCCTTCGATTTCACTTCGTGTGGTTCCTATTCCTCTTTGATTTGTGTTTCCTGCTCTTTTAGTTTGTCAACCCTAAGGCTTTGTTCCTTATATATTTCTTCTTTGTTGGTACGAGGTCTAGGATCTAGCTCATCTAAGTGATTTCGTGATGCTTCTCGTAAAGAAGGTTGAACCAAATGATTATCAATAGAATTAACGTTTGTACCTTTATTACTCGATGTCCTAGCTGAGTCAAGAGCTTGAAGAGTGATTGTTTCGTCATCTACACGAAGTGTGAGTTCACCGAATTCTTCTTCTGTGTGGTCTTTCTTTATTGCATCGGGATATGGCATACAAGGTTGGTACTCTGTGATTTTCGATTTTGGTAAATCATGGTACACCTCAACCTTACCTTTTCTTACCACAGGTTCTTCCCTTGGGTTTGGATCCACTAACAATTCACTGTTATGAGCTTGTATGGCTTGGGGCACATGATTCGGCTCAAGTTTGTAGCCTTGTGGTGTTTTCTGTGGTGAAAGTTGAACAATGTGATTATCAACTGAATTTACTTTCTCACCTTCATCACTTGATGTCTGGCCGAAGTCAAAAGCTTGTAGACTCGATTGATTCGTCACCTACACGAAGAATGAGTTCTCTGCACCAACATCAATTTTAGTCTTGGCGCTTGCTAGAAAGGGTTTTCCTAAAATTAAAGGAATCGTGTTGTCCTCATCCATGTCTAAAACAACAAAATCTAATGGGAATATGAATTTATCAATTTTTATTAGAACATTTTCTATTATACCCTAGGAATTCTGAGAGTTTTATCAGTTAACTGAATGCTCATCCTAGTTTGTCTAGGTTTCCCTAGACCTAGTTGTTTAAACATTTTATAAGGCATAACATTGATGCTTGACCCTAAATCAACTAATGCATTATCAATAGATAAACTACCAATTAAACATGGAATTGTAAAACTCCCTGTGTCTTTTTGCTTCTGTGGTAGTTTTTTTGTAACATTGTTGAGCATGCTACGTTTAATTCCATGTGGTGCTCCTCATCTAATTTGCGTTTGTTTGTCAAGAGCTGTCTTAAAGATTTCCTCAAGTTTGGCGTCTGAAAAAGAGCTTCAAGAAGAGGTAAGTTAATATGTAATTTCTTTAAGAGTTTAAGAAACTTACCGAACTGCTCTCTCAGATCGTCTCTTTTCATTGCTTCGGATAAGGTATGCGAGGTTGGTACTCCTTGATTACCGATTTCGACTTTTCTTATGTTACCTCTACCTTACCTTCGTCTACCTTGGCTTTTTGAATTGGATTGGGTTCATCTAACCTCTTACTGGCATGAGCTGTGATAGCTTTATTTTGCTCCTTTGGATGCATCTCAGTGTTACTAGGTAGATGTCCTTGCGATCGTTTCGACATCAACTTTGCGAGTTGTTTGACAGGATTAGTGGCTGCCTTGACTGACTTAATAAGTTTCGCTAATTGGTTCTCGTTGCTTTTACTTGTTTTCTTAGTTTCTTGGAGACAGTTTTCTGTGTTTCCCATGAATTTTTTCAGCATCTTTTCAAGATTCGGCTCCTCTTCTTGTTGGTGAGGTGGTTGTTGAAAATTTGGAGGAAATTCCAATCTTTGGCTATTTTGATCATCCCACGAGAAATTGGTATGGTACTTCCAACCTGCATTATAAGTGTCACTATAAAAATTATTTTGATATCTAGAATAGTTACCTGTATAGTGAGCTTGCTTGTTTTCCATGCCATATCCGTAGGGTGGGTACTCAGGATTCTCCACGCCTCCTAGATTTAAATCATATTGTATTTCTGGATGTACCTGCAAGGGACTATACCAATCATCAATCTTTTTATTCATTATCTCTAATTGATTAGATAACCTAGTGACCACGTCGAGGTTGAAAACACTGGTTGCTTTAGTAGGAATTGCCCCCATGCCTTGCCACTGATAATTATTCAGTGCCATCTTTTCCATAGACTAAAATTTTCTGCCAAAAGCAAAATAGAGAAAAAAATTAGCAAAGTAAAAAGAAATAATAATAAAGAATAATATAATAATAAATTGCAAATAAAAAATTTTGCTAAAGTAATAGAAATAGAGTTTTTTTAATATTTTAGTGTCCTAGCAATGGCACCAAAAACTTGATCGCTGCAAAACAGTCTAGTTTTAATATTTATAAAAGAGTGATCGAACCTATAGGCTGACTGTGACAATGATAGAGGCAAGCGCACCTATCGAACAGTAGTATAGCTCAGGCAAGAATATCTTATCGAACCCAAGGAACCTAAAAGTACTACTACTCACTTTCTTTCTATTATTTAGCCTAAAATATGGAGTGATTGGTTTATTAAACTAAAACAAATGAAATATTTAAACTGAATGCAAAGACAAAAGAAACGAAACTTTGGGAAAAGACTTTGAAGAAAACTCAATTGATAAAGATGATACCTTCAGGAAGAATCCACCTATGACTTCACTTATTATCTACCTTTTCAATCCATATGATTTCTTTACTTAGCTTGATCCGTGAGACTCCCTAACCTATATTAAACCTTCTCTCGAAGTGAATAACGTCTAACCTTAGGTTAATTAGTGGAACTCTTGTTCTCTTATAATAACCCCTAAGGAAGCAAAGAATTGATCAATGGACTCCCATATTAGGTTTCACCCTAATCCGGCAAAATCTTGTAACCCTATCTCTAGGCGCCCGATCAACTCCGCTTAATTATGCTAGATCTACTCTTAGGCAGGGTCTATTCCTCCTCCACCTAAGTATATCAAATAAATTTAAGCAACATAATTAAGAACAAACTAAGTATTTATCCTATAAACCAAAAGAATTAAATAACAAAATCCATCATAGGTTTCATCCCCTTCAGGTATCTGAGGGGTTTAGTTCATAAGTAAACAAGAAAACATCTCAAGAGAAAAGATAAAACAAAACATAGGAAATCCTTAAAACCCCCTAAAGGAATTGAAGAGGAGATCCTCCATCTTGAGTAGAATTCTGACTCTTCGAGATGGATCAATTGGCTATCTTCGAGACAATCCCTAAAGGAGTAAAGCTCTGGCAGAAATCTGCTAAAACCTGACGCCCTGTTTCGGCTTCTGCCGAACTCCCCTTTCAAGTTGCCTCATAAGGTGTTTATATAGATGCCTTACTTGGCCCTTAAGTATCCTAATTTAAGTCTAATTCCTAATAGGGTGTTTGAATAGGCTTTAAAATGCGTTTCTTTGCCTCCAAGTATCCTTTCCCGAATGAAATTGCTCTTTCCTGCGGCAAGGGCACAGTCAAGGCACGCCCGTGTAAGTCGTGGTCCAACCCGTGTCTTGATTTTGTTGATTGAGGCACGGCCGTGGCATGCCCGTTCTAGTCGAGGTTTAGGCCATGCTTCGGGTCTGTCGATTGGGGCACGACCATGCAAATCGGGAACAGGCCATGTTGGGCTTTTTGTCAACGAGGCACGGTCGTGTAAATCAGGGTGTGACCGTGTGCAATCTAAATATTGGGGCACGGCCGTGTGAAAGGAAGCCTAGGCCGTGTCGGCTTCTTGGGTTGGCCCAATTTGGTCCGTTTTAAGCCCGTTTTACATTCTTTTTATCCTTAGGTACTTTCCTGAGTATAAGATATGAAAAGAAAGGATTAAGAGCACCTTTTTACGTAAATTAAGGATAAATTCATCCAAAAGCATTCTAAATGTGGGATTAAAATATGTTACTTTTACAGTTTGTCACACACCAATAGATAATTGTGAACAATGCCAATAGAGATGCAGTTAAAACTGCCAGATTAGATATATGTGGTCAAGCTACTATATTTGCAGTTAAGCTATCAGAGCAGAAATGTGGTTAAACCACCATATAGTGTAGATCATTGAATTGTCAAAACTTCCTCCTTACCATTTTATCCCAAACCCATGTAATGCGACATGGCATGCAAATACAGAATCTGAATGAAAAGCAAGTAAGACATGCAGTTGTACAATAGCAAACATCAGAAGGCATGAAATTCCACGTTTTACAGAACAGAGGTGTCACAAACTCAACAAAAGTAAATCAATTTTACCATAAAGTCATATGCATGGTCATATAGTAGATTCAGAAATATACAAATTAACATAATCAGACATTGTACATGTAATAGCCCAAATTTCAGTGAAATCGGAACAGTGGTTTCGGGACCACAAATTTCGAGTCAAAAGTAAAATTTATTTTTATTTTATTATATGGTCCGTGTTATGTTAGAAATGTTACGTGAAAATTTTGATACGAAAATTTTATTTATTAAGTGTTCAATTACAAGAAGGACTAAATCGCATAAAATGCAAAAGTTGAATTCTAGTAGCTATCAGGATTAAATAGCTATGGAATTCAAAACTTGAGGTCCTTATATGGTAATTAGACCATTAAAGAGAAGTATGTAGATTTTGGTGACTCATCCATGGAAATTTAGAAAAAGACAAAGACTAAATTGGAATTTGAAAAACATTTAATTAATTAAAAGATGAAAAGAAAATACCATCTTATTTTCTCATCTTATTTAACCTAAAATATATGGAAATCCTAGGAGAGAGAGAAGAAACTTTCTTGGCTTAATTGGGTAAGTTTCCTTGTCCCGTTTTTAGTAATTTTGATATTTTTGAAACCGGATAGCTTAATCTATCTATTTAGGGGATTAATTTGAAAATTTATCGAGGTATGAAATTTGGGTTATGGATGACTATGCTGAAAATTAGAAATTATGGTAGAAAATGAAAGGTTGTTGATAGATAAACAACTTTTACAAAGTGGTTTTTGATGAAAACATGATTTAGGGACTAAAATGTAAAATTGTGAAATTGAAGAAAAATGCTGAATTTTTATGAACACATGTGCTATAAATTTTGTAATGGGATTTTGGTTAGGCTTGGAATAGGGAGTAAATTACACAAGTTTCATTTTTTGAGCCTACGGACGAAATTAGAATTTATGGAAAAGTTAGGGGCAAAATAGTAATTTTTCCTAGGATGTAAATTGAGTCCAAATGAGTATGAAATATGAGAAATTAATGATTAAAGCCATTTATATAGATCTGGACAACACGAATTCGAGGTTAGACCAAGGAAAATAAAAGGTTTGGATTAGTAGATTACTTACGCGAACAAGTGTCGAGGTAAGTTCGTGTAACTTAATCAAGCATGTAAATATGTTTAATTGAATGTTGTGTTTGTATGGAATGTAACTTATATTGATGTACATTATTTGAATGCTATAATGAAAAACTTAATACATGCTTGAAATGGTGAAAAAGGGGTTAAGTCCCAATTGAATATTGAATTTTGATGAATATATGTGCTTTCCCTAAATGGATGAGGTCCTGCATTTGTTGCTGATGCGAGTAATCCTATTGACCTCATTATAGAAAGGATTTAGCCGGATAGGTAATTTTGATATAATACCTCTCGAGTATATGTTACGATTAGGATTTAGCCTAGACTGGTAATCCTGTTATAAGATATGTGGCTCGAGAGTGTTTTCCTTGATTAAGTGCCCTAATGGGTACTCTTGAAAAAGAATTGACGGGTTATTGAATCGTACACCTCAAGTGTACCACTTGAGTATCCATCGAAATTTTAATGATTCAACGGACATAAAACTCTTGACATGGTATGAGAATTATGAGATGAAATGATAATATCTTGAAAGAATATTGCATGATGAGCTCATCTATCCTTACTTGATGTATATGTAAAGTTTGTGACTAACATGTTTGATTGGATGCGTGTGTTTAGGCAATTTTTTCAAATGGATGGAAAACATGATATTGTATGCTTAGATTTAATAAACGAGATTGGTAAGTTTAGTTTCTGTTATACGAACTTACTAAGCATGTAATGCTTACTCTGTCTTATTTTCCCCTATTTTATAGTACTCGGAAGCTCGCGAAGGTTGGAGATAATTGGAGTATCGTCACACTATCAACTAGCTTATTTTGGTATATGTAGTAAAATCATTTTGGTATAATGGCATGTACAAGACAACTTGGCCTTTAGTGGCTTGATAATGATGTTTGTAATCTAGCCATTGGAATGACTCGTAATGGTTGTTTTGATATACTTGTAATGTCATGCTATGGTAGCTATATATATATATATATGTTAAGTAGTTGATGAAATCATGTTTAACACATGGTTTGAACCAAGGTAAGATAGTAAACATGTATGCAAGTAATGATATGCCATGTTGAATGATGGAAATTGCTTAATTTGAATGCTTGAAATGGTTGGAATGTGTTTGGTATGTTTTAGTGCAGGAAAATGGTAAATTTGGGTGACAAATGAGGCTAGGAAATGACTTTATTTTGTCCACATGGGCAGACACACGACAGAGTACATGGGCGTGTAGTTATGCCGTGTGTCCCCTGCACCTTAATTTTGAAAAACAGAATGCTCAGAATTTAGCACACGGGCAGAGACACGGGCGTGTGTCTTGGGTGTGTGAAACCTGCTCCTAATTTCGAAATGAATTAATTAACCACACGGCCTAGCACACGGGCATGTGGATGACCATGTACAGAAGTTAGAGAGTTACACGGGGTCGAACATGGTCTGCAAGACGGCATGTCCTGAAACATCCACACCGGCCCACGAGAATGGACCTGATCGTATGTTCCGGTGTAAACTGCTTCAAATTCTTTTGTACTTAGGAAAATCTTGAGTGTATTGAAGATAGTTTGTTTTGGGTTGGGCTCGAGTTGAAAACAAGTTCACTTATTATATATATTTTTTAAACATGGCTAGTTCCTTTCGGTTTTAGTCATTATGTTTAGCCTATGACCGAGCCCTCTTGGTCGTGGTGAACCAAAGCTACGCACTGTGGTGATTCGTGTGGAGAGGAGGTGAGTCACGGATCGCTAAGTACCAAGCTCCCACCGAAACCATTCCTAGACATGCGTCTGAGGTTGCCACACCCATTAAGTCCTCTGGGTTAGGGTGAACCTGCTACACACTGTAGGATTCTGCAAGAGGAGGTGAGTCACTAGGACTGCTTAAATACCAAGCTCTTCAGATCCAATCCTAGACATGCGATGGGGTTACCACACCCTAGCTCAAGTGACTTAGCCATAGGTTTGTTTAGTGCATTAAGTCTTATGTGTTTGTGTTTAAGTAGACTAATCCTAGGGTTCATGTTCCTATCATTCTATTCTACGCTCCATGCCCGTTTCTACCCTTAAACAGTTCACAGAATCACACATATAGTTAGGGTACTTACCTAGAGGACTGCGGGTCAGAGACTTAGGTGCCATGCCAGAAAACCTACTTATTTTAAAAGAAAATCATTTGGGCTCGAATTCAAAACATTTTGGGCCTTAGCCCACAGGCCGAGAGTTTAAAACTGGGCTCTGATACCAAATTGAAACACCCCACACTCAACCCACGAGAATGGACCGGATCTGGTATGTTCCCCGATGTAAACTGTTTCAAATTCTTTTGTACTTAAGAAAATCTTGAGTGTATTGAAGATAGTTTGTTTTGGGTTGGGCTCGAGTTGAAAACAAGTTCACTTATTATATATTTTTTTAAATCAAAACCCATTTACTTCAAAGTACAAAATATTTAAACTTATTTTAAATTAAATGGGATTAATCTTTATAAAGCCCTAAATTCATAGCGTAGTAATCAAAACAGTAAATAAAATCATCACTATGGCCTTATTACATAAAATAAAACCCAAAATAAAATTATACAAGACTTAAAATAAAATAAAGGTTCAAATTAAATCAAACTTCAAGTTGAACATGGCCACCACAAGTTCTCGCCGTCCTGGCCCATTATCGCCATCACCCAAACATGTTCCCACAACGGGTGAGTCGATAGACTCAATGTGTAACCAACACCAAAACATAATAGAAATAGGCACACCATACATATCATATTCATATAAAAATTCAAGATAATGATGCAAACCCAAACCCAAACCTATATGCCATCCGCTACACTCCACCCGCATTCAACTCGCACACCGTGGGGACTACTAAGTCAACCCTCCATCCGCTACACACCATCGAAGGCGTCATTGCAATGACGTGCTCATCGCCCACATAAAATTCGTGGCATAGCCACCACATTCAGATAATGTAACCGGTTACCACATTCACTTAGTGAGACCGAAGTCATCACATATTCTTAGTGAGACCAAGTCAACACGTTTCACTTAGTGAGACCAAGTCATCACATATTCTTAGTAAGACCAAGTCATCACATATTCTTAGTGAGACCAAGTCAACACGTTTCACTTAGTGAGACCAAGTCATCACATATTCTTAGTGAGACCAAGTCATCACGTTTCACTTAGTGAGACCAAGTCATCACATTCACTTCCCTTTCTCAAATAACCCGAATGCCCCAAATTATACATATCATGCATATCATATTTAATTTCACTTTCACATCACTTTTCACATGTTAAATATAACATATTTCAAATTCTAGTAGGAGTAGGAAAACGACTGAGTACTTTGTACCATAATATGGTACTTTAGCCACATTCTTTCACTTTCACATTAACATATATATCATATTTAAGTCATAAATCTATTAAGATTAGTGTGGTACACACGGTACCTTAGCCATATTCTTACACTTTCATATTAACACATATATTGAATTAAAGCCAAATCTATCAAGATTTAGTGTAGGTACACACTTGATTTGTTTAGCGATTCCTTGAGATTCAAAAGCTAGATCTAAAGTTTAGATCCTTAGTCCCTACATTTGATTCATCATTTATTACTTAGCATAAATTTATTTGGTTATGATATCCAAATCCTAGTAGGATTTGTAAAAGACTTACCTTGTTGCCGATTTCAATACTAATCAAATCCCAAATCTATCCTATGCTCCTCCTTGCATTCGCCAAGCACTAAATCTCATCGGGGTTAGTTTCGCTTTTTAAACAAACAAGAATTAGATCTAACTATCAAAATAGGCCTTAGCCAATGCTATAGACACTTACCTTGTGGGTTTTAAATCCCAAACTCACCGAATAACTAGGAACACGCTGCCTATGGTGTACCTTCTGAAAAGAACTTCTCCTTCCTTGTAGCCTACACTTAGTAAATCCCGAAAGATCTCTTCAAAGTTTCGGCAACCATGAACATTAATGGGATTAGCCCTAGATTTCGATAAGTCTAAAATATAAAAGAATGAAAATCAAACTTAGATCTTACTCTTATTTGAAGGAATCGATTGCACCTTCACTTCAACCTTCGAGAGATTCTTAGAGACTTGATAACAATCGGTTATGATTCCCTTATGTATTCGGTTTCAAAGATGAAAGAAGAGAGGAATAATAGGCTTAGAAGGAATCGGCTAGAGGTCAAGGTGCTCGATACCAAATTGAAACACCCCACACCCTACCACGAGCTGAACCAGATCCGTATGCTCCTAAAGTAAACCGTTTCAAAGATTTTCGCTATTTAGAGAATTTGTAAAATTTTTAGAAAAATGTTGTTGTGGATTGGGCTCAGATTGGGAACCCATTTAATCTATTTGAAAATCCAATTTTTATTAAGGTGACAAAATAATTTTTAAGGTTTATAAAAGAAAATATATCACTTTAACTTTAGTCATAAATAGTTCATAACATAATAGTTTAAAAGTAAAGCAAAATAAGAAAAATCCACTGGGCCTTATGGCCTTATTACATCAAGTAAAACCCAAAAGAATAAAATTAAAGGTACTAAACAGAAATAAAGTCCAAATTTAAATAGAATCTTCAAATGAAACATGGCCACCTCAAGGTCTACCGTCCCGGTCCGTCACTGTTCATCACCTGAAAATAGTTCCCACAGCGGGGTGAGTCAACACCCTTTTAAGCTTTTCAAAGCTCTCCTGCTGCTTATTAGTCCATTCAAGGGTACTTCCTTCCTTAGCAACCTTGTTAAAGGCGCAGCTATTGACGAGAATCCTTCCACAAACCTTTCAGAATAGCGCCAAGCCTAAGAAACTCGGATCTCACCACGGACCTAGGTGGTTTCCAATCCAACACCGCTTCGATCTTCCTAGATCTATTCTTATTCCTTCATGGATACCACATGTCCTAAGAATGCCACCTCTTTAAGCCAAAACTCACACTTGCTCAATTTGGCATGAGCTTCTTCTCCTTAATACTTCCAACACAACTCGGAGATGCTCATCATGCTCCTCCTCCGACTTCGAGTACACCAAAATATCGTCGATGAACACAACGACGAACCTATCCAAAGGGTTGGAAAACCCGATTCATCATGTCCATGAACGCTACCGAGTGTTCGTCAACCCAAACAAGATCACCACAAACTCAAGTGGCCATATCTTGTCCTAAAAGCGTTTTATGGATATCACCTCCTTCACCTTCAATCGATGATATCCCGACCTTAAGTCGATCTTTGAAAACATCTGCGCTCCCTTCACCGATCGAATGTGTCATCGATCCTTGGCAAAGGATACTTGTTCTTAATGGTCACTTATTCAATCGACGGTAGTCTATGCACATACGCATAGTTCCGCCCTTCTTCTTCACAAATAAGACCGGTGCTCCCACTTGAGACACACTGGTCGGATGAACCCACGATCCAACAGCTTCTTGGATTTGAGCCTTGAGCTCCACTAACTCCTTTGACGCCATTCGGTATGGAGCGATTGACACAGGAGCTATTTTTGGTAGCAAATCTATCCCAAATTCCACCTCCCTGCCTGGGGTATTCTGAATTCCTCCGAAACACATCCATGAAGTCCCTTACCGTGCTAACTCCATTAATACCTTTCTCCTTCCCACCTATCGCACTTACGAAGGCTAGGAATGCCTTGCAACCTTTCTTAACCATCCTCTCAACCTTTCAAGGCAAAACTACGTTAGACAAGTAGTTCCTCCTTTCTCCGATCATTACTACCACTTCATCCTCCGGGGTTCTTAGTTCCATACGTTTAGCCGCACAATCCAACACGACTCGGTGTTCTACTAGCCAATCCATTCCGAATATAAGTTCAAACTCTCCGAAGGGTAATTCCTTCAAGTCTGCCCGAAAGTTCACTCCCTGAATCTCTAGGGGTACATTCCAAAAGATCTTGTCTACCACTACAGCTTTGGCCTAATGGGCTTACTACTGATCATCCTGCTCATCGTAAAGTTCGAGTCTAGGCCTAGTGTTTCCACTACACTACTTGCAACATAGGAATGGGTCGAGCCCACATCAATCAGAGCAAAATAGGGTTTGTCAAAAATAAAGAACGTACCGGTTATAACATCCGGCGCGTCTCCATCTTCCCTTCGGCGAACCGCATAAACCAAACCCGATTGTCTTACTTTTGTATTAACATTAGTAGCACCTCGACCCTGTGTTCCACGGCCTCTGCCTGTACCACTACCTCGATTACCCGAACCACGACCCTATTGAGGCTGCTGTCCGTCTCTACCAGTCTGCTAGCATTCTGAATCGCGGTCGGCTCTCATCTCGTTGCTTGGGACAATCCTTAAGCATATGGTCCTAGGACCCACACTTGAAACATCCTCCGTCTTTCTCCAACACTCTCCCATGTGCTTCTTTCCACAATGCTCACAAGGCGATCATCGCCAAATTGCAGTCATGTTGATTTCGTGGCCCACAACCCTAGGCCTCTTGTGACCCTTTCCAGATGGCCCAAATCCTCTTTGGCCTTATTCCTATCCACACCGCTTAGTAACGCCCTTAATCCCTCGCCACCTTGGCCTTTTCCACCAAAGTAGAGAATTCCGCCCCGATGCGGTGCTATCAACACCTCAGATCGTCCTCAATCCGTCCTCAAACGGACACGGCGTTCATGCTCGATTGCCACTACCCCTCGAGCATAGCGGCTCAACCTCAAGAATTTCGCCTCATATTTCGCGATGACTTACTCCCTTGCACCAACCCTAGAAAAGCATTCCTTTGTTCATCTCAGATACCGGTTCCCATATACTTCTTCCAAATGCCTCTAACATACTCCCTGGTCAAATTTTCAGCCGTGGTACCATCCCGACAGCTAACCACCATCGATACGCTTCATCGCGAATAACGCCACCATCCCTTTCAACTTTTCCTCCGAGTCGATCGAGTTCATCCATGATACGCCCGTTGCTTCCAACCAAGATCAATTGCATCTGGGTGCCACATTAGATACTCCTCGGAATTTCCGCCCATTAGCTCGGAGCCGCTCTGTGCACAGATTTCGATTTCTTGAATTCCTCCCAAGACCGCCACTAATTCCAAAACTCGCAAAGACTGACTGACACAAGATCTTCCCCGTCTCGAGCCTCACGCACAACATTAATAAATGGGGATGGTGGTGGCATTTCATTGTCGGACCCTTGACCCGATCTAACGGGTTCCACACGGTTATCCTTCCTTGTGGCGTCATTCCCTTGTCCTTAAGTGGCGCCATTCCCTTGTCCTTAAGGAACAGGCGTGTGAGCCCTACACCTTGAAATTTTTTTGAAATTTTGCGAAAAATTCTTATAGGTTCTGATTAAGTCCCGACTCGATTCTAATGCTCGTATTGGGCCTCGAGGGTCCATTTAAGGGACCTTACAAATGATTTCAAAATTTGAATAGTAACTTAAAGAAATTATCTGTAAATGTTCTGAATGTTTCGGTAATGTTTTGTAACCTAGTTTTGAAGACGAGATACGGGTTAGAGGTGTTACATTTAGTGGTATCAGAGCTACGATTTAGCTAATTCTTGGACTTAACGTAGCGAACACGGGTTTACCTATACATGTCATTATATAAATTGTGATAGTGTGATGACTCTTGGTCATTTTAAATGTGTTTTTCATATAGTTATGTCATCCAACCGAGCTAGAGCTGAATCCGAGGAAGCTGAGAGTAATGCTTCAGCTTCAATTCAAAGAGTTGCTTCTGCGTTTGGTAGTGAAAGGCCCGTGTCTGAGGGCTGAAGTGAGGAGGTAAAACAAGCCTTCTTTCAAATGATGAATGAATGTTTACACAGTATCTGAGAACAAACTGCGCTATACAAAAACCTCCCCTTCCTACTCCTCAACTAGTTCCTCGGTACCACAAGGTGCTGAACCCGCTAGAACTGGTAAGCCCCCGGTAGATAAAATTAGTAAATATGGGGCGAAGAATTTAGAGCTGCCGCAAATGATGATCCGGAAAGGGCTGAGTTTTAGCTAGAAAATACTATCCGGATGAAATACCATAACTTTTGGTGGTACCGAGGGAGAATGTTACATGGGAACTCTTCCATACTGAATTCAAGAAGAAGTATGTGAGTCAGAGATTTATGGATCACAACAAGAAAGAATTTTAAGGCTGAAGCAGGAAAATATGACTGTGTCTGATTATGAATGAGAATTTGTTCGAGAGTAAATATGCCAGAGAATGGGTCCAGTCTGATGCCGAGATATGTAAATGCTTTGAAGAGGGTTTAAATGAAGACATCAAATTATTGACCGAAATTCTCAAAATAAAGGAATTTGTGGTACTGGCCGAGCGAGCACATAAAGCTAAAGAATTGAGTAAAGAGAAGAAACAAGCTGAACTCGGGTTTCTGAAAAAAGAACTATGAGTAAGTCAAAATCATTTGCTTCTAAGAAATTAAAGAAGTATTATGATCGTGTTACCACTTTTATGGGATATTCTAAAAGAGAGCGAGGCTCTCAACGTTCTAACCCGAGGTTTTCATCTCCATCTATGACCAGTGTGAGTAGTGTCGGTAATCCCAAACTGAAATGTAAACATTGTAACAAATTTTATCATGGGTAATGTCGGTCTAGAAGTGGAGCTTGTTTTGGATGTAGTTTACTTGACCATTTTCTCAAAGATTTTCTAAAAAGAGTTGAAAAAGAAATAGAACCAGCTCTAAAGCCTAGTAATCCTGTTTCAAGAGGTAGACCACCCTGTCACCAGAAATGTTAGTGGTAGTCGAGGTACTACTAGGGATATGAAAGTTAGACCTGAGGCACATGCACCTGTAAGAACATATGCTATTCGCACTAGAGAAGTTGCCTCGGTGCCCAATGTCATTACTGGTACATTTTCTCTACTTGATACTGATATTACTGCTTTGATTGACCATGGTTCCACACATTCATATATAAGACGAGCTTAATGACTGTTAAAACTTTACCTGTTGAATTCACTGAATTTGTGGTTAAAGTTTCAAACCCTCTAGGCTAGTGTGTTATGGTGGATAAAGTTTGTAAGAACTGTCCATTGATGGCAAAAGGTTATTGCTTTTTGGCTGACTTGATGCTATTGCCATTCAATGAATTTAATGTGATTTTGGGAATGGATTGGTTAACCCGATATGATGCAGTGGTGAATTGTAAATAGAAATATGTTGTATTGAAATGTCACAATGGTGAATTACTTTGTGTTGAATCTGATAAACTGGATGGATTACCTAACGTAATTTCAGCAATATCAGCACAGAAATATGTTAGAAAGGGGTATGACGCTTATCTTGCATAAGTGTTGGATACTATAGTATCTGAGTTAAAAATCCAGTCAGTGCCGGTTGTATGTGAATTTCCTAATGTATTCCCAGAGAAATTACCTATTTTACCACCGGATAGAGAAGTGGAATTCTCTATAGATATTGTTCTGGGAACAACACCGATATCCATAGCACCTTACAGAATAGCTCCTACTGAATTGAAAGAGTTGAAAGCACAATTGCAAGAATTGATTGACAGGGGTTTTACTCGACCCAGTTTCTCACCTTGGGGTGTGCCAGTTCTATTTGTAAAGAAGAAAGATGGATCGTTGAGGCTGTGTATTGACTACAGACAGCTTAACAAAGTTACAATAAAGAACAAGTATCCATTGCCTCGTATTGACGACTTGTTTGACAAGTTAAAATGTTCCACAATATTTTCAAGGATTGATCTCCGTTCTGGTTACTATCAATTGTGGGTAAAAGATTCAGATTACCTAATACAGCTTTTAAAACTAGGTATGGGCACTATGAGTTTCTTGTGATGCCATTCGACTTGACAAATGCACCTACAGTGTTTATGGATCTGATGAACAGAATTTTCAGCCCATATTTAAACATGTTTGTGGTGGTATTTATAGATGATATTTTGGTTTACTCCCGAGATGAAAATGAACATGCTGAGCATTTGAGAATAGTGTTGCAAACTCTATAAGAGAAATAATTGTATGTCAAATTTAGTAAATGTGAATTTTGGCTACGAGAAGTTAGTTTTCTTGGGCATATAGTATCTGCTGAAGGTGTCAGGGTAGACCCGAATAAAATTTCAGCCATTATTAATTGGATGCCATCGAGGAATGTGTCTGAACTCTGAAGTTTTCTAAGACTTGCTGGTTATTATAGGAGGTTTGTAAAAAAATTTAAATGATAGCTTCTCCGATGACCTGTTTGTTGCAGAAAGATGTAAAGTTTGAGTGGACTGACAAATGCCAGCAGAGTTTTGACAGATTAAAGGTTTTATTGATAGAAGCACCAGTGTTAGTTCAGCCTGAATCGGGTAAGGAATTTATAATTTATAGTGATGCATCATTGAATGGTTTAGGCTGTGTTTTAATGCAAGAAGGTAAAGTAGCAGCCTATGCTTCAGGACAACTAAAACCACATGAAAGTAACTACCCGACACATGATCTTGAATTAGCAGCTATAGTGTTTGCATTGAAAATCTGTCGACATTACTTGTTTGATGAAAAATGTCATATATTCATTGATCATAAAAGTTTGAAGTATTTGAAATCACAGAAAGATTTGAATTTGAGACAAAGCAGATGGCTTGAATTACTGAAAGATTACGATATTGTTATTGACTACCATCCAGGAAAAGCCAATGTAGTGCCTAGATACTCTGAGCAAAAAATCTCTGTATACTTTGCGAGCAATGAACACACGATTCTCATTATCTGATGATGGCTCAATCATAGCTGAGTTAAAAGCTAGACCAACATTTTTACAGCAAATCTCTGAAGCTCAAAAAAATGATAGTAAGTTGCAAGTAAAATGGATACAAAGTGAATCGACACCTGACTTAGAATTTCAGATCAGGACTGATGGTTGTTTGTTATACAGAGATAGAGTATGTGTACTGAAAAGTTCAAAACTAGTACGGAAGATTTTGAATAAAGCTCATAATGGTAACATGTATATTCATCTTGGTAGTAATAAAATGTACAATGATCTGAAAAAGATGTACTGGTGGCCGGGAATGAAACGAGATATTTCTGAGATTGTATCTAAATGTTTGATGTGTCAGCAAGTAAAATTTGAACATCAGTTGCCTTCTGGACTATTACAACCAGTTACGATACCAGAATGGAAATGAGGAAAATTACCATGGACTTTGTATCGGGGTTACCCCTGTCTCCAAAGAAGAAAGATGCCATTTGGGTGATTGTTGATCGGTTGACAAAGTTTGCATACTTTATTCCAGTACGTATGGATGTTTTCTTGGATAGATTGGCTGAATATGTCTTTGAGATTGTCAGGTTGCATGGAGTGCCTATCTCCATTATTTCAGATAGAGATCCTCGGTTTACATCTCGATTCTGGAGCAAATTACAATAAGCTCTAGGTACTCAGTTACACTTTAGCATTGCATTTCATCCTCAGATAGATAGTCAATCTAAACTAGTGATATAGATCTTCAAAGATATTCTTCGATGTTGTATACTTGAGTTTAAAGGTAACTAGGAAAGGTATTTTCCTTTGGTTGAATTTGCTTAAAATAACAATTATCAGTTTAGCATTAAAATGGCACCGTATGAAGCCTTGTATGGATGCAAATGTAGAACTCAATTGTATTAGACTGAACTTAGTGAGAAAAAGTTACACAGAGTTGACTTAGTTCGTGAAACTGAGGAAAAAGTGAAAGTAATTCGAGACAGTTTGAAAGCAGCCTCTGATCGTCAAAAATCTTATGCTGATCTGAAAAGAAAAGAGATAGAATTTCGGTCGGTGACAAGGTATTCTTGAAAGTAACGCCTTGGAAGAAAGTTCTACAATTTGGTCGCAAAAGAAAACTGATTCCACGGGTCATTAGACCATATGAGATTACAGAAACAATTGGACTGGTTGCATATCAGTTAGCTTTACCACGAGAACTTGATTGGATTCATAATGTTTTTCATGTGTCTATGTTACGACGGTTTAGATTTACCACGAGAACTTGATTGGATTTATAATGTTTTTCATGTGTCTATGTTACGATGGTACTGATTCGATCCTTCACATGTTATTTCTCCAACAGAGGTAAAGATTCAACCTGATATAACATACAGTGAAGAACCGATCAAAATCTTAGCTCGAGAAACAAAAGCGTTAAGAAATAAAAAAGGTAGCATTAGTAAAAATTCTTTGGCAACGACACGGTATAGAAGAGGCTACCTGTGAACTGGAGAACAATATGAGCAAGCAATACCTGAATCTTTTTACTGGTAAGATTTTCGAGGCGAAAATCCTTAATGGGGAGAGTTGTAACAGCCCATATTTCAGTGAAATCTGAACAGTGGTTTCGGGACCACAAATTCGAGTCAAAAGTAAAATTTATTTTTATTTTATTATATGGTCCGTGATATGTTAGAAATGTCACGTTTGATACGAAAATTTTATTGATTAAGTGTTTAATTACGAGAAGGACTAAATCATAAAAAATGAAAAATTTGAATTCTAGTAGCTATAAGGATTAAATAGCTATGAAATTCAAAACTTGAGGTCCTTATATGGTAATTAGACCATTAAAGAAAAGTATGTAGATTTTTGGTGACTCATCCATAGAAATTTAGAAAAAGGGCAATGACTAAATTGGAATTTGAAAAACATTTAATTAATTAAAAGATGAAAAGAAAATATCATCTTATTTTCTCATCTTCTTCAACCAAAAATACATGGAAACCCTAGGAGAGAAAAAAGAAGCTTTCATGGCTTAATTGGGTAGGTTTCTTTGTCCCGTTTTTGTAATTTTGATATTTTTGAAATTGGGATAGCTTAATCTATTTGTTTGGGGGATTGATTTGAAAAGTTATCAAGGTATGAAATTTGGGTCATAGATGAATATGCTTAGAAAATGAAAGGTTGTTGATAGATAAACAACTATTACAAAGTGATTTTTGATGAAAACATGATTTAAGGATTAAAACGTAAAATTGTGAAATTGAAGAAAAATGCTGAATTTTTATGAACACATGTGCTATAAATTTTGTAATGGGATTTTGGTTAGGCTTGGAATAGGGAGTAAATTGCACAAGTTTCATTTTCCGAGCCTAGGGACGAAATTAAAATTTATAGAAAAGTTAAAGGCAAAATGGTAATTTTGCCTAGGACGTAAATTGAGTCCAAATGAGTATGAAATAAGAGAAATTGATGATTAAAGCCATTTATATAGATCCAGACAACACAAATTTGAGGTTAGACCGAGAAAATGAAATGGTTTCGGATTAGTAGATTACTTACGCGAACAAGTGTCGAGGTAAGTTCGTGTAACTTAATTGAGCATGTAAATATGTTTAATTGAATGTTGTGTTTGTATGGAATGTAACTTATATTGATGTACATTATTTGAATGCTATAATGAAAAACTTAATACATGCTTGAAATGGTGAAAAATGGGTTAAGTCCCGATTCAATATTGAATTTCAATGAATATATGTGCTTTCCAGAAATGGATGAGGTCCTGCATTTGTTGCTGATGGATTTAGCTCGGACGAGTAATCCTATTGACCTCATTATAGAAATTATTTAGCCCGAACAAGTAATTTTGATATAATACCTCCCGAGTATATGCTACAATTAAGGTTTCACTTGGACTGGTAATCCTGTTATAAGATATGTGGCTCGAGAGTGTTTTCCTTGATTAAGTGCCCTAATGGGTACTCTTGAAAAAGCATTGACGGGTTATTAGATCGTACACCTCAAACCTTGGAATTTCAATGATTCAACGGACATAAAACTCTTGACATGGTATGAGAGTTATGAGATAAAATGATAATGTCTTGAAAGAATATTGCATGATGAACTCATCTATCCTTACTTGATGTATATGTAAAGTTTGTGACTAGCATGTTTGATTGGATGCATGTGTTTAGGCCATTTTTTCAAATGGATGGAAAACATGATATTGTATGCTTAGATTTAATAAACGGGATTGGTAAGTTTAGTTTCTATTATATGAACTTACTAAGCATGTAATGCTTACTCCATCTTATTTTCCCCTATTTTATAGTGCTCGGAAGCTCGGAAGGTTGGAGATCATTGGAGCATCGTCACACTATCTACTAGCTTATTTTGGTATATATAGTAAAATCATTTTGGTATAATGGCATGTATAAGACAACTTGGCCTTTAGTGGCTTGATAATGATGTTTGTAATCTAGCCATTGGAATGGCTAGTAATGGTTGTTTTGATATACTTGTAATGTCATGCTATGGTAGCTATATATATATATATATATGTTAAGTAGTTGATGAAATCATGTTTAACACATGGATTGAACCAAGGTACGATAGTAAACATGTATGCAATCAATGATATGCCATGTTGAATGATGGAAATTGCTTAATTTGAATGCTTGAAATGGTTAGGATGTGTTTGGTATGTTTTAGTGCAGGAAAATGGTAAATTTGGGTGACATATGAGGCTAGGAAATTACTTTATTTTGTCCACACGGGCTGACACACGGGCATGTGTCTAGACCGTATGTGACACATGGCTGGGTACATGGGCGTGTAGTTAGGCCGTCTATCCCTAGCACCTTAATTTTGAGAAATAGAATGCTCAAAATTGAGCACACGGGCAAAGACACGGGCATGTGTCTCAGCCGTGTGCGCTACACGACCTAGAAAACAGGCATGTGTCTTGGCCGTGTGAAACATTCTCCTAATTTAGAAATGAATTAATTAACCACACGGCCTAACACACGGGCATGTGGCATGGCCATGTGTAGAAATCAAAGAGTTACATGGGGTCGAACATGGCCTGCAGCACGGGCGTGTCCCAGGGTCACACGGGCGTGTCCCTTGGACCATACGGGCGTATGAGCCCTACACCTTGGAAAATTTTTGAAATTTTGCAAAAAGTCTTAGAGATTTCGATTAAGTCCCGACTCGACTAATGCTTGTATTAGGCCTCGAGGGTACATTTAAGGGACGTTATGAATGATTTTGGAATTTGAATAGTAACTTGCATGAATTATCTATAAATGTTCTGAATGTTTCGATAATGTTTCGTAACCTTGTTTCGACGACAAATACGAGTTAAGGGTGTTACAATACACTCATATACATTCATAATAAATTTGAAACATGGCATTAGAACTATCAAAATATAGATCATACAAATATATTTCACATACCATTTCCATATTACTTACATAATTATTCTATCAGATATCATGTTTTTCAAGTCCAATTTGTACAATATGGACCTTATGGAGTGGCTAAATATGCATCATACAAAAATACGACCCTAAGTGAAATTTACAGAAAATGGGCACACACGACCATGTGGTCTACACGACCTAACACACGCCTATGTGGTCCACACGGTCTGGCACATGGCCTGAATATGGTCGTGTGGCGTCAACATATCACTTTTTAGTTTCATGTCACTCCCTATTTTTCGGTTTTTGTGTCGTTCACTTTACACACACAAGATTCCAACACAAGACCTATAGTAAGTTGAAGCCTAACTACTAAACCAGTAAGCCCATTCTTGTCATCAATGAGCGAAAATAATTTATAAACCAAACATTCAAGGATAGGGGTTGACAAAAATAACAAAACTTCAAGGGAAAAGATTCAAACCCAAAACCTCACACACACAAACACAACACTTAACTGTTGAATCAGATTAATTCACTTGACATAATTTCTACAATCTTAACTAAAAAAAAAGGCGTAACCACTCTTAGTTTCACTAACCCAATTTCTACTAACCAGGTTTTTGGGATGTGACAAAACACTACTTATTTTCATAATTTTACATCATACTGATGAAAAATTAATCACATAGTTGGGATTTATTAGCCGTATAACACAACCATGCTGCAAGCCTATTAGTTATATTATATAGCCACATCGCATGTCTATTGCATCGTTCTTTAATTGAACGACCCAAGATCTCGCTACACCAACTAGTCTTCAACTAATGCAAACTACTATAATGGATGTTGCTTATTTTGGTTTACCTTCCTTACCTGTTGAATTTTGGTTATGGCACAGACGTCTTGGCCATCCTTTAGTTGAGGTGCTGAATAAAGTCATGAAGAAATGCAAAAAATCTTGGTTTGTATGACAACAAATTCCTTTGTATGAGGCTTGCTGCATGGGGAAGAGCCATCGTCTACCTTTTGTCAGCTCAACCACCACTTACACCAAGCCTTTTGAGTTAGTCAAGCTTAACTTATAGGGACCAGTTCATGAACCTTCATGGGTTATCGTTATTACTTGTCATGTATTGATAACTTTTTAAGAAACTGCTAGTTATATTTACTGAAATCAAAAGATGAAGCCATTTTTGCCTTTGATCTTTTTAAGAAACTCGTCGATAATCAATTTTCTACTACTATTACGGCTGTTCAAGCTGATTGGGGAGGTGAATTTCAAAATTTCACATCATATTTGGCTAACTTTGGTATCCAACATCGTGTTACTTGCCCCCATACATCTCAACAGAATAGGGTTGTCAAGCGGAAACATAGGCATATCATTGAGGCGGGTATTACCTTATTAGCTCAAGCAAATCTACCCTTTCAATTTTGGATAGATACATTTCTTAGTGTTGTTTATCTCATAAATCGGCTTCCAACCAATATTCTTAGTGGAATCTCACCACATGAGAAACTTTATGGACGACCACCAAATTATGAGTTTTTACGTGTCTTTAGATCTCAATGCTTCCCCCACCTTCGTCCATTTATACTGCACAAGTTGAATTTTCAATCCAAAGCTTGCATTTTCTAGGATATAGTCCAATACATCATGGATATAAGTGTCTTGACAAAGACTATGGTAAGGTTTACATCTCTAGACATGTACTATTTAATGAACATGTTTTCCCATTTGCAGCTAGCCAATCATCCTTGGTGACCAATGCTCTTATCGAGTTTGAATCCCCTCATCTCTTTGTGGTTTCCTCCCCTCAGTCGAGATCTTCTACTATACAAATTGGGTCCTTACCACCATCTCTCTTGCCAATGATTCCTGTTTCCCTTTCTACAACTATGAGTCACTCCAATGCTTGAGAAGACTCTTCTGATGCTATCATTCAAAGTCCATCTTCTCCATATGAGGCACCATTTGATTCACCTCTCACACATGGTAATACTCCTAAAGATATAAAACCACCAATAATTGTCCTACAACCAATGTGTACCCCATGATTATACGCAGCAAAAACAACATCTACAAACCCAAGCTTTATTCTGCCATTCTTGAGAACCATGAACCAGTGAACATCGAAAAATCTTTGACGGATTCAAAATTGAGAGAAGTAGTCATGACAGAATACAATGCTCTCATTGCAAACAACACATGGTCTTTAGTTGAATTGCCACCTGATCACAAACCTATAGGTGCAAATGGCTTTTCAAGCTAAAGGAAAACTCAGACGGTAGAGTAGAATGGTATAAGTCAAGACTTGTTGGCAAAGGCTTCTCTCAAGTTCCAAGGCATGATTTTTGTGAAACCTATAGTCTAATAGTTAAATTTGCTACCGTTAACATGTTTCTTATTTTGGCATCATATAATTGCTGGAATCTGAGACACATTGATATCAATAACACATTCCTAAAGGAAGATTTATTCGAGGATATCTATATGACTCAACCCCCTGGTTTTGAGTAATATTGTGATGACGGCAAGGCTCTGGTTTGCAAACTTCATTAAGCCTTATATGGCTTGCTTCAAGCACCAATAAACTAGTTTTACAAGTTACAACAATTTCTGTTTACCATTGGTTTCACTCCTTCTAAAGTAGACCCATCACTATTTATTCTTAAAGATGGGGGAAATATTACCTACATGATTGTGTATGTTGATGATATATTGCTAACGGGAAGCTCACAAGAGACAATTGAAAATACAGTTGATCAACTTCATAAATAATTTTCTTTTAAGGATCATGGTAGTCCTAAGTATTTTCTAGGGATTGAAGTTCAACCTATTGATAATGGTTTCTTCATCAATCAAAAGAAATACACCTTAGACTTGCTTGCTCAAACTGACATGATGAATTGTCAACCCACAACAACACCAATGGAAGTCGACAATAAACTAACTAAAGATGATGGTATTGCTCTTAGCAATCCTCAACACTATAGAAGCATAGTAGGGTCACTGCAGTATCTCTGCCACACAAGGCCAGGCATATCGTATAGTGTCAACAAGGTGGCTAAGTATATCCAAAATCCTTGAGATTCTCACTGGGTTACTGTCAAGCGAATTCTTCGCTACTTGAGTACTCTAGGTTATGGATTGATGTTCATTTCTGGTACAATGGTGAACCTCATAGCATGCACCGATGACAACTGGAGAAGGGATGCTGATGATCGAAGGTCAACATCGGGTCAGTGCATTTTTCTAGGACCCAACATCATCTCATGAAGTTCCAAAAAAGAAAGGTTTGTCTCTCGATCGACTGTGGAAGTAGAATACAAAAGTCTTACTGATACGGCCTCAGAAAACATATGGTTACAGTCCCTGTTATTAGATTTCCAAATCAATTTAATTGAACCACCCAAGATTTAGTGTGACAACTCAAGCACTGTTGTCATGGCTGTCAACCCTGTTCTTCATTCAAAAACAAAGCATGTTGATTTGGATATTCACTTTGTTCATGAAAAGGTGCTCAACAATCAAATTCACATTGGATATGTTCCAACAAAACATCAAACTGCTGATTCTTTCACTAAACCTCTCCTGACCAAGGTATTTCAAGAATTACGAGAGAAGTTGTGTGTCATCTCCTACAATGTATAACACAGCCACGTTGCAAGCCTATTAGCTGTATGGTACAAAACATTGCAAATCTATTGCATCATTTTTTGTCTCTATTCTCCATTCTGTTACAAAGGATATTCTTATAATATTATATATTCTCACTCACGGCTATTGTAAAGAATAATTTTTTCAGCAATACAATGATTTAGCAAATATTTTCTCTATATTTACTCTACCTGAGCATAGTTAATAGGATTGAAGGCTCGAATGGCAATGAATGGAACACGCAAAGGGTATTGAGCAAATAGCATGTGGTTACATTCCTGATCTATTTATGTTGCAAGGATAGGGAGATTCGTAACATTTACTATCAAGGGATCCTAACTGCATCACACATGAAATGAATCTAAAACTCTTTTCATATTTTTGAAAAGAAGAAATTGTAGAAGTTGTAAAAGATGTGCACCTTACAAAAGCTTTTGGTAATGATAAAAAAAATTGACACATAATTGGAAAAGAAGCTGCATAATAGTGTACAGCGATTTTACATGAGAATATTTCTCTAGATCCTATTAATCATAATAATATTATGCTTATTCCAAAAGTTCCTAACCTTACGAATATTCACATTTTAGACCTATTAGCCTATGAAATATAATTTTCAATATAATTTCCAAAGTTTTAGTAAACATATTCAACGGTGTACTTAGGTATTGTATTGATGAAATATAGAGTGTTTTTGGTTTGCTTATGAAATTATGCATTCTTTAAAGAATAGGTGTGAGAAGAGGTCATTCGCTTTGAAAGAGTAAATCATACAATTATGTGATGTGTAACTTTATTGACAAATGATGATTCAACTAGACTTTGATGCATGGTGGGTGAACCTTATAATGCTTTGTGTTAGATCGATCTCTTATCCAGTGGTTTTAAATGGGCATTATAGTGGTTCTATTGTTCCTGACAGACAGGATAACCCTTTGAACCATTATTTGTTTGAGGGTTTTTATACCATTACGCATTTATTCATTGCCGAAGGTAGTGGGATCTCCAGAGGAGCTACTATGAGAAAGGTAGCTATTATTAAATATATTTTCAAAGAATATATACCTTGCTTAGGTCAATACGGAAATTTTGAAAACTCTTTAGTGTTCTTTAACACAAACATTTCTGCAGCTAATAGAGATGAGGCTACTTGAGTACTTGGTGTTAGAAGAACTATTGAACAAGAAAAGTATATCAGTTTACCTAATATGGTGTGAAGAAACAAAAGGGCTGCATTAGGAATTTAAAGGATAAGTTACGGGATCGAGTTGCTAGTTAGAGTTGGCGGCTCCTTTCCCAAAGAGGAAAGTTGGTTTTATACAAACAATAATGCAAAGCATCCCTACTTTATACTATGTTATGTTTTCTTTTACCAAATTCTTTATGTTGTGAGTTTGATTAGACAATTAGTAGTTATTGGTGGCAAAAATCATAGTCTAAACATGGAATTTATTAGTTTAAATGGTTTGTTTTATGCGAATCTAAAGCTAGTGGTTGGCTTGGATTTTAAGATATGGCCAAATTCAATATTACCTTACTAGCAAAGAAAGAACGAAGGCTTCTTTCAACCCTACTTCTTTGATAGCTCGAGTCTTGAAGTTTAAATATTATCAAAATATAGAGTTTATTGATAAGATTCTTCAACCGCCTTGATCTTGTTGTTGGGATTCTTCCTTTTCTTTAGTAATATTATTATCTTTATTATCCATCATTTAAAGTTCAAATATATTATTGTTAAATAGTTTGTTATTCCTCTATGAATATATAGGTTGGTATTGTTTGACAAGAGGGACATGAATAAAACCCTTCTTCTCTAGATTACTTTCTGTTTCTCTCACTCTATATGGTATCAGTTGCCTATCTCAAATGATGTTAGGTTTTGATTCCAATGGCTATTGACAAATCCCTTTCCAACCCTCTTGACCCCAATAATCCCCTCACCTTAGTCACAACCTAGAACTCTATCAAACTCAACTCCGCCAATTATCTCTCCTGGAAAACCCAAATTTAATCCATCCTCATAAGTTATGACCTCTTCAAATTCATTGATGGCACACATCCCTGTCCACCAAAAACTATCACTACCAATAACACAATCTCCACCAATCCGGCATATCAGACATGGCTATGACAAGACAAACTCTTGTTTGGTGCATTAGTTGGCACCATCTCCCAAAACCTTGTACCTCTAGTCTTACGGTGCACAACCTCAGCTGAAACTTGGACGGTCCTTGCCAACACTTATGCTCGTCCATCTCATGGTCATATCAAACAAATAAAAGAAAATCTCAAAAACATTTCCAAAGGCTTCCAAACTATCACAGACTATATGCAAGCTATTAAAATCAAAGCCAATGAGCTTGCTACTCTTGGTAAACCGTTAGATGCAGAGGATCTTATTGAAAAAGTCCTAGAAGGGCTTGATGACACCTTCCAACCAGTTATTGATGTTGTCAATAGTCACGATAATGCCATCACCTTTGATGAGTTGCATGAGAAACTGATAAATGGAGAGCTCGTCTTACACAACTCCTCCTTAAGTGTATCAGTCATTGTCTACTCAACTCACACTCAACGCTCCAAGCAACGGTTTCACCAATCTCCTACACCATCTACATTTCAACAATACAACATACATATGCGTCCTTTTTTGGGTAAATGTCAGTGGTGCCGAACTTAGGGGCATGTTGTCACTCAGTGCTCTCTCTTTCGACAATAGTTCTCGAATGCAGATGCACTTTCACGTCAGGTCAATTCATCTACATCTCGTACGCCTCCGCTATGGCAACCTCAAGTTCATGTAGCTATTTCCAATTCCTCATCCTCTAATCCTTGGCTATTAGACAATGGTGCTATATACCACGTCACAACTGATCTCCAAAATCTGTCTGTTCATAATCCCTACACTGGCTAAGATGAAGTAATGATTGGTGATGGCTCTGGCGTTGCTATTACTCACTCTGGTTCTACCACTCTTCCCACTCCCTTTAACTCATTTACTCTATTTAATGTCCTCTGTGCTCCTAATATGAAACGTAATTTAATTTATGTGTCTCAATTTTACAAATCAAACAATGTTTCTATTGAATTCTTACCTTATTCTTTTCTTGTCAAGGATCTACAGACCAGGGCAATTCTTTTCCAAGGTCAACCTAAACATGGTGTTTATGAGTGGCCCTTAAACTCCAACCCGTAACTTGTTTTCTCTACAATAAAGACAACACCTCTTGTCTGGCATCATTGATTTGGTCACCTAATCTCTCTCAATATTCAAGTACATGATTTCCTTTTTTCATTTAGATGTTAACACATCTTTTTTGTCTGATACATATTGTAATGCCTGTCACTCTAATAAAAGTCACAAACTTCCTTTCTCCACTTCCACCTTATCATCTTCATCCCCTATTGAAATAGTTTTTACTGATGTATGGACCTCTCCAACACACTCTGTTGACAAATTTAAATTTATATAATCTTTTTTTATCACTTCACCAAATATATATGGTTGTATCATTTAAGGCGCAAGTATGAGGCTCGTGATACTTTCATCCATTTCAAAGCCGTTGTAGAAAAGTTCTTCAACACTGAAATTAAAATAATTTATTCAGACAATGCCAAGCCTTATTGCCATTTTTCAATATTAATGGAATTTCCCATCTTACATCTCCTCTTCACACCCTTGAGCATAATGGCTTTGCTGAACGTCGACATCGACATATAGTAGAAATTGGTCTCTCTCTTATTTCCCATGCCTCAATGCCTTTATCCTATTGGTCATATGTTGTTTCCACAACTGTTTATCTTATAAACCTTATACATACGCCCACCCTTCACAATGACTCCCCATATGTAACAGCCTATTTACGATCCTAATTGGAACGGTGGTTTCGGGACCACGAATCCGAATTAAAAGGAGTAATTTTTTTATAATTTTATTATTATTTTTCATGTTAAATAAATATGCTTGAGCATGTGCTAGTATTTCGTGAATTTAATTTGTAGCTAATGTGAATAATTTAAGAGAGAGGATTAAATTGCAAAAGGGTGATAAAGATAGCTTTTATTTAATTGTGTGGCTAAATTGACTTGTCTTTTCATTTTGAGGATTAAATTTGCAATTATACAAATTACATTTAGAGTGGACGGCATCATGCTCCACTATGCATATTTAATTGAATTTTTTTTAGTTAGTGGAAGGAATAATATCATAAAAGAATAAAAACACCATTTGCATGTTCATCTTTTATCTATTATTACTGAAATCACTAGAGAAGAAGAAGAGAATAAGCTCTCTCATATTCGGCCTTCCCAAATCAAAATTAGGTATGTGTGTTATAGATTTTTTGGTGATTTTTGCATTTTTGATATGGTATTAAGAGCTTTACATAACCCATGTGGTAATTTGTGTTTTGGTTGTGATTTTCATGAGATGCTATTGATGGAAGCTTAATGTTTTTGTTGATTAATGGTGAAATATTGATGTCAGGTGATAGATTAGTAAGTTTTGTTCTTGCATTTTTTGATGAAATTGAGTAAATTAGAAATTAAGGTTAAAATAACTAGTTGAGGGATTAAAATGCTAAATAATTAGTTTGTATGGACTTATATGGTCCTTAGGATGGTTCGACCCTAAAGGATGTAAGTCTAATTTTGTGTAATTTGTGAGTATTTTTATTAAGGACTAAATTGAATAGATTGTAAATATTGGGGTAAAATGGAAATTTTTATAATTATGTATTTTGGATTCAATTGAATAGAAATGTATTTGAATGAGTTTAAATTGGAATTATTTAGATCAAGAACAAAAGGAAACTGGATTGGATCGGGGAAAAGTAAAATTAAACGAATAGCTGGAAAGCGTAATTCGTCAACTTTCGAGGTAAGTTCTTAAACAATTAAGCTAATCCGAATGCCTTCTATACATGTAATTATGTAATGAAATTAAATATAAGAAAATGGCACATGGCTGAATGTGATAGTGAATTTTTGGGTATAATAGCTTGATATGATAATTCTTGGAATTTGGATATAATTTCATGAGATAAATATTTATTAATTATAAATGTTGCAATTGGATTGAGAAACATTGAACTATGACATGAATATACCTAATGGTAATTCGGTTACATGCTTTTAGTTTGGTCGAATATGATAATCTATTTGAGGTATGAGATATTGAATTGTGTTTATATGTATACAATTATGCACATGGTGATGGATATATATATATATATATACATTTAAAACGATTTACAGGTTGATGAAAGGTACTAGGTGCACGAGCTTATAACCGGGCACTATGTGTGCGAGACCGAACACATGGCACTAAGTGTGCGGAAATATAAAGTAACGGCACTAAGTGTGCGATACATTACTGGAGATGGCACTGAGTGTGCGATTCAATACGTACCGAGCACTAAGTGTGTGATATCGGTCAAGATGCACTAAGTGTGTGAATGAGATGTCCGGGCACTAAGTGTGCGAAAACGGCGGAGGAGCACTAAGGGCCAGTTTGACAATGCTTTTGAGAAGTGCTTTTGAGAAGTACTTTTGAGAAGTGCTTTTGAGAAGTACTTCTGAAAAATGCTTTTGAAAAATTTAAGTGTTTGGCATTGCTGTCAAAAAGTGCTTTTGAGAAGTAAAATGTCTATTTTAGACATGATATTATAAAGTAACAAATATATATTTAAATAATGTTCAAATTAGTTAATATTATAATATTTTAATAAAAATATAAAAAATAATTTATTATAGTTTACTGTTAATATTTTAATAAATAATATTAATTTTAAATATTTTAAGTAATTAATATTCTAAAGGAAATATTCAACCATGATACTAATATTTGAAGAACAAATGAATTATAACAAGAATAAATCTCACCTCCAAAATAAAATTAAATAATTGATAAAATAAAATCCAAGCAAATAAAGACAAAAAAACTAAAAATATATATAAAAATCATTTACCTTTGATCTAAGCTTTGAGGAACTAAAGCATTTACCTTCCATGGGTTCTGAATTTTTCCCTATTTTTTTCGGGCACCTGCTTGGGTTTTTGTTTTCCTTCAATATTTGGTCCTTTGATTCGATTTCAAAAGGAACCACCATTTCAAATGAATTCAAAATCTGGTTTTCAATTTTGCAATCCTATCTTCGTTTTAAACATCATTTCAAGAGATGAAAGAGAGGTGAATAGAAAGATTCGATGGAAAAATTAAAAGAGCAAAGAAGAAGAAAAGAAGGAAGTGCTTGTTTGTTTTTGGGGTGTTCTTTTATATTTATTTTCAATGATTTGTTCATTCTTTTTTAGTCACCATTTTCTTCTCCGGAAAAATCAAATTTTATTTACCAATAAGGGTCAAAAGTTTACATGAATACCCAAAAAAAAGTATGAAGAACAAGAAGGAACCAGAGAAGAACAAACCAGTGGTGGCTCTTAGGAACAAACCAGAAGAAAACTTTAACGTCTAGAAAAACAGGATAAATTGGTAAAATACAAGCTAAGAAGCACTTTTGGTGAGAAAAGCTAGAAATTTCTCCATCTCCGTTTGTGCAAAAGCACTTTTCTTAAGCCGAAATATCAGAAGAAGTGGTCGTTCTTTATTACTTTTACAAAAGTACTTTTTGAGCAAAAGCTCATCAAAAACGGGATAACGAACGGGCCCTAAGTGTGCGATCGACTTTAATATCGGAAGGTCAACATTTGTAAGTTGGTTCTATGAAGTTTCATTATTCAAATCTTATATATATATACAGGTAAAGTGCAAGTTAAATGGAATGTTATATTCGATTTTAATTTTAATTTTAAATGCTTGAGTTAGTATGGAATATTTACTAGAGTGATGAAATGTTGTTTATCTCATTTGGAAGATTCGGTTATGTGGGATAGAAAAGTATGATTTGGTGTTAATAGCTTGAATTTTAGTAAATGAAATTGAATGACGATAGAAATGTATTACACGTCAAAGTTAAATGCGTGCAATAATAGATGATCTATGATGTATTTTATATTGAGTAATATTGATATTATATGGCAAAATTGTTTAAAACTTACTAAGCTATATTAGCTTACTTGGGTGTTGTTGTTTTTTTTTTTATTCTTTAGATTTTTAAGGTGGAAACTCGAGCTCGGGGATCATCTTGAAGTCAATCACATTATCATCAAAATTTCGTATCTTTTGTATTTAAATCTAAAATCTATGGCATGTATAGGCTAAACTACTCTTTTTGGATAAATTGTATATATTGTATAAAATGCCATGCGAATATGGCTTTCTTCTTACTAGTTTGGGAGACTTAACTATACTTGAAATGTTGCTTATGTGTGCGTATATTCAACTCTATTATAAGTTCATTTTGGTAGGAGCATTTACGTGAAATCATGTATGGCATATGTTTCATTTAATGCAAGGAATAATTGTTGAATGACTTATAGAGTTAGTTTGGAAATTTTCTTATATTAAACTATGTGTGAAATCGGTTCGTGATAATCTAAGGTATACGTTCAACTATTATATTTGTTTGGTTGGGAACTTAAAATATTTTTGGAGGTGCACATGAGTGTTCGGTCATGAGGGAGTAATTGGTTAATTTACGGATGTAATATCTAGTTGAGATATGCTTAATTATAGTTTTAAGTATATGAGATGATCATTGCTGATTACAGTATTTACTATTAAATATTGTATTGTTTTGAGATTGAAGTTATGGTATATTTCAATGTGCGAATAATAGATAGTAAATGTTACTTTCTATTGTATTATTGAAATGGAAAGCTTACATGTTCAAAGGTGTAATATATGTTTGATAAGATGTATGCTTGGTTGCTACACTGAAGTTAGAAAAACAATGAATGTTTAAATACCATGCAAATACCTATGCGGCTATTGTTTAATAATGATCATGTGAAGCGTAATATGCTCGTGGACGTATTGAGATTGGATGACATATTTATGTGTATTTGTGATAATGTGAAATGGTATGAAAATTAGCACGTGATAGTTCGAATGAAATGCATTGACTTGGTATCTGGTCAGTGATGCCAGTAACCCTAATCCGACGATAGATACGGGTTAGGGGTGTCACTCCATACTTCAAATTTTTCAGCACTCTTCCTAAATTTAGCAAACTCCGAAGCTTTGGTTGCCTTTGTTATCCCTAGCTACGTCCCTATTCCTCTCACAAACTTGAACCCAGATCGACCCCTTGTCTCTTTGTTGGTTACTCATCTTCTCAGAGTGCCTATATCTTCCTTGATACGTCTTCCTGTCGCCTGTATACTTCTCGTCATGTTCATTTTATTGAAACCGTCTTCCCTTTTACACAAACTGCTCCTACTCTCCCTAGAGTTATTCCCGTAACTATTTCTAATTGGTGCTCCTTGTCTATACCAATCATTACTTCATTCGCCTCAACACCTACCACTATACTCGCCTCTAATGCTCTATCTCCTTCTACCACTTCATCCGATCCAAACTTTCAGCCGTCTTCTCTGACTATTCTAGACCAAATTGTCTCACCAACCACTACACCTACTCAACTTGAATTACCAACCCTCCCCACCTTTACTCAACTTGAATTACCAACCACCACTACTATACAACCACCTTTACCCTCTCCCGGTATTGTTACTCATTCCAAACACAATATGCAAACCCATTCAAAAACTCAACCTTCATGCAAAACTCCACCACCCTACCCGTGAACCAACCACAGTTACTCAAGCCTTAAAAGACCCTCAGTGGAGGCATGCCATGTCCGATGAAGTTGATGCTCTTCTTTAACGGAACATGAGAGCTTGTTCCATCTTGCCCTACTCAAAATTTAGTAGGCTGTAAATGGATATTCCACACTAAATATCATTCTGATGGCTCACTTGACAGGTACAAAGCCTGTCTAGTTGCAAAAGGCTTCCATCAACGCCCGAGCGTCGATTTTACTGAAACTTTTAGTCCCATTGTTAAACCAACCATGGTGCGCCTGGTACTTAGCCTTGCTGTTAATCATGGTTAGGCCCTTCATCATCTTGATGTAAACAACGCTTTCCTCCAAGGCACCCTTTCAGAGGATATGTTTATGACTCAGCCTCTGGGGTTCATCGACCGCAATAATCCTAATCATGTGTACCAACTTAGAAAGCTATCTATGGCTTAAACAGGCTCCGCGTGCTTGGTATCATGAATTACAGTAATTCTTGCTATCTTTTGGATTTATTAACTCCATTGCCGATGCCTCACTGTTTGTCTTTCGTGGCCGCAGTACTGTATTTTATCTTCTTGTCTATGTTGATGATATCATTGTTACCGGCACTACCTCTTCAGCTATATCTCAGTTTCTTCAGCACCTATCCGCTCAGTTCTCATTGAAGGATCTTGGTCACTTGCATTATTTTCTTGGTGTCGAGGTCATTCCCCATGCTAATGGTTTATTTCTTAGTCAGTGCAAATACATTGCTGACCTTCTTTACAGAGCTCAGATGACTGAAGCTAAATCGATTTCAACACCTATGTCCTCCTCGATGTCTCTTACATTACATTCTGGTTCCCCATTAGCAGATGCAGCTGCTTATCGCACCATTGTTGGCAGTCTTCAGTATCACTCGTTGACACGACCTGATATCTCTTATGCTGTTAACAAGTTGTCGCAGTTCATACATCAACCTACGACCGACCATTGGAATGCCGTCAAACGACTATTACTCTATCTCTATGGTTCCTTGGATCATGGCTTCTCCATCCATCGTCATTCGCCTCTTACCCTTCATGCTTTCTCTGATGTTGATTGGGTTGGTGACAAAGATGGCTTTACCTCTCCAAGTGCTTATATTATCTATCTTGGTCGCAATCCGTGTCTTGAAGCTTGAAGAAATAGAAAACGATTGCTCGGTCTTCTACCGAAGCTGAGTATCGTTCCGTGGCTGATACAACTGTTGAGTTACGCTGGCTGTGCTCCCTGCTGTCTAAACTCAGTGTCATCATACCACAACATCCAGTAATATATTGCGACAATGTTGGAGCCACTCATCTCTGTGCTAATCCAGTATTTCATTCGCACATGAAGCATGTTGCGCTAGACTACCACTTCATTCGTGAACAAGTGCAAAGCGGTTGTCTTCGTGTGTCTCATATTTCCACTACTGACTAGCTTGCTGATGCTCTCACAAAATCGTTACCTCGCCGAAAGTTCGTTAACGTCATCAACAAGATTGCCTCGCTTCAACGTCGTCCATCTTGCGGGGGCATGATAAGATTCTTCAACCGCCTTGATCTTGTTTTTGGGATTCTTCCTTTTATTTAGTAATATTATCAGCTTTATTATCCATCATTTAAAGTTCAAAAATATTATTGTTAAATAGTTTGTTATTCCTCTATGTATATATAGGTTGGTATTGTTTGACAAGAGGGACATGAATAAAAGCCTTCTTTTCTAAATTACTTTCCGTTTCTCTTGTTCTATATTTATAAAATCAGGTTTAGGGACAAACCCATCCCTCGTTTGGAAGAGTATTTGGAGTGCGAAAGGTTTACTAGAATCTGTGTGCACTAGAAAGTTAGCACTGAGCTCAATATTTCAGTATGGAACAATGGTGGCTGCCAGGGAACTCTTACAAAGTATAGCCCCTAAATGTTAATGACACAATTAACATAGTGGCTGAACTTATTAATGGTAATAATCAAAAGTGGAAAGTGGGGCTAATTCAATCCTTATTCTCCCTGGAGGAGGCCCAAAGGATCTTGTGTATCTCGCACTCACATCATCATTGGAAGCTACCTTGGTTCTGAAGGGTGAGAACTTCGGGCATACTTAGTCCAAATGGCTACAAAATGCATATTTCAGGCACTTCTGATGTTAATGGCGCTACTTATTACAAGAAACTTTTACAAGAAGTCACGTCATTGAAAGTGCCAAACAAAATCAAAATTACATTTTAGAAATTCTTTCACAACTGTGTACCCTACAGAACCTATGTTCTAAGAGAATTGCTAATTCTATGACATGTCTGAGATGTTCCTCCACACTAAGTTTGCGGTGCATGTTGCTTGTGACTGTAGTTTTGCAAAGGTAGTTTGGGACAAAATGGGGCTGACTTGGTCTCCAATTCACACAGAAAGTAACATGGTAGAATAATTAGAGCACATATTTGCAAATTTTGATAGTGGCTAACGTACCAAAATAATCGTGGCAATTTGGGTTATTTGGTATTCTAGAAACAAATTTATTCATGAAGGTGTACAAAAAATGCTCAAGAGACTCATATCTTTATTGTCTCCTTTCTCTAGGAGCTGAATTTGATTTCCATGACACGCTTCATTAATGATTAATCGTACCTATTGCCCCTGACGTAAAAGTCAATCTCGATGCTGGAATTTTGCAAACATCGAACCAAGCGATTGCAGAAGTCATTATAAGAAACCATGAGGGACTAATTATGGCAGCATGTGTTCAAAACAATAAAGACATACCTAATGCTTTTGCAGTGGAGGCATTGGCATGCAATCAGGCATTATGATTTGCATTTTAATTGGGATTTCATTAGATCAAATTTGAAGGGGATTCTATCTCTAAAATAATAATAATAAAAGCCTAACATAGAACGTGATAGATCATTAATTAGTGGTTACATTGAAAATGGGAAAATTTCTATTCAAACATTTCAAAATTGTAGGATCATGCATGTTCACATATAAGATAACACAGTAGCTGACAAAAGATGGTTTAAAAGTGGAGAACAATACCTATTAGGTAGAAGTGGCTCCAATGGACAGAAGGGAGGGTGTGAGGATTTCTGGGGGATGAATTAGATAGATTTCTTTTCTTTTTTCTTTTGCTTTTGCTTTTTTTTTTTAATAAAACTATAGGTGCACTCATCGTTCTGCAGTCCAAATCTAATCTTATTTATGTCAAGGATGATATTCAAATAAAATTCTCCTAATAATAACGATTCCAAAATTTGAACTTAATCCAAACGTTTAGGAAAGAAGTCCAATTTCATTTTTTTTCGTTAAAGATTTAAAAGCGACCCACTTATTCTCCATTCGAGCAACTATCTCTTTCAAAACATAAAAATAAAAATTTACCCTAAACTTACCACTTGTTTTGAAAACAAATAATTACTTTCATTAAAAAGTAATTAGCAATTTCTTATTAGTATGCGAAAATATAAATGTATAAAGTTGTACTCATATCCCCAACCATTTCGTTAAAAAATATTTACAAATTTCATATAAATATGTCAAAATATAAATATAAATATTTGTATCCAATTTTAAATGTGCTTGAATTCATACATTCCTCGTTGTTACAGCAACAACAACAATACTAATTAAGTTAAGGAATATAATACATATTTGTATTAGACACTTGTCTCTGTAATAATTAAAGCTCAATATAATATAACAATAATACCTTATCTCTGTTTTAATATTCTTATCTTAGCTCTGAGTTGAAGCCACAGGAGAAGAAGGAAAATTAAGTTAACCACTAAATTAGTAAAAAAAAAAAAATGGAAGAACAGCTGTTGAACTCCATAATATTTCCATACTCTCAAAGTAATAGAAATTGAAATTATTACAGGAAATTCGACAAGAATTTGATTCAGAAACAAAGTAAAAAAGAAAAACTCCACAGACATCATAAATTAAAAGCATTATTAGGGCATAGTTTCTTGTCCATAATTCTCTTGTCAGAAAAGTTCAACCCCAGTAATATGATCATCAACACCTTTATCTGGCTTTGTAGATGATCATAGTGGGAGGTTGGAGAAGAAGAGCCACAATCAATGCTTTTTACCATGATCTTCTTCACCTCTGATCCTTCTTCTTCTTCATGATCAGCAAGTAAATGAGGTGGAGGAAACTCCAATTCCTCCTCTTCCCATTCTAGATAATCAGTTCCTGCCATTGCTAATGCTTCTATTGAAACTGACATCACTTTTTTTTTTATCAAGATATGTTGTGATTTTTTTCCTGCTGTTTCAATATTTGCTCTTTGCAACAAGAACCAAATAAAAGCATATTTATAATATGAATATTCATGTTTATTTTCCACAATTTATTATATTTTGATTCAGTCTTATAAAAAAAAATTCACGGATTTCATACAAATCAAATGCAATTACCAGATAATTTTAATAAATAAATAAAAAGGCAATAGTCTCGTGATTTATAGCCATGACGCAAGCTTTTAGCTGATGCATGTATTCGCCTCTGGTGAACTGATTAAAGTCTAATGATGACGTAATCTTTTGATGATATTTTGGTATAATCATAAACCAACATCAAGTGGAAAATGGGGTTTAATTAAGATATTTATTGCAAATAATCTTACCATACAATATTTTGATCATGGAAATGTTGACCCAGATCTTGCTTCCCTCGAACTGATACACATGGAAAAATCAGCTTCATTGAGGGAAGCCATAATGCAAGCTTGATAGCTCCACTAATTGACGCTCTCTACATTATCTCATACAAAAGGAAACAATAAATTCCACATATAACAGACTTTATAATATTTAGTTTCTTATTATTAAAAAAATTCCATATTTGTTGTATCTAATAAGAAAGAAATGATCAACCATATAAGTACAAGTTAAAATTCCATTAACACTTTGTTCATCATCTTTTATCTCTACCACAATTATCTCCTTCTTGAACAATAATTTTCTCATTATTCATATTGTAACGACCCAAATTTTAATAGTATCGAAAAATATGATTTTGGGACCTATTTTCGTAAGTCAGTCTATAAATAATAATTAGAGATATTTATAGTATTGTTATATTGATGAATTAAAATTTGGTTAAATAATTTAATCTGAAATTATAATTAATTAAGGCCTAAGGACTAAATTATAAATATTTAATCGCTATAAATTTTAATTAGAAAAAACTTGGAGACTTAAATAAATTAAAATGAAAATAAACCAATTCTAGATTGATGTTAGTGGGCGGTGATGAAACTAGTTTAATTACAATTAAACCATAGTATAAAGAGAAATGAAATGGGAAGAGAGATGAAATGCTGTCATCTTCTTACCCAAAATCATAGCAACCAAAGAAGAAGGAAAAAAAAAAAAAAAGGTTAAGGTTTTGCAAGCATTCGACCATAAAATTAGGTATGGAAATTAAATTTAGTCTTTTCTTATAATTTTTATAGATTTGAGGACATGGGAGTTTGATTTAACTAGTTCATTAACTGTTAAAGTTTTAAGAAGTTTTCATTGTTGAGAATTAGATGAAATTAGTGTAAAATTATTAGAAATTAATCTTAGTTTATGAAAAGAATTAAATTGTAAAGTTTAATTGTTAGTTTCAGTACATTAGAGACTAAATTGAATAAAAATAAAAAAAAATTATAAAATGTTGATAGGAATAGAAAATAGAATGTCCCTAATGAATTTTGGTGAAATCATATTTTAATCCGAAGCCTTAAATTAAAAGTTATACATGTCCCGATTTTAAGGACTAAATTGAATATATTGCAAATATATGTAAATTGGTATTTGATTATGAATAGGTTAGAAATTGATAATGTGTTATTTTTTGTGACTATTCGTAACTAACGTTGACTTAGAACCTTTGAGAGGGAAAGGAAAAGCGAAAGTTGTCGACGAATAACACAAGACCTCAATCTGTACATTTATGATTTAGGATTGTATTAATTGATTGTGATTGCCGAAATAGAGGACTAAAATGGAGAAAATGTAAAATAGCATGAAATGTTCAAAATATGATATGTGCTATGAGATTGAATGAAAATGTATTGAATGACATGAAGTATATGTGATATGTTAATAGAATGGATTGTGATAGTGAATATATTTGATAAATGGTAATTGTACTAAATTGTAAATGAGTTGAATATGGTACCCTATTAGCTGTTTAGGCTGTATCGAATATAGTTGGTATGCCATAATATTGATTTATGTACAAGATTATGTGCTTATGCGCCAAGATGCACTTCGTGCATCGGGATGCGTTTGTACACTAATATGCATTTTATGTGCCAGTTACGTAACAACCTCAACGTAAACCGAACGATCGGCAACTTTGAGTATGAAAACAGAAAACACCCAATAATAAAAGAATGCAAGTGGAACTTCATTCGTCTTCCAATTCGGGTAGGTTAAACTAATTTAACTTGATATCGACATCCAAACGCATATGTAACTAAGGCTCCATTTGTTTCACTAAAAATGACTTCTGGAAAATGATTTACTTTTTTGAAAAAACTAATATTTTCTGGTGTTTGGTTGAATCTGTGTAAAATATTTTCTGTTTTTTGATAGATTTCTTAAAAATATTTCATAAAAACTGTTTTCAATTAAACAAACATACATTTGAGATTTTCTTTTTTTTCATTGTTTAATTGAATTTATTTTTATCTATAATTTTATATTTTAAATTATTTTTGCATATATTAAAAATATTATGTTAAATTCAGATTCATTGCAACGTCATTTTTAATTATATGACTACTAAGTGAGTATTTTTATTTAAAATGTAACATCAACAAAATTGACAAAAAATTTAACGATGTCAACAATTGGACTTGATTTTCAAATTTGAAAAGTAAAGGGACTAAATTCTTAAAAATAAAAGTACAAAGACTAAATTACAAAACATTAAAATATTTATACTACAAAACATTTATTAGAAATATAATTATAATTGTAATAAATATTTATTATTAAAATATTAATATTAAATTTTTCAATAATATGTGAATAATATTATTTAAAATTATTATTTTAAAATTTATTATTAAAATAAAATTGACATATTAAATAATTTATTAAAATAATAATTTATATATATTATATTAATAATTTATTATAGGACTAAATATAAATATTTATATATGTTTAATAATATTGAAAAATATAATATTTTAAATATTTTTAAAATAAAAATAAAATTATTATCAATATAATAATATTAAGCTTGATTTAAATTAATTTTTATATAAAAATAAAATTATCTATAGATGAACTTTTTTCCGAAAAATAATTTATGATTTTTAAAACAATAAGTTATTTTACAGGAAAAAATGGCTTATTTTACCTTGACTATAAGTCATTTTTCGTTGACCAAACTATTTTCTATAAAACAAACACAAGAAAATACAAAAAAAAATTCCCTAAAAACTTTTACATGTAAATAAACAGACCCTAAATAGATTGATTTATCCTGATCTGTTTAATTTATGAAGCAAAGGTTCAACAAGTATTTAATGTCAGAGATGCGTAATTACAAAAATAGGCATTACCGTACTACAGCCTCAAGCATCTTAACCTCCGGACACCCAAATTATTCAAGCATCGAACAGAACATCAATGACTCTAATGCATTGTTAAGATAAAACTACAAACACATTAAGAGTGCATTCGGACACCCAAATTATTCTTCAACCTTCATTTACTAACACATGCAACTTTAATCAATCCACTGACTAACTTCGATCAGCATTAAAGAAACTTCATTGGTGTACCTCAATAATCTTTGATTGAGCAATACATTTCCCAAAAAATAAATCATTAAATTTAATAATTCACAAAACACTATAATCTTATTTCTTCATGACATCAAAATATGATTTTTGGATACTTGTTTTCCCTTCAACCAAATGAATTATATCTCAGCTAGGAAGTAACTTTAAAATGAACGTAAAAGAACGCAGTTTTAAGACAACAATTCAGCCCTGCTCAACAACACATTAAGAACTTAAATCGAATGTAAATGAACACATTTTAAAGAATACAAATCAGCCCTTTACAGCAACAGCACATTAAGCATTTTAATACAACGTAAATGAACACATTTTAAAGACTACAAATCAGCCCTTTACAGCAGCACATTAAGCATTTAAATAGAACGTAAATGAACACATTTTAAAGATGCTGAATCTTCCTTGTCAATGTTGTCGAATCTTCGTTGTCAAATTTGTTCATTTAACAAGTTAAAAAAAAAGTTCAAGAGACTTACCAAACTTCCCAAAACGATTCCTACCTCTTCAAGCCTTTCCTTTACCCTTGCCACCGAGTTCTTCTCCCTCTCCTTTAGCTAACATATCAGCAAGTAACAAGATGGAACACTATTAATTCATCTTTTCTACCCAAAAATAAGCATGCATGTACCAAAAGTCAGCTAGAACCACTCTGCTCCCTACCATAAAACCTTTCGCTTAGAGAGTTTAAGGAGGATTACCGCATATGTGAAAGAAGAAGAGAATAGCTGCACTTAGAACACTCCTATGGTAGCAGAACATGCAGTCGATCAGCTCCCTAAGTCTGGCTGGATAGCCACGGCAATGGAAGGAAAAAAAAAAAAAAAAAAAGAAAGGAAATGTTATGGAGCTACTCTTCCCTTTTTCTTTCAAACTAACGTGAATATGGAGAAAGATGAAGCTGCCCCCATTTTTTTTTCTGTATTACTATTATTTTTATTTATTTATTTATTTATTTCCACAAACCTCCTCCCCTAAGCCGGCTTCCCCAACCCAAAGGCATGCAAAACCCAAAACCCAATAACTCTCATCATTACCTTTTTTTTCTTTATTTATTCATATTATTACAATTTACTTAACATGTAACTATCCATTCATATGTAACTAATCCATTCATGTGCAACAATTTAGAAACCATGCGAGAATCATGAAAAATGGTTGGATTTCAACCAAGTTGGTTGACCGGCCCATTACAGGCCTCTAAAAAAAATTAGTTCACATTTTACCAAAGTCTATACAATAATAAAATTATTTACAATGTTAATTCAATTCTTTTTTTAAAAATACAACAACCTACAAATACTCGTTTTAACCAATTTGTTTAAGTTTTATATTTTCCAAAATTATGGGCTCAAATATTTGGGTGTCACAAGTTGCTCTACTTTAGTTTTTCCAATGATATATTTTGGTATCATGATTTGTATATCAATTCGAGTTTAAGTCAGTTTAATAAAAGCTATAAATTGTAAGTTTAATAAATAATGTGAATATGATACTATATGATACTATTGAAATATATATATATATATATATATATATATATGAATTGGGATAGAAAAAAAACATGTTGATTATGTAAATCAAATGAAATCGAGTTCTAAAGATCGAAATGAAAACAAATTTAAAATAAATATTCATTTATTTATTAAGTTTAACTCGGGCCTAGTCAAACCAACCCGATCAATAATAACCTCTCAATGAAATTTGGCCTAGTTTGAACCGACCTCTCGAGCCATAGAGAGGTGCTTCATATTTTATAACAATTTAACATGCCATTTGTTATCAAGTACGTGGATATGTATTTGCACGAAATTTTTTAGTCAATGTTTTCTAAAGAAATAAGAAAGTAGGGATTTATTTGAAAATATTAATAAATTATAACTCATTATATGGCACTCTCTCGATCTATACATGAAGAAAAAAAATATTAGAAACTCAATTAGAAAAGACCTAGTAAAAGAAATAAAGTGTTAATTTACATTCAATTTTAGTATAAATACATCAATATTCATCAAATTTCCAAATCTAAAACAATTTAATGAATATAGAAAAGAATAAACAAATGAATGACTTGCACAAAAGAAAAAGGGAAAAAAACACTGCCAATTCTTCTTCTTCTCCATTGCACCATTTCTGGATATCCAACTTCACCATCATCAACTCTTCCACTGCCACTATCATCTTATGGTTTATTATTACAACTTATGTTTTGTTCAAGTTGCCTTTCCATGAATTCTTCTTTTTCTTCTTCATTGTCGCCGTCTGCCAGTAAATGTGGTGGAGGGAGCTCGTCGTCATGTTCCCACTCTTCAACATCCATACCCCATTCCATATAATCAACCCCCGCCATTGCTAAAACTTCAATTGAGACTGACATGATATTTAAGTGGAAGTATTTTATATGAAGCAAAAATGTTTTAGATACAATGACCGGGAAACCTTGTATTTATAGACGACAATTAGTAACACTATAATGAAGTTGAGGTTTCTATCTCGAAGGAGGAAAAGAAAAAAGGGATAAATTTCAAGAGTATATTAATATTGTTACAATTCATAAAACGAGGTAACATTCTCGTGATATTGTACGTTTTGACCAACGTATTCGACGTACTTAATTGGCTGCCGGACAAGTATGAACAAAGAAAATATTGACCAATGATCTGTGAATGTGAGGGAATTCAACATGAAATGCATGCAAACTGATTGCAGAAAATTTATTTGATCGACTCCCCAATCCAAGTGTTAACTTTGCGTACTTATTATACATATGTTAGAGATTATTATTTGCTCCTTTGCATGACGTAACTAATGAGGTAAGCGAAAGGTATACACTGTACATGCCTTTAGGTCAAATGTTTTATATGAAAGTTCTTTTATATTAATAATTATTTATCTCTTGAATCCACTAGGATTTTAGGGGTAAAAGTATTGACCAGTAAAGTATTAGCAAAATTCACATAGTTGTTGTTATTGTAGCAACTTGGAAATTGTGGGTTTGAGTGTGTATAAGTGTTGGAAAAAATTTGGTTTGAAGAGGTTTTCTGTACAATATTAAATTTTTTAAATTTGACTCAATTTGTGATATTTATAGCATAAAACTTAATCGAATATGTATTTTTGTATTTTCGAATAAGCGGATCCTTAATTTTTTTTGCTTTCAACCAAACGATTTTCTCCGCTATTCTCGTACCACGAATTGCTTCTAGTGTAGGCTCGAACCAATTAAACCAAAACACAAAATTAGAAAAAATTTCTTTTTAGAGTGAAAATGGAACTCTCTTCTTTAATAGAAATCGGTAAAATTGTTATTCTGAAAAAATATATTTAAAAGTTGAGAATAAACTCTCTCTATTTTTCGACAAAATAACAAACTCTCGAAAGTTATGTTAATAGCTCTACCAGTGTCATCTATTTATAAGAAGAAAAGGTAGAATCATTATAGAGTTGTAGAGTCGTAGGAGAGGGGTGAATGACTCACCCTTCTATTTCTACTAAGGTTGTCGCCCCCTTCATGTTATATAAGGGGTTTTGGGCCTTTCTCACATCGGGTCCAATTATGAGTACTTCCTAGGCCTTTTTTTACCCAAAATAAACTTTAATATTTACATATTAAATAACTTTCTCATCTCAATTTTACCCCTAATAAAATTTCGAGAAAATCCATTCAATATGTCACAACTCAACATGTTCACTATGACAGAATGGTTTATTTTCACTTTCAAGCTTCAAAACAGTCCAAAAATATGAACTCATTCTTCCATCATTTTTTAAATAATCCTATATAAGATTGCAAATTTCCATTTCCATTTTCATTTCTAGAAACCTACATTTATTTGCAAATCATTTTTCATTTCTCCATTTCGAAGAAAATCATAATCATTCTTGAATGTTTCTCATTTCTCTTTTTCTATTCATTTTGTTCATTTCTATTCCAACACGCAATTCATTTATGATTTCAACGAGCTAGGAGAGCGATCAATTGGACATATGTAGTTGAGGCTTAAATGATTTATAATTAAGTTTCGGCTTTTCGCCTATTAACTATAAACTTATTTAGTCACGAATTCATTCCACTATAGTATCGTGACTGAGCTCTCCCGAATGACATACCATTACGAAAGCAACTATTTAGTACTCGTTCAATGACCTTATCATAAGTGTGTTACCCTCATAAGATATCTTTGATCTCTTTGGGATAATATCCGTTCTCCCAAAATGATCATATTTTATCTCATGCTAACCATTACATCTTCCTTCATAAAAAGTCAATCACTATCAAATAGTGATCAAGTCATCATCCATCACAAAGACGAATGACCCTTGGCCACGTTTACTTTTCATCAACCATGTAACGCCAATGAGAGGATATCATTTACCCATATTTTGGGCTATGAATTCTACTATTGTGAATGATGCTACATACAACAGAAGTCGTACACCTAATGCAGCAGCTTTCGATTCCTTATATGTTTGAACTCAGGCTTTTACTTCCATTAAAGTGTACGAGTCACGCATACATAGTCTGCCATCCACTTAAGATTTAGATGTGCCACACTATGAACGTCACAAGTGAATAAATCCATAAACGATTCAGGATCTATTCTGCTTGAGTCATGTCCGATGTATTGTCTGTCCAATCAGTCACATCTATGTCTCTATCTTTTGGGAGCTATCTGCTTCGATGCCCAAGACAAGACATCTCCCCAATTGGACTTGATAGACGACATATCAGTTTTTCAATCGGTTTACTCATTTTCGATTAGACTAAGGACATGTTTAGGTTTGTCTACTAATACAAATTGTCTTTCTGTACTACGATCCGACTAGGTAATACCGTTTAGTATTAGTTAAACACAAGACAATCAATGAGCAACGTTTGCTTCCTATTTTGCTTTGCATGCAAAACCCATGTGAGGACAATTATACAAAGCATATTAATGTAACCAATAAATTTGTTTTATTAACCAATCTTTTTGAAAAATTACAAGTGTATATTGACAAAAATACTGCACTTAGGGCATCAAATCCAACAATAAGCGCATAATATTGTCCGTTTAATGGATTTAAGAGGGGTATAAATAGTTTAGGACTTATATGAAAAAGTTAAAAGTACTATCATAATATCATATTAGGGTTAATTGCACCAAACGTTGTCAAGCTATGATTTAAGTTTTTAATTGTCTCTAATTTTTAAAACATTTTAACTAAACCTTCAATATATTAATACCAGCTTTAAGCATTAACTTGGGTATCAAAGTGTCAATTAGGTCTTTCTATTATAGCTTAAAATCAACTTGAGCATTAAATTTCTACTTGGATTTAACGTGGGGTATATTCAAAACATGTGGATCAAACTTTAAACACTTGTATACTTATTACATAGACAATTTGGACCCAACACGCTAAAAAATAGAGTTCCATTAACATTAAGACTACTTTTCTGTAACACGTCAGATCCAAGTAATGAGTGATAAATACAAATGTATTTAAAATTTTATTCATGCATTTTAAATTTTCTCCATGTCAAATTCGAATTAACATTTAACACCTAAGTTGACGACTAAACTAACAGAACAACCTAATTGATAGCTTAAGGGCTAGTTTAAAATTGGGACCATAATTTAGAGACATCTAATGTAATTAACCCATGATATTTGTTTACACCTTTTTGAAACGCCACTTAAATCAACGAGGATAAAAGAGGAAATGGAAGATTTAAAAGAAATAAGGAAATGATCAAATAGTAAAGAATAAATCCCTAAAACGTTTCCTTTATAATTGATGTTGGCCTTCATACCTTAAGTTATTTGTGAACTATATCATCTTGCATGAGAACGCATGGTCCCTTCCTGATTAGTTGTGCTCTTATCAATCAAGATCATACTCAAGTACCCAATACCTTTTAAGCTCTCATTAATTGTTTGTATAGTATAGAACATCATTGACATTTATCTATAATTTCTTAAACTCTTATTATGAGACAAAAAAACAATTACAAAGGACGCGACAACATATAAAATAAGATTGAAACTCATTTTTAATCTCCATGGTAGTAAACCTCAGAAAGGCAAGATTGGTGATCCAGCTTAACTTGGGTGAAGCTTTTAAAGTTTCATATTATCTTTTTTGGTAAAATAAAATAGACAAAATAAAATTAACTACACAATAATTCTCTGAACAAGACTAACATTTGCTTGACCAGTAGGAGAAAGTACTAACACTTCCCTTGGAATCTCCTAAAAAATCTTCCGTCCTTAGTTTGTATCAAAAGCCATTTTAGCCAAGCAATCAGTTGTTTTATTACAGTCCCTAGGAAAATGTTGAATGACACAAGATCTTGCGTTCACCAGTAGGTGATGAATACATCTAATGAGGGCAGAGTTCGAACTTGTAAGAGAGGAATCCTGAATGCCTTAACCACCTCCAAGCTATTGATTGAATCATCACACCATCATATTTCATGTTTTGGATGAGAGCTAATCCATGAAAAATACCTCACAATTCAACATCAACGACTGAGCATTCACTTAAATATATGTTATATCCCATAATTAACTCTCTATTTCCATTTCATATGACTCATCTCGCTACAGCACTCTTAGAAACAATCTGAACCGCCCCATCAGTGCAAAGACTGATCCGACTTTCCAATACTTAGGCTACTGAAATTTATTCCTTCTGTCTAGATACATCCTTGTAACGACCCCAAATTCTCGAGTCAATGTTCAAGTGTTGACCTGGGTTGATGATGGATAAATTTATTCTGGGATTGGGTTTTGTTGGAATTAATTTGGGTGAATTTTGAAACTTCTTTAAGAAATTAAGGATGTTGGGAAGCTTGTGTGAAGTAGGCGGAAGATGTATGGCTAATATGGTGATTTTACCATTTTTGAATAAAAGTCTTCTCCCAATTAATGGGAAAAGATGGTTTGCCAGATTGAGGTATGGGATAAAGTGAATTTGTCCTCATTTTTTCCTATATTATAATCACCCTATTTTTTTTCTTTCTACAATTCTTCATTTTTTTCTTCTTTTCTCCATCTATTTTCTTTAGTAAGTCGTGTACAGGGAAAGAGATTTGAGTGAGTTCTCACAATTTTTTATCTTCCAAATCTCAAAGAAGGTAAGGGTCTTGATCTAGCTTTTTTTTAAAGTTCCATGGAAAAAAATCTATATTCTTCAAGGATGAAGGTGGAGGTTATTGGGTGTTTAGGAGGGTTTGAGTTTGAGGAAGTCTATACCAATCTTCCCATATTTTATTTATTTATTTAAAGCATGTATTTTTGCATCCTATCTACTCTCTTTTTTTGTGGGAAATCTTGTGTGTTACATGATTATTAGTTAAAGAGGTTGGTGAATCTTCTAAATCTAAGGGTAAAGGCAAAGTGGTGGAGAGGTAGGCAAGAAACTTTGTTGGTGCTCTTCCATCAATGTGGTACCCTCTAACTCTCCTATGCTTCTTGATAAGTCATAAATATGATGCTTGTGTGATAATGCATGCATGTTATATGTCTTTGGGTGGAAATCAAGTTTGGATGATTTAAAATGAAGCTAAAAACTTAGTTGTGAAATCTGTCAGAAACAAATTATTACATGAATAGTAAGTTTGAAAATTCTCCATAAATTCTGTAAAAATAATTAAGAAGTGATATATACATCGTTGTAACTGTGAGTCAGTCTAGTTTAGTTTAGAACAAATAGAGATTGATTTTTATTTTATTTTAAAACTTATGTATTTTTAGTATTGAAAGGTCATAAAAATCAAGTAGCAGAATTCTTATAAAACAAATTTAGTAGTGACTTTGAAAAATCACCAAAAATTTCACAAGATAAAATAGGAAGTGATCCTTATATCCCTATAACTATACAGAAGTCTAGTTTTGTTTAAAACAAACGGTGCTCGATTTAGAGTTATATATTAAGAGTTGTTAATTTTTGAATGAGAAAAGGTCAGAATGTCAAGGTAGCAGACTGTCACATCTCATTAGTTAATATTTTAGCTGGAATGATACGCAAGTTGAAACGAGTATGAGGCTCGAATGTCATGGTTGTAATTTTGTGATTATATGTTTGATGCTTTGTTTGCGCTCAGCCTTCGGGCTCTAACCTAACTAGCTGCCATGAATGGCGCTCGGGATAACCCTACGGACACCCGAGATTATTTGACTAGCGGCCATGAGTGGCGCGAGACTATTCAGATACCCGATTATTTGAGCAGTATGTGCAATCTAACAAGTTTGACAAGTTTGATATGCAAGTGATTTGGTTATGTAGATTTTGTAACAGCCCGATTTAGACCTTAGTCTGAACAGTGGTTTCGAGACCACAAATCTAAAGTCAAAAAAATATTTTAATATTATTTTTCATGTTTACAGTATATGATTGAGCATGTGTGAAAATTCTGTGTGAAAATTTTATTTATTGTGTGCTTAATTTGCAAAAAGGACTTAATCGCATAAAAAATAAAAGTTGTGTGCTAGTTGTTAAAGTGCTAGATTATCATGGCTTATTAATTGTAGAGTCCTTAAATTGAAATTACACATTTTAAGCATGCATGGATGGTTAAGGACATTAAAAAATACATGTTTTCTATGTTATATTAAAATGGGTAAAATAGTAAAATGTGTATTAAAGTATAATAAATAAAACAAAAAGGAATTAAAAGCCATTATCATCTTCCTTAGCCGAATTTGAAGAAGAAAAAGAAAGCATTTATATTCATTTAGGGTTCGGTACTTGTGAGCTTCAATTGGTAAGCATTTTGAGCTCGGTTTTTGATAATTTCTACGTTTTTGTGATCGTTGCTTAAAGTAATATCAAGCCCATGCTTTAACTTTAGAATTTGATGATGATTTTGAGATATGCCATTGATGAATATGTGAGCTTTATGTTTCTAGATGGTGGAATATGAAAGTTTAATGTTGGGTTAACATAGTTTTTTGAATTTTTGATGAAATTGGCTATTTTGGGCTAAATTGTGAAAGTGAGTAATTGGAGGACTAAAATGTGAAATAAATGAAATGTGTGGACTTAGATGAAGTATATGGGTACAAAGAAATCATGTGTATTTTGTGATTTTATGAAATAAGGACTAAAGTGTCGAAATGTGAAAATGTGAGGGCTATTTTTTAAAATGCCTAAAATATGAGTGTTTGGATTAAATTGAATGAATTGGTGAATGAATGAGCTTAATTTTAATATGTATAGACCAAGAAAGAAGACATTCGGATCGAGATCGAGGCAAAGACAAAGTGCTGATTAATCGATTATTCTCGATATTTTTACGTCTGAGGTAAGTTCGGATATAATAAAAATTGTTAAATTTACATTTAAGTGCTATGAAATGAATGAGTTTGTAATTATTGAATTAAAAATGCTATGTGTGGAAATTGAGAAATGTGGCACTAAGTGTGCGTAATTAAAATTGGGACGAGGATAAATAGCACTGTGTGTGCGAAGTAATGGAGGCCTCGGCTTTATTGATTGGAACTATGTGTGCGATACTGAGATTAATTCGATTTAAAATGAAGGAACTAAGTGTGCGATGATGTTTAAGCTTCAGCTATGAAATGGACACTAAGTGTGCGATTAAATCAAATGAATACTGAAGATCGAATGAAATGTGTCACTGAGCATTGCATAGCAAAAGAGTTAGTATACTAAGTGTTGGAACCTATGTGGTTGATGAATTTTAAATGGGTATGTACGGAACCTATGTGGTTGATGAATTTTTAAATGGGTAATTGGATAGTTGTGTGAGCATTTGGCTATGGATGAGATTGTGTATTCATGAGAACTAATCTATGTGATGGTTTATTTTGTATATTGAATTGAATTATTGAGTTAAATGTATTATATTACGAACTTACTAAGCTTTAGAGCTTACTGTGTGAATTGTTTATCTGTTCTACAGTGTTATTAAAGCTAGCTCAGATTCGGGGATCGTCAGTGACTCAATTACACTATCGGTATCTATTTTGGTATTTTTGAAAGATGTATATATTCAAGATATGGCATGTATAGGCTAGTGATTATGGCATGTTTTGAGTTGTATAGTCTTGCCATGTGATATAGCTTGAAAGTTGAATGATGTTGGTATATAAATGTGTGGGTTATGTGAATGATAAAAATAGTATATTTCATGCTTAAATTAGTTGATGAGAATGGTGGTTTAAGTGTGAATTTGTGGTATGAACTATATGATGCTTAACTTATATGATTTGGGATGTGAAAATGGTATTTTAGATGGACTTATTTGGGTAGAAATTGAGTATGGAAATAAATGGTGTAGTTGATGATTAATTGGTGCATACATCGCTATGATTTGGTTGCATTTGAAGCATGATTTGATATTGGTTTGATGCTTGTAGGTGATTACAAAGCGTGGATGGTAATTTGGCCTAGAAAATGGCCTATAATTGCCCACAAGGTTGAGCACACGGGCATGTGGCTCGATCGTGTCTTTCAAGTTTGCAAATTGAAGCAACTCAGACTCGACCACGGGCTAGCCACACGGGCGTGTGACTGGCCGTGTGGTGCAAGTCAGTGTCGACCACGGGTGAGGCACACGGGCGTGTCTCAGGCAGTGTGGACAAGTCAGTATGTATGCCCTGGCTTAGACACACGGACGTGTGACCTCTGTAGCTTTGAAAAATCTTTAAATTTCTAAAAATTTCGTATGTGTTCGGTTTAGTCCTGACCCTTTTCTAACACGTGTTTAAGGTCTCGTAGACCTATTTAAGGGACTATATAAATGTGAATTAATATGTTTGGATATGAAATGATTTTAAATGTTCTAAAATGATCGGTAATGCCTCTTAACCCTATTTCGGATACGATTACGGGTTATGGGTGTTACAGATGTAATGACTCATGATTTAATTATTCGATACTCATGTCATGTTTCTATGTATACATTTGATTTGCATGCTTATATTTATGAATTGCTTGAAGTATGGTATATTTTTTGTATACCACTGAGCCTGTAAAGCTTAGCCTTCAAATTGTCTTTATGTTCAGATTTGTAGTCTTTGTTTGTAACACCCCTTACCCATGTTCTACGACGGAACTGGATACGAGGCATTACCGAACTTATATTGATTAAACTTACAACTTTGGGCTATAAGATTTCGTTCCAACTTAAAAAATTTTCATTTACAATAATAATGTTCCTATTATGGGTCTACAAAACCCTAAACACATACTCAGGATATTTCGGGACCAAACCGGAAGCTTTCAAACACTTAGGCTCTGTTTGTTTGGTGGAAAATGTTTTCCGAAAAACATTTTCCGGATTTTTCCGTGTTTGTTTGATGAAAAATGAATTCCTCCAGGAAAACATTTTACAAACACGGGTAAAATCCCTTCTTCATTTTTGGAAAACGTCTTACCAATTTTTTTTCTGTAAGACGTTTTCCACAGCTTTCCCCTTCATCCAGGTAAGACGTTCTCCTTCTTCCCTTTTTCATTCCTTCTTCTTCCTTCTTTCTTTCTCTGCCAACAAATCTCTTTCTCTCTTTCTCAGAGCTTCAAAGAAGAAAGTTTGAAAAAAAAGAGAAAAATCTTAAATCGCAGGCATATTGAGTGGAATCAGAAATGAGAATGGGAAAGGAAAAGCATGGAAAAAGAAGGGAGCAAATCCATCTTCAATTTGCACCACTTCAGAGTTCTGTTGACAAAGAATTTTGGCACCGATTATCTTCTTTGAAGCTCAAGAAGTTTGGCATCGACGATTCTCCTATTCCAATCTCCAGTACCAATCCCTTCTCTATCTTTTTCTTTAAGTCTGAATTTAACTTCTCACTCTCAATTCACTCAAAAATCTCATATATTTGTCCAAATTTTCCTTTTCAAAAATTCATTACAATTAATTGTTGATTGGACCAGGTTTGGTCCAAGTTTCTGTTGTTAAAGGCGACAATTAATGCCAAAGGTTTTCAATTTCGAAGCTTTGAGTGTTAAATTTAGCGTTTTTATGGTCCAAATTCGTTGTCCTTTTTTTTACAGGTTTCTATGCACCGTGCTTGCATCCTCAAGTATCGAATCATTTAACTCTTTTAGCCGAACCCCTGCCTTTTGACTCAAATGATGAATCAACAATACCGCTTGTTATTCGGGGTAATCGAAATAGGTGCTCCGTTCCTAGCATTCTTTACAATACTAATACAATGGAAGGTTTTCATGCTTTGGATAAACAAGGCTTGCTCAAGGCAGAAGCGATGAAGGTAAAACAGTTTGAATTGTTTAGTGTAAGTGTGTTATGCAATTGTTTAATTTGATTAAAATCTTATTTGACAAGTTTATGTTTTGACTCAATTATGATGTTCTTGTGAGATTAATTTTAAAATTATTATCTTGTCTCTTAGTTAATGCTCAATATATTACTAACTGGTTTCTTAGTTAATGCTCAATATGTTACTAACTGGTCTTTTCTTAGCCATTGATTCATTCTTACTTTAAGGTCTTACTGGAATAAAATATGCTTAGTGTAGTTGTTTTTGGCTCCTTTCTTAGAATGTATAAGGAATACCATCTTTGCAATTTGTTGTATCCTGATATTAGTGATTAAGTGGATATGCCCATATGTTTTTCTTTAAAAATTTGAAGTACAATCCAGCTAATTCTGTTGATATTAGGAGCTCTAATTTTTCATATCAGTAATAATCTTGATTCAATCCAGTTAACGTCAATGATCAAGATAACTTTTAAGTGGAAGGTTTCTTATTTCCTTTAGTCCACTTTCCCTGATAAGAACCATTTGTTAATTACATTATTGAGGAAGAAAGAGTTTATTTGCATTGTGGTACTTCTAGTTAAAACTGATATGAGAATGCCATTGCTCTGTGCTGACAAATGGCATTCTTACCTGCCATGCTTGCTTGGCCTTGTTAATGTGTCCCTGTATTCTTATCAAATGTGTAATGGGGACACATGTCGTTGTATCTACAAGAATGATTATCAATTGTCTCTTAACTATGGGCCTAAAGTGCAGAAAATAGTTAATTTTATCAAGTAATCTATTTTCATTCTATTTTAGTTTCAGATCGCCTTTTGTTTATGTTTCCTTCCTCGTTTTTTACCCATTTTTGAACCTTTTATTTTTCCTTAAAACAAATTAAGGTTTCTTTGGAGCAACTAGACAGAGATGGTGTTGATAAGCTAGGAACTAGGCTTCTACTTGCCACACTTTCGAAGATATATGGTTTACTGCAGATAGCTTATGGAGGTTGATAAGCTAGTTACATATGGATGTAACTATACTAATGGATTATGGTGTCACTTAAAAATGTCAGATTTACCATGTCATTTTTACTATGGTTCTTCTGTAATTGATCTTTAATATTGTGCTGCCTTTTCAGTCCTAGCTGATTTGCAATAGCAGGTGTGTTCTTTAAGGTCTTAGCATTGAGGATTGGGTTTTTTATTATCTGCCTGTTGATTATTGCTGTATGTTGAGGTTAAATCAGCTTAATTTCGAATGAGTTTGTTTGAGGTCTAATTAGCTTAATTTCGAATGAGTTTGTTCTTTGTGTTTTGCTAACAGGCTGTAGATATAAACAATCTTTAAACATATTGGATTTTGCTCAAAGAGTATTGATTCTCTGAAGATTTGAAGAGAAAGAATGGTGGCAGTGAAATTGGAATTAACCAAAGATTAGTAAGCGAGCTCAAGATCCATGGCTTCGCTCTCCCATTGGAGGAGAAGTTCTTTTCCCATGTATGAAGATTTTATAAAATGCATAGTCCGAAATAGGAACATTGGTTGAAGCAAATGTACAAGAAGCTTTAACTTTGCAATTTGTCATCTTGCAACTTATATAAGCAACAAAAGTGTTTTTCTTTCTTGCTATAAAATAGTTGAACTAACTAAAATTCACCAAAAGGGTAGCATCAAAAGCATGTAAATTTCAATGTATCTGTTCAGGCAACTGGTCCTTAAATTCACTTCTAATGGATGATCAAATATTTGCCAAAAATAAAGGGTTAATTAATAAAAATTTATTAATATGTATATAAAATTTATTAATAAATGTAAAAATAGCTTTTTCAAAAAATATTTTCAGGAAATCTGCCAAACAATAGAAAATATTTTACACAGATTCATCCAAACACCAGAAAATATTTTCAGTAAATCATTTTCCAGAAATCATTTTCCAAAAAATATTTTACTGGCAAACAAACGGAGCCTTAGAAAATTTTGACATGAAATAGTGTCACAAGCCCGTGTGAAGAGTGAGGCACGACCGTGTGGCATTTAGCACGCCCATGTTCCACACCCGTGGTCGACACTGACTTGCATCACACGGCCTATCACATGCCCGTGTATGACACCCGTGGTCGACACTGACTTATCCCACACGGCCTGTCACACGCCCGTGTGCCGATTAAAATTCCAATTCAAGGTGCAGACTTCACACAGCCTAGGCACACGCCCATGTCCCTGGCCGTACCTTCCACACGGCTGTGTCTCTACCCGTGGAGTTTACTGACTTGCAAACCTAGCATGCCAGGGGACACACGACTGATCAACACGCCCATGAGGCTGACCGTGTGTCACACACGCCCATGTGTCTACCCGTGTGGACATTAAAGAGGCTATATTCCAAGCCAAATGCCACCCTACATAACAACCATACTTATGTCATCTCATTACAACATAACTCATGACCCTAAGGAACTTCCAAGAACTCAAATCAAAGTATCTACACAAGCATAAATTTCATGATTCAACCTCAATGAATATATAGAAACTTAACAAGTTTGGAAGAGTATTTATAAAATCAGGTTTAGGGACAAACCCATCCCTCGTTTGGAAGAGTATTTGGAGTGCGAAAGGTTTACTAGAATCTGTGTGCACTGGAAAGTTAGCACTGAGCTCAATATTTCAGTATGGAACAATGGTGGCTGCCAGGGAACTCTTACAAAGTATAGCCCCTAAATGTTAATGACACAATTAACATAGTGGCTGAACTTATTAATGGTAATAATCAAAAGTGGAAAGTGGGGCTGAACTTATTAATGGTAATAATCAAAAGTGGAAAGTGGGGCTAATTCACTCCTTATTCTCCCTGGAGGAGGCCCAAAGGATCTTGTGTATCTCGCACTCACATCATCATTGGAAGCTACCTTGGTTTTGAAGGGTGAGAACTTCGGGCATACTTAGTCCAAATGGCTACAAAATGCATATTTCAGGCACTTCTGATGTTAATGGCGCTACTTATTACAAGAAACTTTTACAAGAAGTCACGTCATTGAAAGTGCCAAACAAAATCAAAATTACATTTTAGAAATTCTTTCACAACTGTGTACCCTACAGAACCTATGTTCTAAGAGAATTGCTAATTCTATGACATGTCTGAGATGTTCCTCCACACTAAGTTTGCGGTGCATGTTGCTTGTGACTGTAGTTTTGCAAAGGTAGTTTGGGACAAAATGGGGCTGACTTGGTCTCCAATTCACACAGAAAGTAACATGGTAGAATAATTAGAGCACATATTTGCAAATTTTGATAGTGGCTAACGTACCAAAATAATCGTGGCAATTTGGGTTATTTGGTATTCTAGAAACAAATTTATTCATGAAGGTGTACAAAAAAAATGCTCAAGAGACTCATATCTTTATTGTCTCCTTTCTCTAGGAGCTGAATTTGATTTCCATGACACGCTTCATTAATGATTAATCGTACCTATTGCCCCTGACGTAAAAGTCAATCTCGATGCTGGAATTTTGCAAACATCGAACCAAGCGATTGCAGAAGTCATTATAAGAAACCATGAGGGACTAATTATGGCAGCATGTGTTCAAAACAATAAAGACATACCTAATGCTTTTGCAGTGGAGGCATTGGCATGCAATCAGGCATTATGATTTGCATTTTAATTGGGATTTCATTAGATCAAATTTGAAGGGGATTCTATCTCTAAAATAATAATAATAAAAGCCTAACATAGAAGGTGATAGATCATTAATTAGTGGCTACATTGAAAATGGGAAAAATTCTATTCAAACATTTCAAAATTGTAGGATCATGCATGTTCACATATAAGATAACACAGTAGCTGACAAAAGATGGTTTAAAAGTGGAGAACAGTACCTATTAGGTAGAAGTGGCTCCAATGGACAGAAGGGAGGGTGTGAGGATTTCTGGGGGATGAATTAGATAGATTTCTTTTCTTTTTTCTTTTGCTTTTTTTTTTTTTTAATATAACTATAGGTGCGCTCATCGTTCTGCAGTCCGAATCTAATCTTATTTATGCCAAGGATGATATTCAAATAAAATTCTCCTAATAATAACGATTCCAAAATTTGAACTTAATCCAAACGTTTAGGAAAGAAGTCCAATTTCATTTTTTTCGTTAAAGATTTAAAAGCGACCCACTTATTCTCCATTCGAGCAACTATCTCTTTCAAAACATAAAAATAAAAATTTACCCTAAACTTACCACTTGTTTTGAAAACAAATAATTACTTTCATTAAAAAGTAATTAGCAATTTCTTATTAGTACGCGAAAATATAAATGTATAAAGTTGTACTCATATCCCCAACCATTTCGTTAAAAAATATTTACAAATTTCATATAAGTATGTCAAAATATAAATATAAATATTTGTATCCAATTTTTAAATGTGCTTGAATTCATACATTCCTCGTTGTTACAGGCAACAACAACAATACTAATTAAGTTAAGGAATATAATACATATTTGTATTAGACACTTGTCTCTGTAATAATTAAAGCTCAATATAATATAACAATAATACCTTATCTCTGTTTTAATATTCTTATCTTAGCTCTGAGTTGAAGCCACAGGAGAAGAAGGAAAATTAAGTTAACCACTAAATTAGTAAAAAAAATGGAAGAACAGCTGTTGAACTCCATAATATTTCCATACTCTCAAAGTAATAGAAATTGAAATTATTACAGGAAATTCGACAAGAATTTGATTCAGAAACAAAGTAAAAAAGAAAACCTCCACAGACATCATAAATTAAAAGCATTATTAGGGCATAGTTTCTTGTCCATAATTCTCTTGTCAGAAAAGTTCAACCCCAGTAATATGATCATCAACACCTTTATCTGGCTTTGTAGATGATCATAGTGGGAGGTTGGAGAAGAAGAGCCACAATCAATGCTTTTACCATGATCTTCTTCACCTCTGATCCTTCTTCTTCTTCATGATCAGCAAGTAAATGAGGTGGAGGAAACTCCAATTCCTCCTCTTCCCATTCTAGATAATCAGTTCCTGCCATTGCTAATGCTTCTATTGAAACTGACATCACTTTTTTTTATCAAGATATGTTGTGATTTTTTCCTGCTGTTTCAATATTTGCTCTTTGCAACAAGAACCAAATAAAAGCATATTTATAATATGAATATTCATGTTTATTTTCCACAATTTATTATATTTTGATTCAGTCTTATAAAAAAAATTCACGGATTTCATACAAATCAAATGCAATTACCAGATAATTTTAATAAGTAAATAAAAGGCAATAGTCTCGTGATTTATAGCCATGACGCAAGCTTTTAGCTGATGCATGTATTCGCCTCTGGTGAACTGATTAAAGTCTAATGATGACGTAATCTTTTGATGATATGGTATAATCATAAACCAACATCAAGTGGAAAATGGGATTTAATTAAGATATTTATTGCAAATAATCTTACCATACAATATTTTGATCATGGAAACGTTGACCCAGATCTTGCTTCCCCTCGAACTGATACACATTGAAAAATCAGCTTCATTGAGGGAAGCCATAATGCAAGCTTGATAGCTCCACTAATTGACGCTCCCTACATTATCTCATACAAAAGGAAACAATAAATTCCACATATAACAGACTTTATAATATTTAGTTTCTTATTATTAAAAAAATTCCATATTTGTTGTATCTAATAAGAAAGAAATGATCAACCATATAAGTACAAGTTAAAATTCCATTAACACTTTGTTCATCATCTTTTATCTCTACCACAATTATCTCCTTCTTGAACAACAATTTTCTCATTATTCATATTGTAACGACCCAAATTTTAATGGTATCGAAAAATATGATTTTGGGACCTATTTTCGTAAGTCGAGTCTATAAATAATAATTAGAGATATTTATAGTATTGTTATATTGATGAATTAAAATTTGGTTAAATAATTTAATCTGAAATTATAATTAATTAAGGCTTAAGGACTAAATTATAAATATTTAATCGCTATAAATTTTTAATTAGAAAAAAACTTGGAGACTTAAATAAATTAAAATGAAAAATAAACCAATTCTAGATTGATGTTAGTGGGCGGTGATGAAACTAGTTTAATTACAATTAAACCATAGTATAAAGAGAAAATGAAATGGGAAGAGAGATGAAATGCTGTCATCTTCTTACCCAAAATCATAGCAACCAAAGAAGAAGGGAAAAAAAAAAAAAAAAAGAAAGGTTAAGGTTTTGCAAGCATTCGACCATAAAATTAGGTATGGAAATTAAATTTAGTCTTTTTCTTATAATTTTTTATAGATTTGAGGACATGGGAGTTTGATTTAACTAGTTCATTAACTGTTAAAGTTTTAAGAAGTTTTCATTGTTGAGAATTAGATGAAATTAGTGTGAAATTATTAGAAATTAATCTTAGTATATGAAAAGAATTAAATTGTAAAGTTTAATTGTTAGTTTCAGTACATTAGAGACTAAATTGAATAAAATCAAAAAAATTATAAAATGTTGATAGGAATAGAAAATAGAATGTCCCTAATGAATTTTGGTGAAATCATATTTTAATCCAAGCCTTAAATTAAAAGTTATACATGTCTCGATTTTAAGGACTAAATTGAATATATTGCAAATATATGTAAATTGGTATTTGATTATGAATAGGTTAGAAATTGATAATGTGATATTTTTTGTGACTATTCGTAACTAACGTTGACTTAGAACCTTTGAGAGGGAAAGGAAAAGCGAAAGTTGTCGATTTAATAACACAAGACCTAATCTGTACATTTATGATTTAGGATTGTATTAATTGATTGTGATTGCCAAAATAGAGGACTAAAATGGAAAAAATGTAAAATAGCATGAAATGTTCAAAATATGATATGTGCTATGAGATTGAATGAAAATGTATTGAATGACATGAAGTATATGTGATATGTTAATAGAATGGATTGTGATAGTGAATATATTTGATAAATGGTAATTGTACTAAATTGTAAATGAGTTGAATATGGTACCCTATTAGCTGTTTAGGCTGTATCGAATATTGTTGGTATGCCATAATATTGATTTATGTACAAGATTATGCGCTTATGCGCCAAGATGCACTTCGTGCATCAGGATGCGTTTTGTACACTAATATGCATTTTATGTGCCAGTTACGTAACAACCTCGACGTAAACCGAACGACTGGCAACCTGAGTATGAAAACGGAAAACACCCAATAATAAAAGAATGCAAGTGGGACTTCATTCGTCTGCCAATTCGGGTAGGTTAAACAAATTTAACTTGATATCGACATCCAAACGCACATGTAACTAAGGCTCCATTTGTTTCACTAAAAATGACTTCTGGAAAATGATTTCTGAAAAATAATTTACTTTTTTGGAAAAACTAATATTTTCTGGTGTTTGGTTGAATCTGTGTAAAATATTTTCTCTTATTTGATAGATTTCTTAAAAATATTTCATAAAAACTATTTTCAATTAAACAAACATACATTTGAGATTTTCTTTTTTTTTTCATTGTTTAATTGAATTTATTTCTATCTATAATTTTATATTTTAAATTGTTTTTGCATATATTAAAAATATTATGTTAAATTCAGATTCATTGCAACGTCATTTTTAATTATATGACTACTAAGTGAGTATTTTTATTTAAAAATGTGACATCAACAAAATTGACAAAAAATTTAACGATGTCAACAATTGGACTTGATTTTCAAATTTGAAAAGTAAAGGACTAAATTCTTAAAAATAAAAGTACAAAGACTAAATTACAAAACATTAAAATATTTATACTACAAAACATTTATTAGAAATATAATTATAATTGTAATAAATATTTATTATTAAAATATTAATATTAAATTTTTCAATAATATGTGAATAATATTATTTAAAATTATTATTTTTAAAATTTATTATTAAAATAAAATTGACATATTAAATAATTTATTAAAATAATAATTTATATTTATTATATTAATAATTTATTATAGGACTAAATATAAATATTTATATATGTTTAATAATATTGAAAAATATAATATTTTAAATATTTTTAAAAATAAAAATAAAAATTATTATCAATATAATAATATTAAGCTTGATTTAAATTAATTTTATATAAAATAAAATTATCTATAGATGAACTTTTTTCGAAAAATAATTTATGTTTTTAAAATAATAAGTTATTTTACAGGAAAAAATGGCTTATTTTACCTTGACTATAAGTCATTTTTCGTTGACCAAACTATTTTCTATAAAACAAACACAAGAAAATACAAAAAAATTCCTAAAACTTTTACATGTAAATAAATGCAGACCCTAAATAGATTGATTTATCCCGATCATTTAATTTATGAAGCAAAGGTTCAACAAGTATTTAATGTCGAGATGCGTAATTACAAAAATAGGCATTACCGCATTACACACCTCAAGCATCTTAACCTCCGGACACCCAAATTATTCAAGCATCGAACAGAACATCAATGACTCTAATGCATTGTTAAGATAAAACTACAAACACATTAAGAGTGCATTCGGACACCCAAATTATTCTTCAACCTTCATTTACTAACACATGCAACTTTAATCAATCCACTGACTAACTTCGATCAGCATAAAAGAAACTTCATTGGTGTACCTCAATAATCTTTGATTGAGCAATACATTTCCCAAAAAATAAATCATTAAATTTAATAATTCACAAAACACTATAATCTTATTTCTTCATGACATCAAAATATGATTTTTGGATACTTGTTTTCCCTTCAACCAAATGAATTATATCTCAGCTAGGAAGTAACTTTAAAATGAACGTAAAAGAACACAGTTTTAAGACAACAATTCAGCCCTGCTCAACAACACATTAAGAACTTAAATCGAATGTAAATGAACACATTTTAAAGAATACAAATCAGACCTTTACAGCAACAGCACATTAAGCATTTTAATACAACGTAAATGAACACATTTTAAAGACTACAAATCAGCCCTTTACAGCAGCACATTAAGCATTTAAATAGAACGTAAATGAACACATTTTAAAGATGCTGAATCTTCCTTGTCAATGTTGTCGAATCTTCGTTGTCAAATTTGTTCATTTAACAAGTCAAAAAAAAAGTTCAAGAGACTTACCAAACTTCCCAAAACGATTCCTACCTCTTCAAGCCTTTCCTTTACGCTTGCCACCGAGTTCTTCTCCCTCTCCTTTAGCTAACATATCAGCAAGTAACAAGATGGAACACTATTAATTCATCTTTTCTACCCAAAAATAAGCATGCATGTATCAAAAAGTCAGCTAGAACCACTCTCACTACAGCAATTTGGACTTTTAGCGGCGTTTTTTTAGGCCTTTAGCGGCGTTTTTAAGCGCCAGTAAAAGTCTTTGCGGCGCTTTTAAAAACGCCACAAAAAACGCCGCTAAAAGAGGCGCCGCAAAATTTAGCGGCGTTTATGAGAAAAAAACGCCGCTAAAAGTCATGACTTTTACGCGCCACACAAACGCCGCTAAAAGCATGACTTTAGGCGCTTTTTTCCACAACGCCGCTAAAAGTCATGACTTTTAGCGGCGCTTTTCCCACAAACGCCGCTAGAAGTCATGACTTTTAGCGGCGCTTTTCCCACAAATGCCGCTAAAAGCATGACATTTAGCGGCGCTTTTCCCACAAACGCCGCTAAAAGCATGACTTTTAGCGGCGCTTTCAAAAATTAAAAGCATGACTTTTAGCGCGCTTTTCCCAAAACGCCGCTAAAAAGCATGATTTTAGCGCGCTTTCCCACAAACGCCGCTAAAAAGATAACTTTTAGCGCTTTTTCCACAAACGCGCTAAAGATGACTTTTAGCGCTTTTCCTAAAATGCCGCTAAATATCATAAAAAAAAAAAATTATTATACTTTTAGCGACGCTTGTTTTCAAAAACGCCGCTAAAAGTCATGAAAAATTAAAAAAAATTATAATATTATAAAAACACCAAAAATTCAATTTAAAAATGTATAATTTAAATTAAAGACATTAAAATGAAAATTATAGAAGAATACATATTTCTATAATTGAATCTCAATATTTGAGACCCTTTCCACTATCCTTTTTAAGCGAAGGCTACAAAATTCATCAAAATGTGGTAGGCACAACAAGCCAAACTACATAGTTCTAACAATTCACTTTCCCTTGAGCATCATCTCACCAACATTAAGAGTATTTTATTTATTTGTTTATTGACCAACTCTGACTAAAGATACTGTGGTAGATCAAGTGTGAAGCATAATTAAAGCAGCATCAAACATTACTTCAATTTTAATAATAAAAACAAATTGGTATTACATGGTTCCAAGTTGCATAATGCAATACACCCACTAATAAGTATATTAAACATGAATTAAAAAAAGGTAAACAAGATAACAGTAAACAAGCATATGCCAGGCAATGTTACTGCCTTGAAAAGAACAAAAATTATAGACAAAATTGTCAAAAAACCTTAACTGAGAAAACTCCCTATGAAACTTATAAACAAACAAATGAAAGACAACATATATTCTCTTTCTCCACTTTCAAACTTACATCAGAATCAATATTTTTTTTATTTTAACTCCTAAATTTAAAAAAAAAAAAAGAGTAAGAACTATAGATAAAACAAAGGTTTAAACTAGAGATAGCATCCAAAGCAATTACAGGTTTTGGGAGTGAAAGAACAGAAACCAAAGGGTCTGTTTGGAATGTTGCAATTGATAGCATAGCAACAAGGAGAAGGTAAGCAAGCACCTTTTGCTCCACCACAGCATGTACAAACAAAGACATATCCGAAACTCCCTAACTTTCTTCCGCTTTCATTGAACAACAACATCTTTTCTTCCACCAATGGGAACATTTCAAGACCCATTTACCTTCAAAAAACAAACCAACTATGAATCCACAAAAAAAAAGTTCAAAATCTTTGAGATGGAAAGGAAAAGGATCTATGCATTCAAATGCAAGGTTTTTGTAACTTACTTGGGCCATGCTTGTAGCTTCATTGTAATTGAAGACAAAAGTGAAAAGAAGAGAAACAAGAGAAAAGAGTGAACCCATAACCAGATTTCATGTTTGGGTCTTAAAATTTAAGTTTTAAGAAAAACCCCATAACCATAACTTGAGCATGGAGAAAGAATTCCATTATGAATTCCACCTACAAAATTTAGGGTGATCAAGTCATCAATAAGTCATGAATATATTTTTTTATCATGTTAAATTCATCTGCCATTAAGTGATCCGAAAGGAAATTCAGCTAAGCACCATTCAAATAAATAGCAAACAAACCATGAGAAGCATTTCAATTCTTCAGTCTGCAAATGGTTTAAAGGAGAGCTAGACTTAGGTTGTCAACACATAACCCAAAAAGGTGCAGCCGAACCAGTGTTTCCAATGGTAATAAGGTATTAAAATTAAAAAAAAAAAAAGAGACAGAGAGAAAAGATTTAAAGAGAGTTTTATTCATACTAACCACAAAGGCTTTGCATAATCCAAATCAAACTAATGATACAAACAAGAATTGATTAAAGGACAAAGTCAAGTACATAACCTCGAACTTCATCTAGAGCTATACTAAATCTTTTCATGAATAAGATGATACTGAAAACTTAACCAAAAGGACTCCTTACTCGTCGGTTACACTTAAATCTGAATGGCACCAACAAATTTAAAGAGGGAGAAGAAATCGGGATTCTTTACTTTAGTAAAGAAAGGCAGAGCTCGTCGCAGAGTTAAGGAAAGGCACCTTCAGGAAATAACTTTTAAAAGAAATGGATAGTTTGAGCTTAAAGTTATACACAAGTTATTTTACATTGGGGAATAGATATTGTACATGGTGACATTCTCAAAGTAAAAGCTCATGAAAAGGACACTCCATAAAAGAGAGAAACCCTAACCTTATGCCCACTCCCCGCATTGTCCACCAAGAAATAGGAGAGTTGTATCTAAGTAACTTCCTCAAAAGACAGGTGATTAGATTAGAAGTCCTCTCAACTTCCCTAACAGAGAGTCTTAGCAATAAGCATTACTAGCAACAACATGCAATAAAAAGGATAATAGCAGAGAGGTTTGAAAATTACATTTGGCTTAAAGGAAGATAAGTGGGAAACTAGAACTTTTTTCCATTAAAAAATTCATCAAAATATCCTTCATGAAATAGTTCTCTAACTGAAACTGGTATTCAAGAGACCTTTATAGTTAGAGAAAACAATTACCCTTAGTCGTCCTTAAAAAATCATATACTTGTGCAACTTCAACATCAAAACGGCACTTAAGAAATACTAAAGATTTTCAAAATTAATGTAAAACCTAAATTCAACTTCAACTTCAACTTGACTTTGGCCATCATGACTTACCTAAATTCATGTAAAACCTCGGTTTTGCATGAAAATAGTAATCTCAACTACGAAATAGGATTTATCTCAAGTATTTCAGATGCGTAACAAACATGAAATAATAAAATCAATAACCACATAAATTTACATATAATCCTTCATTAGAAGCCGGAGGAAGGACACCGTTAAACTTTCCGATTTTTGAATGCCTCCAATCTGCAGAAACCAAATGAGAGAAAAAAGCTTGAAAACCGATGTGACAAATGAATCAAATGATACCGTAAATTTGCAGATATGGAAATGACACAAGTAGCAAAGATGAAGCACGACACAATTACAAGATCCGCACCCTAGAAACCAATATTTGTCATAAAATTGTAAGATAATGTGAAATAAAGCTTTCAAGATTCTCAAATAAAATTATTGGGAAACCTTTACGACATGTACAATGTGAAGATGCATACATTACTATGTCCAATTTAACAAAGTTCAAATCCTAAATTTCAGACACACATTAATCTACTTCGTTACGATAAATGAGCATCTACAACAAAATTTGAAACTTGGCGATTATTGTTTAGGGAGAAAAAGAAGAAGACATGCTCACTAAATCGATACTAATATGTTAAGCACTAAGCATGAAACTTACGGTGAAGCAATGCCAAAGCATGAAATCGCACAAGGGTCGCTCTTGATTGAACGACTTCTTGAACCTCGTTACTCCATCTTTTACAATCTCGTGGTTTGTCTGCCAAAATATTTATAATATGTTAATAAATCATCGACTTTTGATATTAGTTTGAGAATAATATATAATAAAACAAACCTAAAAAAAAAAAAAGCATTACCGTAGTAAATGGATACCATCGACTAAAGTCGCACTTGCAACAACTGGATTTTTGTCAACAATTGCTTGTTTCAAGTATCTCTATCCGGGTTAGAAGAGTTCCATCTATTATCCGACAAAGAACACGAATAGCATTTGCTCGATACATATCGTCTTGCTAGTCATGTCCTTCATTAGCGAGCTAGTGACAATAATAACCTATGGTAAAAAAGAATTAAGAAATAATTAGTATCCACAAACAAACAAACAATAAAATAGAAAGCATAGATGTTAAAAGATTCGAGACAAATAACCTCATCTGCGATGGAGATAGCTCCTTTATCATCACATAGACCATTCTCCTCAAGCCTATATCCTTCGATTGAAAAAGTTTTGTCACGTAAAAGAAGAGTTCGTAGCTTCCACCTATCCATATAACACCAAGAAATAGTCGGTGAACAAGGAAATTTTCATCACAACAGAGTTTAAGTCCTTCATTGTACATACTAACTGCAGGAGAAATCCAAGCAACAGAGGCCAATTGTAATTTAACAACCTGAAAAAGAAAATAATAAAGAATCTTATCTATTCAGCACAAGTAAAAAGAAATCGACCTTAGTGAATGTTTCTCCTTGGTTCAAGATAAAGAAGTTTTGTGATAACCTACATAAAGAATTTACAAACAAACATTCATATAAAATGTAAAAGAAAATACATAAATTAGAAAATCAAGATTGCTTAAAAGGTAGAAACACGAGAGCATCTTCGAGGATCAAGCGAGGTCATTGAAAACCCTAGCTTCTTGAAGGATCTGCACCTTCTCAATCCCCAAAATGGAGAGTAGTCCATTGTTTTAAAAAAATTACAAAATTAACAATTAAAAACCTTTTCCGATCACCTACAAAGCTAAAAAACTCAATACTATTATATAAATATAGTCTCGAGATGTTCATCTCCACATAAATCAACTAAAATCAAACACATCCATCAAAAGTTTGAAACTAGCAAGCTACATTGCCCTTTCAGAATGTAAAATCTAGCGAAGCAAGAGTACATATCGATCAAATAGAATTAAAAGAAATTCCACTAAACCTAAATCGTAATCCTTCAAATTTTAGATCTACAAATCACGAAATGCCTTAACAAATCAATTCATATTAATCAAAATCGCATGATCTAGAAGCTCAAACCTAAGATTCACGATTAACATAACACGAAATGAACAATTAATTCCAAATAAAATAATGAACAAGAGTGAGGAACAAAAGAAGGACTGAAGGAATCGAAGGAAATGAGAAATTTTACCTTCATCATCGCGATCGTACATAATATTCTTTATAGAGAGAGCGAAAAAGATGAAACAAGCACACACAAAATGAGTAGCAATCTTAATTAAATCGTCTAATCCCCCAAGCTGATACAAAATACCAGCAAAATGCATAATGTGGCTGAAATACATCCATAAAACATCATCATTCGGCCTTGTATGTGAAATGAGCAAACCTGGACAAATCCTCATCCTCAACTAGGAGGAGTTCCTTCTCGTTTGGCTCGATAGATGGCTTCTAAGCACTCTTTAGCCCTATGAACCTTTGATGAAGGTGAAGCTCCCGACCTTTGCGTTCTTCTCAAATAAGACATCATACTTACGCAATAAAGTAACAGGAGAAGTTTTAAAGGTTATTCAAGATGAAAGCAATGAAAAGGGGAAAGAAAAACGATACATGAAATACTAGCCTTCATTATCTCTTCCCAAGCAAGATCCTCGCTACACCAAGAGGTGGGAGAACAGGTGACAATGGCGTAAGAAATCGGGGAATAGAAATGAGGAGTTAGGGATTTGAAATGGGTGAGTCGGCTGAGGAGGGAAAGAAAAAAAAAAGGGCAGTGGCTAATGTAAAACGGTGACGTTTTTTTACAGTTTAAAATATATTTGTGGCGTTTTTTACAAAAAAACGCCACTATAGCATGTTTTTTGCGGCGTTTTCATATAAACGCCACTAATTCGGTGGAAATATTTTCTGACGTTTTTACAAAAACCCCACTGTTTCTCAATTTCAATTTTTTTCCTTGTTTAATATATTTTTTTTCAAAAACTTTTTTTTGAAATTTTTTAATTTTAAATATTAATCTTTTTAACTGAAATATTAACTAAAATATTAAAATTTAAAGTTTTAAGTTTTAAGTTTTAAATTTTATAATTTTTTATTTTTAACATTTTAAATTTTTTTCAATATTTTTATAATTTTTAAATTAACACATAAAAAAATAAAATTTAATTATATGTATACATCTAAATTTTGATAGCGATACATCTCGTAATTATATATATATGAATTTCGGTTTAATGTATAATTGTAGACGTGAAATTCTATTTTTGGTTTAAATGTATAGTTGAAACTTTAATTTTAATTTAATCATACACAATTTTAAAAAGTAAATACATCATATATATTTATATATTGAATAAATATAAATATTATGCAATATATAAATATACACATTAAACCATTGTTGATCATGTATGCTTTTGAGATTTAACCCATTTTGATTTATATTTTTAAAATAATAATTTATATTTATCTTATTTTCATTTATATTCTAAAAAATCCAAGATTAATCCCTAAAACATAAACCCTAGACCCTAAATATTATACCCTAAACCACAAACACCAACTTTAATCCATAAACTCAAAACTCAAAACCCCAAACAATAAATCTTAAACCATAAAACTCGAACCCCAAACTTTAAACCGCAAACCTTAAACCATAATCCGAGACCAAATATTTGGGAATTCATGTGGCCAATGTTAGTGTAGTACAAACATATATTTTAGTAGCTAACACATTAACCATAAATCCCTTATGAGAGATTTCGGTTTCGGGATTTTGGGTCATATAGCTAATACCCTAAATCTTAAACCCTAAAACTTTAAACTTAAACCATAAACCCTAAACTCGAAAACCTAAAACATTCACCATTCTTTCTAAACCCCTAACCCTAAACCCATAAATCATAAACCATAAACCCTAAACCCAAAACCATAACCCATTAACCATTTCCTCCTAAACCCTTAACCCTAAACCTTAACCCCTAACCACTAACACTTAAACCTTAATACCGGTAAACACTAAGATATTAAAAACTGTACAATAAACCCAAACAACAAACTTTAAAACACTAAACCCATACACCAAAATAACAAACCCTAAACCATGAAATTAATATACTAAATATTAAACCCTAAATCAATTTTAATAACTTAATTTGTAACTTAAATGAAAACTTCTAAATTGTTTAGTTAGCAATTTGTAACTTTTCATAATTAAGTAACTAAAATGAAACTTCCTCATTACTTATAAGTGAATGTATCAAAATAAAATATAATTCAAAGCAAGACAAGAAAAAAATATGAAAACTTTTAGCGGTGTTTTTTCAAAAGCGCCGCTAATGCACAGACTTTTAGCGGCGTTTTTCTAAAAGCGCAGCTAATGCCCAGACTTTTAGCGGCGTTTTTCCAAAAGCGCCGCTAATGCTCAGATTTTTAGCGGCGTTTTCCAAAAGCGCCGCTAATGACAGATTTTAGCGTTTTCCAAAAGCGCCGCTAATGCTCAGATTTTTAGCGTTTTGTAGAAAACGCCGCTATTGTTTCATTTTTAGCGCGTTTTCCTTCAAACGCCGCTAATGTATAATATTTGCGGCGTTTTTCTTTAAAACGCCACTAAAAACGCCGCTAAAAGTCTGTTTTGCTGTAGTGTCTGCTCCCTACCATAAAACCTTTCGCTTAGAGAGTTTAAGGAGGATTACCGCATATGTGAAAGAAGAAGAGAATAGCTGCACTTAGAACACTCCTATGGTAGCAGAACATGCAGTCGATCAGCTCCCTAAGTCTGGCTGGATAGCCACGGCAATGGAAGGAAAAAAGAAAAAAAGAAAGGAAATGTTATGGAGCTACTCTTCCCTTTTTCTTTCAAACTAACGTGAATATGGAGAAAGATGAAGCTGCCCCCATTTTTTTTTTTTCTGTATTACTATTATTTTTATTTATCTATTTATTTATTTCCACAAACCTCCTCCCCTAAGCCGGCTCCCCCAACCCAAAGGCATGCAAAACCCAATACCCAATAACTCTCATCATTATACCTTTTATTTGTTTATTTATTCATATTATTACAATTTACTTAACATGTAACTATCCATTCATATGTAACTAATCCATTCATGTGCAACAATTTAGAAACCATGCGAGAATCATGAAAAATGGTTGGATTTCAACCAAGTTGGTTGACCGGCCCATTACACGCCTCTAAAAAAATTAGTTCACATTTTACCAAAGTCTATACAATAATAAAATTATTTACAATGTTAATTCAATTCTTTTTTTAAAAATACAACAAGCTACAAAGACTCGTTTTAACCAATTTGTTTAAGTTTTATATTTTCCAAAATTATGGGCTCAAATATTTGGGTGTCACAAGTTACTCTACTTTAGTTTTTCCAATGATATATTTTGGTATCATGATTTGTATATCAATTGAGTCTAAGTCAATTTAATAAAAGCTATAAATTGTAAGTTTAATAAATAATGTGAATATGATACTATATGATACTATTGAACCATATATATATATATATATATATATATGAATTGGGATAGGAAAAAACATGTTGATTATGTAAATCAAATGAAATCGAGTTCTAAAGATCGAAATGAAAATAAATTTAAAATAAATATTCATTTATTTATTAAGTTTAACTCGGCCTAGTCAAACCAACCCGATCAATAATAACCTCTCAATGAAATTTGGCCTAGTTTGAACCGACCTCTCGAGCCATAGAGAGGTGCTTCATATTTATAACAATTTAACATGCCATTTGTTATCAAGTACGTGGATATGTATTTGCACGAAATTTTTAGTCAATGTTTTCTAAAGAAATAAGAAAGTAGGGATTTATTTGAAAATATTAATAAATTATAACTCATTATATGGCACTCTCTCGATCTATACATGAAGAAAAAAATATTAGAAACTCAATTAGAAAAGACCTAGTAAAAGAAATAAAGTGTTAATTTACATTCAATTTTAGTATAATACATCAATATTCATCAAATTTCCAAATCTAAAACAATTTAATGAATATAGAAAAGAATAAACAAATGAATGACTTGCACAAAAGAAAAGGGAAAAAACACTGCCAATTCTTCTTCTTCTCCATTGCACCATTTCTGGATATCCAACTTCACCATCATCAACTCTTCCACTGCCACTATCATCTTATGGTTTATTATTACAACTTATGTTTTGTTCAAGTTGCCTTTCCATGAATTCTTCTTTTTCTTCTTCATTGTCGCCGTCTGCAAGTAAATGTGGTGGAGGGAGCTCGTCGTCATGTTCCCACTCTTCAACATCCATACCCCATTCCATATAATCAACCCCCGCCATTGCTAAAACTTCAATTGAGACTGACATGATATTTAAGTGGAAGTATTTTATATGAAGCAAAAATGTTTTAGATACAATGACCGGGAAACCTTGTATTTATAGACGACAATTAGTAACACTATAATGAAGTTGAGGTTTCTATCTCGAAGGAGGAAAAGAAAAAAGGGATAAATTTCAAGAGTATATTAATATTATTACAATTCATAAAACGAGGTAACATTCTCGTGATATTGTACGTTTTGACCAACGTATTCGACGTACTTAATTGGCTGCCGGACAAGTATGAACAAAGAAAATATTGACCAATGATCTGTGAATGTGAGGGAATTCAACATGAAATGCATGCAAACTGATTGCAGAAAATTTATTTGATCGACTCCCCAATCCAAGTGTTAACTTTGCGTACTTATTATACATATGTTAGAGATTATTATTTGCTCCTTTGCATGACGTAACTAATGAGGTAAGCGAAAGGTATACACTGTACAAGCCTTTAGGTCAAATGTTTTATATGAAAGTTCTTTTATATTAATAATTATTTATCTCTTGAATCCACTAGGATTTTAGGGTAAAAGTATTGACCAGTAAAGTATTAGCAAAATTCACATAGTTGTTGTTATTGTAGCAACTTGGAAATTGTGGGTTTGAGTGTGTATAAGTGTTGGAAAAAATTTGGTTTGAAGAGGTTTTTGTACAATATTAAATTTTTTAAATTTGACTCAATTTGTGATATTTATAGCATAAAACTTAATCGAATATGTATTTTTGTGTTTTCGAATAAGCGGATCCTTAATTTTTTTTGCTTTCAACCAAACGATTTTCTCCGCTATTCTCGTACTACTAATTGCTTCTAGTGTAGGCTCGAACCAATTAAACCAAAACACAAAATTAGAAAAATTTTCTTTTAGAGTGAAAATGGAACTCTCTTCTTTAATAGAAATCGGTAAAATTGTTATTCGAAAAATATATTTAAAAGTTGAGAATAAACTCTCTATTTTTCGACAAAATAACAAACTCTCAAAAGTTATGTTAATAGCTCTACCAAAGGTCATCTATTTATAAGAAGAAAAGGTAGAATCATTATAGAGTTGTAGAGTCGTAGGAGAGGGGTGAATGACTCACCCTTCTATTTCTACTATATTGCCGCCCCTTCATGTTATATAAGGGGTTTTGGGCCTTTCTCACATCGGGTCCAATTATGAGTACTTCCTAGGCCTTTTTTTACCCAAAATAAACTTTAATATTTACATATTAGATAACTTTCTCATCTCAATTTTACCCCTAATAAAATTTCGAGAAAATCCATTCAATATGTCACAACTCAACATGTTCACTATGATGTAATGGTTTATTTTCACTTTCAAGCTTCAAACAGTCCAAAATATGAACTCATTCTTCCATCATTTTTTAAATAATCCTATATAAGATTGCAAATTTCCATTTCCATTTTCATTTCTAGAAACCTACATTTATTTGCAAATCATTTTTCATTTCTCCATTTCGAAGAAAATCATAATCATTCTTGAATGTTTCTCATTTCTCTTTTTCTATTCATTTTGTTCATTTCTATTCCAACACGCAATTCATTTATGATTTCAACGAGCTAGGAGAGCGATCAATTGGACATATGTAGTTGAGGCTTAAATGATTTATAATTAAGTTTCGGCTTTTCGCCTATTAACTATAAACTTATTTAGTCACGAATTCATTCCACTATAGTATCGTGACTGAGCTCTCCCCAATGACATACCATTACGAAAGCAACTATTTAGTACTCGTCCAATGACCTTATCATAACTGTGTTACCTCATAAGATATCTTTGATCTCTTTGGGATAATATCCGTTCTCCCAAAATGATCATATTTTATCTCATGCTAACCATTACATCTTCCTTCATAAAAAGTCAATCACTATCAAATAGTGATCAAGTCATCATCCATCACAAAGACGAATGACCCTTGGCCACGTTTACTTTTCATCAACCATGTAACGCCAATGAGAGGATATCATTTACCCATATTTTGGGCTATGAATTCTACTATTGTGAATGATGCTACATACAACAGAAGTCGTACACCTAATGCAGTAGCTTTCGATTCCTTATATGTTTGAACTCAAGCTTTTACTTCCATTAAAGTGTACGAGTCACGCATACATAGTCTGCCATCCACTTAAGATTTAGATGTGCCACACTATGAACGTCACAAGTGAATAAATCCATAAACGATTCAGGATCTATTCTGCTTGAGTCATGTCCGATGTATTGTCTGTCCAATCAGCCACATCTATGTCTCTATCTTTTGGGAGCTATCTGCTTCGATGCCCAAGACAAGACATCTCCCCAATTGGACTTGATAGACGACATATCAGTTTTTCAATCGGTTTACTCATTTTCGATTAGACTAAGGACATGTTTAGGTTTGTCTACTAATACAAATTGTCTTTCTGTACTACGATCCGACTAGGTAATACCGCTTAGTATTAGTTAAACACAAGACAATCAAAGAGCAACGTTTGCTTCCTATTTTGCTTTATGCAAAACCCATGTGAGGACAATTATACAAAGCATATTAATGTAACCAATAAATTTGTTTTATTAACCAATCTTTTTGAAAAATTACAAGTGTATATTGACAAAAATACTGCACTTAGGGCATCAAATCCAACAATAAGCGCATAATATTGTCCGTTTAATGGATTTAAGAGGGGTATAAATATTTTAGGACTTATATGAAAAAGTTAAAAGTACTATCGTAATATCATATTAGGGTTAATTGCACCAAACGTTGTCAAGCTATGATTTAAGTTTTTAATTGTCTCTAATTTTTAAAACATTTTAACTAAACCTTCAATATATTAACACCAGCTTTAAGCATTAACTTGGGTATCAAAGTGTCAATTAGGTCTTTCTATTATAGCTTAAAATCAACTTGAGCATTAAATTTCTACTTGGATTTAACGTGGGGTATATTCAAAACATGTGGATCAAACTTTAAACACTTGTATACTTATTACATAGACAATTTGGACCCAACACGATAAAAAATAGAGTTCCATTAACATTAAGACTACTTTTCAGAACACGTCAAATCCAAGTAATGAGTGATAAATACAAATGTATTTAAAATTTTATTCATGCATTTTAAATTTTCTCCATGTCAAATTCAATTAACATTTAACACCTAAGTTGACGACTAAACTAATGAACAACCTAATTGATAGCTTAAGGGCTAGTTTAAAATTGGGACCATAATTTAGAGACATCTAATGTAATTAACCCATGATATTTGTTTACACCTTTTGAAACGCCACTTAAATCAACGAGAATAAAAGAGAAATGGAAGATTTAAAAGAAATAGGAAATGATCAAATAGTAAAGAATAAATCCCTAAAACGTTTCCTTTATAATTGATGTTGGCCTTCATACCTTAAGTTATTTGTGAACTATATCATCTTGCATGAGAACGCATGGTCCCTTCCTGATTAGTTGTGCTCTTATCAATCAAGATCATACTCAAGTACCCAATACCTTTTAAGCTCTCATTAATTGTTTGTATAGTATAGAACATCATTGACATTTATCTATAATTTCTTAAACTCTTATTATGAGACAAAAAAACAATTACAAAGGACGCGACAACATATAAAATAAGATTGAAACTCATTTTTAATCTCCATGGTAGTAAACCTCAGAAAGGCAAGATTGGTGATCCAGCTTAACTTGGGTGAAGCTTTTAAAGTTTCATATTATCTTTTTTGGTAAAATAAAATAGACAAAATAAAATTAACTACACAATAATTCTCTGAACAAGACTAACATTTGCTTGACCAGTAGGAGAAAGTACTAACACTTCCCTTGGAATCTCCTAAAAAATCTTTCATCCTTAGTTTGTATCAAAAGCCATTTTAGCCAAGCAATCAGTTGTTTTATTACAGTCCCTAGGAAAATGTTGAATGACACAAGATCTTGCGTTCACCAGTAGGTGAGGAATACATCTAATGAGGGCAGAGCTCGAACTTGTAAGAGAGGAATCCTGAATGGCCTTAACCACCTCCAAGCTATTAATTGAATCATCACACCATCATATTTCATGTTTTGGATGAGAGCTAATCCATGAAAAATACCTCACAATTCAACATCAAGGACTGAGCATTCACTTAAATATATGTTATATCCCATAATTAACTCTCTATTTCCATTTCATATGACTCATCTCGCTACAGCACTCTTAGAAACAATCTGAACTGCCCCATCAGTGCAAAGACTGATCCGACTTTCCAATACTTAGGCTACTGAAATTTATCCCTTCTGTCTAGATACGTCCTTGTAACGAACCCAAATTCTCGAGTCAATATTCAAGTGTTGACCTGGGTTGATGATGGATAAATTTATTCTGGGATTGGGTTTTGTTGGAATTAATTTGGGTGAATTTTGAAACTTCTTTAAGAAATTAAGGATGTTGGGAAGCTTGTGTGAAGTAAGCGGAAGATGTATGGCTAATATGGTGATTTTACCATTTTTGAATAAAAGTCTTCTCCCAATTAATGGGAAAAGATGGTTTGCCATATTGAGGTATGGGATAAAGTGAATTTGTCCTCATTTTTTCCTATATTATAATCACCCTATTTTTTTTCTTTCTACAATTCTTCATTTTTTTCTTCTTTTCTCCATCTATTTTCTTTAGTAAGTCGTGTACAGGGAAAGAGATTTGAGTGAGTTCTCACAATTTTTTATCTTCCAAATCTCAAAGAAGGTAAGGGTCTTGATCTAGCTTTTTTTTAAAGTTCCATGGAAAAAAATCTATATTCTTCAAGGATGAAGGTGGAGGTTATTGGGTGTTTAGGAGGGTTTGAGTTTGAGGAAGTCTATACCAATCTTCCCATATTTTATTTATTTATTTAAAGCATGTATTTTGCATCCTATCTACTCTCTTTTTTGTGGGAAATCTTGTGTGTTACATGATTATTAGTTAAAGAGGTTGGTGAATCTTCCAAATCTAAGGGTAAAGGCAAAGTGGTGGAGAGGTAGGCAAGAAACTTTGTTGGAAATCTAAGGGTAAAGGCAAAGTGGTGGAGAGGTAGGCAAGAAACTTTGTTGGTGCTCTTCCATCAATGTGGTACCCTCTAACTCTCCTATGCTTCTTGATAAGTCATAAATATGATGCTTGTGTGATAATGCATGCATGTTATATGTCTTTGGGTGGAAATCAAGTTTGGATGATTTAAAATGAAGCTAAAAACTTAGTTGTGAAATCTGTCAGAAACAAATTATTACATGAATAGTAAGTTTGAAAATTTTCCATAAATTCTGTAAAAATAATTAAGAAGTGATATATACATCGTTGTAACTGTGAGTCAGTCTAGTTTAGTTTAGAACAAATAGAGATTGATTTTTATTTTTATTTTAAAACTTATGTATTTTTTAGTATTGAAAGGTCATAAAAATCTGGCAGCAGAATTCTTATAAAACAAATTTAGTAGTGACTTTGAAAAATCACCAAAAATTTCACAAGATAAAATAGGAAGTGATCCTTATATCTCTATAACTGTACAGAAGTCTAGTTTTGTTTAAAACAAACGGTGCTCGATTTAGAGTTATATATTAAGAGTTGTTAATTTTTGAATGAGAAAAGGTCAGAATGCCAAGGTAGCGATCGTCACATCTCATTAGTTAATATTTTAATGGAATGATACACAAGTTGAAACAGTATGAGGCTCGAATGTCATGGTTGTAATTTTGTGATTATATGTTTGATGCTTTGTTTGCGCCACCTTCGGCTCTAACCTAACTAGTCGCCATGAATGGCGCCGGATAACCCTACGGACACCGAGATTATTTGACTAGCGCCATGAGTGGCGCGGACTATTCAGATACACGATTATTTGAGCAAGATGTGCAATCTAACAAGTTTGACAAGTTTGATATGCAAGTGATTTGGTTCGTAGATTTTGTAATGTACCGATTTAGACCTTAGTCCAAGCAGAGTTTCGAGACCACAAATCTAAAGTCAAAAAATATTTTAATATTATTTTTCATGTTTACAAGATATGATTGAGCATGTGTGAAAATTCTGTGTGAAAATTTTATTTATTGTGTGCTTAATTTGCAAAAAGGACTTAATCGCATAAAAAATAAAAGTTGTGTGCTAGTTGTTAAAGTGCTAGATTATCATGGCTTATTAATTGTAGAGTCCTTAAATTGAAATTACACATTTTAAGCATGCATGGATGGTTAAGGACATTAAAAAATACATGTTTTCTATGTTATATTAAAATGGGTAAAATACTAAAATGGGTATTAAAGTATAATAAATAAAACAAAAAGGAATTAAAAGCCATTATCATCTTCCTTAGCCGAATTTGAAGAAGAAAAAGAAAGCATTTATATTCATTTAGGGTTCGGTACTTGTGAGCTTCAATTGGTAAGCATTTTGAGCTCGGTTTTTGATAATTTCTACGTTTTTGTGATCGTTGCTTAAAGTAATATCAAGCCCATGCTTTAAATTTAGAATTTGATGATGATTTTGAGATATTCCATTGATGAATATGTGAGCTTTATGTTTCTAGATGGTGGAATATGAAAGTTTAATGTTGGGTTAACATAGTTTTTTGAATTTTTGATGAAATTGGCTATTTTGGGCTAAATTGTGAAAGTGAGTAATTGGAGGACTAAAATGTGAAATAAATGAAATGTGTGGACTTAGATGAAGTATATGGGTACAAATAAATTATGTGTATTTTGTGATTTTATGAAATAGGGACTAAAGTGTCAAAATGTGAAAATGTGAGGGTTATTTTTTAAAATGCCTAAAATATGAGTGTTTGGATTAAATTGAATGAATTGGTGAATGAATGAGCTTAATTTTAATATGTATAGACTAAGAAAGAAGACATTCGGATCGAGATCGAGGCAAAGACAAAGTGCTAATTAATCGATTATTCTCGATATTTTTACGTCTGAGGTAAGTTCGGATATAATAAAAATTGTTAAATTTGCATTTAAGTGCTATGAAATGAATGAGTTTGTAATTATTGAATTAAAAATGCTATGTGTGGAAATTGAGAAATGTGGCACTAAGTGTGCGTAATTAAAATTGGGACGAGGATAAATAGACTTGTATAATGCGAAGTAATGGAGGCCTCGACTTTATTGATTGGAACTATGTAATGCGATAATCGAGATTAATTTGATTTAAAATGAAGGAACTAAGTGTGCGATGATGTTTAAGCTTCAGCTATGAAATGGACACTAAGTGTGCGATTAAATCAAATGAATACTGAAGATCGAATGAAATGTGTCACTGAGCATTGCATAGCAAAAGAGTTAGTATACTAAGTGTTGGCACAGGTATGTACGGAACCTATGTGGTTGATGAATTTTTAAATGGGTAATTGGATAGTTGTGTGAGCATTTGGCTATGGATGAGATTGTGTATTCATGAGAACTAATCTATGTGATGGTTTATTTTGTATATTGAATTGAATTATTGAGTTAAATGTATTATATTACGAACTTACTAAGCTTTAGAGCTTACTGTGTGAATTGTTTATCTGTTCTACAGTGTTATTAAAGCTAGCTCAGATTCGGGGATCGTCAGTGACTCAATTACACTATCGGGTATCTATTTTGGTATTTTTGAAAGATGTATATATTCAGTATATGGCATGTATAGGCTAGTGATTATGGCATGTTTTGAGTTGTATAGTCTTGCCATGTGATATAGCTTGAAAGTTGAATGATGTTGGTATATAAATGTGTGGGTTATGTGAATGATAAAAATATTATATTTCATGCTTAAATTAGTTGATGAGAATGGTGGTTTAAGTGTGAATTTGTGGTATGAACTATATGATGCTTAACTTATATGATTTGGGATGTGAAAATGGTATTTTAGATGGACTTATTTGGGTAGAAATTGAGTATGGAAATAAATGGTGTAGTTGATGATTAATTGGTGCATACATCGCTATGATTTGGTTGTATTTGAAGCATGATTTGATATTGGTTTGATGCTTGTAGGTGATAACAAAGCGTGGATGGTAATTTGGCCTAGAAAATGGCCTATAATTGCCCACAAGGTTGAGCACACGGGCATGTAGCTCGACCGTGTCTTTCAAGTTTGCAAATTGAAGCAACTCAGACTCGACCACGGGCTAGCCACACGCAGGCAGGATGGTGGCCGTGTGGTGCAAGTCGATGTCGACCACGGGTGAGGCACACGGCGTGTCTCAGCAAAGTGTGGACAAGTCAAGATGTATGCCACAGCTTAGACACACGGACATGTGACCTCTGTAGCTTTGAAAAATCTTTAAATTTCTAAAAATTTCGTATGTGTTCGGTTTAGTCCCGACCCTTTTCTAACACGTGTTTAAGGTCTCAGAGACCTATTTAAGGGACTATATAAATGTGAATTAATATGTTTGGATATAAAATGATTTTAAATGTTCTAAAATGATCGGTAATGCCTCTTAACCCTATTTCGGATACTGATTACGGGTTATGGGTGTTCTGTATGTAATGACTCATGATTTAATTATTCGATACTCATGTCATGTTTCTATGTATACATTTGACTTGCATGCTTATATTTATGAATTGCTTGAAGTATGGTATATTTTTGTATACCATCGAGCCTCGTAAAGCTCAAGCCTTCAAATTGTCTTTATGTTCAGATTTGTAGTCTTTGTTTATAACACCCCTTACCCATGTTCTACGGTGGAACTAGATACGAGGCATTACCGAACTTATATTGATTAAACTTACAACTTTGGGCTATAAGATTTCGTTCCAACTTAAAAAATTTTCATTTACAATAATAATGTTCCTATTATGGGTCTACAAAACCCTAAACACATACTCAGGATATTTCGGGACCAAAGTGGGAGCTTTCAAACACTTAGGCTCTGTTTGTTTGGTGGAAAATGTTTTCCGAAAAACATTTTCCGGATTTTCCGGTGTTTGTTTGATGAAAAATGAATTCCTCCAAGAAAACATTTTACAAACACGGGTAAAATCCCTTCTTCATTTTTGGAAAACGTCTTACCAATTTTTTTTCCGTAAGACGTTTTCCAGCCTTTCCAAATCATCCGTAAGACGTTCTCCTTCTTCCGTTCTTCATTCCTTCTCCTTCCTTCTTTCTTTCTCTGCCAACAAATCTCTTTCTCTCTTTCTCAGAGCTTCAAAGAAGAAAGTTTGAAAAAAAAGAGAAAAATCTTAAATCGCAGGCATATTGAGTGGAATCAGAAATGAGAATGGGAAAGGAAAAGCATGGAAAAAGAAGGGAGCAAATCCATCTTCAATTTGTACCACTTCAGAGTTCTGTTGACAAAGAATTTTGGCACCGATTATCTTCTTTGAAGCTCAACAAGTTTGGCATTGACGATTCTCCTATTCCAATCTCCGGTACCAATCCCTTCTCTATCTTTTTCTTTAAGTCTAAATCTAACTTCTCACTCTCAATTCACTCAAAAATCTCATATATTTGTCCAAATTTTCCTTTTCAAAAATTCATTACAATTAATTGTTGATTGGACCAGGTTTGGTCCAAGTTTCTGTTGTTAAAGGCGACAATTAATGCCAAAGGTTTTCAATTTCAAAGCTTTGAGTGTTAAATTTAGCGTTTTTATGGTCCAAATTCGTTGTCCTTTTTTTTACAGGTTTCTATGCACCGTGCTTGCATCCTCAAGTATCGAATCATTTAACTCTTTTAGCCAAACCCCTGCCTTTTGACTCAAATAATGAATCAACAATACCGCTTGTTTTTCGGGGTAATCGAAATAGGTGCTCCGTTCCTAGCATTCTTTACAATACTAATACAATGGAAGGTTTTCATGCTTTGGATAAACAAGGCTTGCTCAAGGCAGAAGCGATGAAGGTAAAACAGTTTGAATTGTTTAGTGTAAGTGTGTTATGCAATTGTTTAATTTGATTAAAATCTTATTTGACAAGTTTATGTTTTGACTCAATTATGATGTTACTGACGAGATTAATTTTAAAATTATTATCTTGTCTCTTAGTTAATGCTCAATATATTACTAACTGGTTTCTTAGTTAATGCTCAATATGTTACTAACTGGTCTTTTCTTAGCCATTGATTCATTCTTACTTTAAGGTCTTACTGGAATAAAATATGCTTAGTGTAGTTGTTTTTGGCTCCTTTCTTAGAATGTATAAGGAATACCATCTTTGCAATTTGTTGTATCCTCGATATTAGTGATTAAGTGGATATGCCCATATGTTTTCTTTAAAATTTGAAGTACAATCCACTAATTTCTGTTGATATTAGGAGCTCTAATTTTTCATATCAAGAACAATCTTGATTCGATCCAGCTTAACGCCAATGATCAAGATAACTTTTAAGTGGAAGGTTTCTTATTTCCTTTAGTCCACTTTCCCTGATAAGAACCATTTGTTAATTACATTATTGAGGAAGAAAGAGTTTATTTGCATTGTGGTACTTCTAGTTAAAACTGATATGAGAATGCCATTGCTCTGTCGACAAATGGCATTCTTACCTGCCATGCTTGCTTGGCCTTGTTAATGTGTCCCTGTATTCTTATCAAATGTGTAATGGGGACACATGTCGTTGTATCTACAAGAATGATTATCAATTGTCTCTTAACTATGGGCCTAAAGTGCGTAAAATAGTTAATTTTATCAAGTAATCTATTTTCATTCTGCTTTTAGTTTCAGATCGCCTTTTGTTTATGTTTCCTTCCTCGTTTTTTACCCATTGCTGAACCTTTTATTTTTTCCTTAAAACAAATTAAGGTTTTGCTGGAGCAGCTAGACAGAGATGGTGTTGATAAGCTAGGAACTAGGCTTCTGCTTGCCACACTTTCGAAGATATATGGTTTACTGCAGACAACTTATGGAGGTTGATAAGCTAGTTACATATGGATGTAACTATACTAATGGATTATGGTGTCACTTAAAAATGTCAGATTTACCATGTCATTTTTACTATGGTTCTTCTGTAATTGATCTTTAATATTGTGCTGCCTTTTCAGTCCTAGCTGATTTGCAATAGCAGGTGTGTTCTTTAAGGTCTTAGCATTGAGGATTGGGTTTTTTATTATATGCCTGTTGATTATTGCTGTATGTTGAGGTTAAATCAGCTTAATTTCGAATGAGTTTGTTTGAGGTCTAATTAGCTTAATTTCGAATGAGTTTGTTCTTTGTGTTTTGCTAACAGGCTGTAGATATAAACAATCTTTAAACATATTGGATTTTGCTCAAAGAGTATTGATTCTCTGAAGATTTGAAGAGAAAGAATGGTGGCAATGAAATTGGAATTAACCAAAGATTAGTAAGCGAGCTCAAGATTCATGGCTTCGCTCTCCTGCATTGGAGGAGAAGTTCTTTTCCCATGTATGAAGATTTTATAAAATGCATAGTCTGAAATAGGAACATTGGTTGAAGCAAATGTACAAGAAGCTTTAACTTTGCAATTTGTCATCTTGCAGCTTATATAAGCAACAAAAGCTGTTTTTCTTTCTTGCTATAAAATAGTTGAACTAACTAAAAATTCACCAAAAAGGGTAGCATCAAAAGCATGTAAATTTCAATGTATCTGCTCAGGCAACTGGTCCTTAAATTCACTTCTAATGGATGATCAAATATTTACCAAAAATAAAGGGTTAATTAATAAAAATTTATTAATATGTATATAAAATTTATTAATAAATGTAAAAATAGCTTTTTCAAAAAATATTTTCAGGAAATCTGCCAAACAATAGAAAATATTTTACACAGATTCATCCAAACACCAGAAAATATTTTCAGTAAATCATTTTCCAAAAAAGTAAATCATTTTCCAAAAAACATTTTACTGGCAAACAAACGGAGCCTTAGAAAATTTTGACATGAAATAGTGTCACAAGCCCGTGTGAAGAGTGAGGCACGACCGTGTGGCATTTAGCACGCCCATGTTCCACACCCGTGGTCGACACTGACTTGCATCACACGGCCTATCACATGCCCGTGTATGACACCCGTGGTCGACACTGACTTATCCCACATGGCCTGTCACACTCCCGTGTGCCGATTAAAATTCCAATTCAAGGTGCAGACTTCACACAGCCTAGGCACACGCCCATGTCCCTGGCCGTACCTTCCACACGGCTATGTCTCTACCCGTGGAGTTTACTGACTTGCAAACCTAGCATGCTAGGGGACACACGACTGATCAACACGCCCATGAGGCTGACCGTGTGTCACACACGCCCATGTGTCTACCCGTGTGGACATTAAAGAGGCTATATTCCAAGCCAAATGCCACCCTACATAACAACCATACTTATGTCATCTCATTACAACATAACTCATGACCCTGAGGAACTTCCAAGAACTCAAATCAAAGTATCTACACAAGCATAAATTTCATGATTCAACCTCAATGAATATATAGAAACTTAACAAGTTTGGAAGAGTATTTATAAAATCAGGTTTAGGGACAAACCCATCCCTCGTTTGGAAGAGTATTTGGAGTGCGAAAGGTTTACTAGAATCTGTGTGCACTAGAAAGTTAGCACTGAGCTCAATATTTCAGTATGGAACAATGGTGGCTGCCAGGGAACTCTTACAAAGTATAGCCCCTAAATGTTAATGACACAATTAACATAGTGGCTGAACTTATTAATGGTAATAATCAAAAGTGGAAAGTGGGGCTGAACTTATTAATGGTAATAATCAAAAGTGGAAAGTGGGGCTAATTCACTCCTTATTCTCCCTGAGGAGGCCCAAAGGATCTTGTGTATCTCGCACTCACATCATCATTGGAAGCTACCTTGGTTTTGAAGGGTGAGAACTTCGGGCATACTTAGTCCAAATTAATGGCTACAAAATGCATATTTCAGGCACTTCTGATGTTAATGGCGCTACTTATTACAAGAAACTTTTACAAGAAGTCACGTCATTGAAAGTGCCAAACAAAATCAAAATTACATTTTAGAAATTCTTTCACAACTGTGTACCCTACAGAACCTATGTTCTAAGAGAATTGCTAATTCTATGACATGTCTGAGATGTTCCTCCACACTAAGTTTGCGGTGCATGTTGCTTGTGACTGTAGTTTTGCAAAGGTAGTTTGGGACAAAATGGGGCTGACTTGGTCTCCAATTCACACAGAAAGTAACATGGTAGAATAATTAGAGCACATATTTGCAAATTTTGATAGTGGCTAACGTACCAAAATAATCGTGGCAATTTGGGTTATTTGGTATTCTAGAAACAAATTTATTCATGAAGGTGTACAAAAAAAATGCTCAAGAGACTCATATCTTTATTGTCTCCTTTCTCGAGGAGCTGAATTTGATTTCCATGACACTCTTCATTAATGATTAATCGTACCTATTGCCCCTGACGTAAAAGTCAATCTCGATGCTGGAATTTTGCAAACATCGAACCAAGCAATTGCAGAAGTCATTATAAGAAACCATGAGGGACTAATTATGGCAGCATGTGTTCAAAACAATAAAGACATACCTAATGCTTTTGCAGTGGAGGCATTGGCATGCAATCAGGCATTATGATTTGCATTTTAATTGGGATTTCATTAGATCAAATTTGAAGGGGATTCTATCTCTAAAATAATAATAATAAAAGCCTAACATAGAAGGTGATAGATCATTAATTAGTGGCTACATTGAAAATGGGAAAAATTCTATTCAAACATTTCAAAATTGTAGGATCATGCATGTTCACATATAAGATAACACAGTAGCTGACAAAAGATGGTTTAAAAGTGGAGAACAGTACCTATTAGGTAGAAGTGGCTCCAATGGACAGAAGGGAGGTGTGAGGATTTCTGGGGATGAATTAGATAGATTTCTTTTCTTTTTTCTTTTGCTTTTTTTTTAATATAACTATAGGTGCGCTCATCGTTCTGCAGTCCGAATCTAATCTTATTTATGCCAAGGATGATATTCAAATAAAATTCTCCTAATAATAACGATTCCAAAATTTGAACTTAATCCAAACGTTTAGGAAAGAAGTCCAATTTCATTTTTTCGTTAAAGATTTAAAAGCGACCCACTTATTCTCCATTCGAGCAACTATCTCTTTCAAAACATAAAATAAAATTTACCCTAAACTTACCACTTGTTTTGAAAACAAATAATTACTTTCATTAAAAAGTAATTAGCAATTTCTTATTAGTACGAAAATATAAATGTATAAAGTTGTACTCATATCCCCAACCATTTCGTTAAAAATATTTACAAATTTCATATAAGTATGTCAAAATATAAATATAAATATTTGTATCCAATTTTAAATGTGCTTGAATTCATACATTCCTCGTTGTTACAGGCAACAACAACAATACTAATTAAGTTAAGGAATATAATACATATTTGTATTAGACACTTGTCTCTGTAATAATTAAAGCTCAATATAATATAACAATAATACCTTATCTCTGTTTTAATATTCTTATCTTAGCTCTGAGTTGAAGCCACAGGGAGAAGAAGGAAAATTAAGTTAACCACTAAATTAGTAAAAAAAAATGGAAGAACAGCTGTTGAACTCCATAATATTTCCATACTCTCAAAGTAATAGAAATTGAAATTATTACAGGAAATTCGACAAGAATTTGATTCAGAAACAAAGTAAAAAAGAAAAACTCCACAGACATCATAAATTAAAAGCATTATTAGGGCATAGTTTCTTGTCCATAATTCTCTTGTCAGAAAAGTTCAACCCCAGTAATATGATCATCAACACCTTTATCTGGCTTTGTAGATGATCATAGTGGGAGGTTGGAGAAGAAGAGCCACAATCAATGCTTTTTACCATGATCTTCTTCACCTCTGATCCTTCTTCTTCTTCATGATCAGCAAGTAAATGAGGTGGAGGAAACTCCAATTCCTCCTCTTCCCATTCTAGATAATCAGTTCCTGCCATTGCTAATGCTTCTATTGAAACTGACATCACTTTTTTTTATCAAGATATGTTGTGATTTTTTCCTGCTGTTTCAATATTTGCTCTTTGCAACAAGAACCAAATAAAAGCATATTTATAATATGAATATTCATGTTTATTTTCCACAATTTATTATATTTTGATTCAGTCTTATAAAAAAAAATTCACGGATTTCATACAAATCAAATGCAATTACCAGATAATTTTAATAAGTAAATAAAAAGGCAATAGTCTCGTGATTTATAGCCATGACGCAAGCTTTTAGCTGATGCATGTATTCGCCTATGGTGAACTGATTAAAGTCTAATGATGACGTAATCTTTTGATGGTATAATCATAAACCAACATCAAGTGGAAAATGGGGTTTAATTAAGATATTTATTGCAAATAATCTTACCATACAATATTTTGATCATGGAAACGTTGACCCAGATCTTGCTTCCCCTCGAACTGATACACATGGAAAAATCAGCTTCATTGAGGGAAGCCATAATGCAAGCTTGATAGCTCCACTAATTGACGCTCTCTACATTATCTCATACAAAAGGAAACAATAAATTCCACATATAACAGACTTTATAATATTTAGTTTCTTATTATTAAAAAAAATTCCATATTTGTTGTATCTAATAAGAAAGAAATGATCAACCATATAAGTACAAGTTAAAATTCCATTAACACTTTGTTCATCATCTTTTATCTCTACCACAATTATCTCCTTCTTGAACAACAATTTTCTCATTATTCATATTGTAACGACCCAAATTTTAATGGTATCGAAAAATATGATTTTGGGACCTATTTTCGTAAGTCGAGTCTATAAATAATAATTAGAGATATTTATAGTATTGTTATATTGATGAATTAAAATTTGGTTAAATAATTTAATCTGAAATTATAATTAATTAAGGCTTAAGGACTAAATTATAAATATTTAATCGCTATAAATTTTAATTAGAAAAAACTTGGAGACTTAAATAAATTAAAATGAAAAATAAACCAATTCTAGATTGATGTTAGTGGGCGGTGATGAAACTAGTTTAATTACAATTAAACCATAGTATAAAGAGAAAATGAAATGGGAAGAGAGATGAAATGCTGTCATCTTCTTACCCAAAATCATAGCAACCAAAGAAGAAGGGGAAAAAAAAAAAAGAAAAGAAAGAAAGGTTAAGGTTTTGCAAGCATTCGACCATAAAATTAGGTATGGAAATTAAATTTAGTCTTTTTCTTATAATTTTTTATAGATTTGAGGACATGGGAGTTTGATTTAACTAGTTCATTAACTGTTAAAGTTTTAAGAAGTTTTCATTGTTGAGAATTAGATGAAATTAGTGTGAAATTATTAGAAATTAATCTTAGTATATGAAAAGAATTAAATTGTAAAGTTTAATTGTTAGTTTTGTACATTAGAGACTAAATTGAATAAAATCAAAAAAAATTATAAAATGTTGATAGGAATAGAAAATAGAATGTCCCTAATGAATTTTGGTGAAATCATATTTTAATCCGAAGCCTTAAATTAAAAGTTATACATGTCTCGATTTTAAGGACTAAATTGAATATATTGCAAATATATGTAAATTGGTATTTGATTATGAATAGGTTAGAAATTGATAATGTGATATTTTTTGTGACTATTCGTAACTAACGTTGACTTAGAACCTTTGAGAGGGAAAGGAAAAGCGAAAGTTGTCGACGAATAACACAAGACCGCAATCTGTACATTTATGATTTAGGATTGTATTAATTGATTGTGATTGCCAAAATAGAGGACTAAAATGGAAAAAATGTAAAATAGCATGAAATGTTCAAAATATGATATGTGCTATGAGATTGAATGAAAATGTATTGAATGACATGAAGTATATGTGATATGTTAATAGAATGGATTGTGATAGTGAATATATTTGATAAATGGTAATTGTACTAAATTGTAAATGAGTTGAATATGGTACCCTATTAGTCGCTTAGGTCAGATCGAATATAGTTGGTATGCCATAATATTAATTTATGTACAAGATTATGCGCTTAGCGCTAAGATGCACTTCGTGCATCGGGATGCTTTTGTACACTAATATGCATTTTATGTGCCGCCACGTAACAACCTCGACGTAAACCGAACGATCGCAACCCGAGTATGAAAACGGAAAACACCCAATAATAAAAGAATGCAAGTGGGACTTCATTCGCTCGCCAATTCGGTAGGTTAAACAAATTTAACTTGATATCGACATCCAAACGCACATGTAACTAAGGCTCCATTTGTTTCACTAAAATGACTTCTGAAAATGATTTAAAAATAATTTACTTTTTGGAAAAACTAATATTTTCGGTGTTTGGTTGAATCTGTAAAATATTTTCGTTATTTGATAGATTTCTTAAAATATTTCATAAAAGCATTTTCAATTAAACAAACATACATTTGAGATTTTCTTCTTTTTTTCATTGTTTAATTGAATTTATTTTTATCTATAATTTTATATTTTAAATTGTTTTTGCATATATAAAAATATTATGTTAAATTCAGATTCATTGCAACGTCATTTTTAATTATATGACTACTAAGTGAGTATTTTTATTTAAAAATGTGACATCAACAAAATTGACAAAAAATTTAACGATGTCAACAATTGGACTTGATTTTTAATTTGAAAAGTAAAGGGACTAAATTCTTAAAAATAAAAGTACAAAGACTAAATTACAAAACATTAAAATATTTATACTACAAAACATTTATTAGAAATATAATTATAATTGTAATAAATATTTATTATTAAAATATTAATATTAAATTTTTCAATAATATGTGAATAATATTATTTAAAATTATTATTTTAAAATTTATTATTAAAATAAAATTGACATATTAAATAATTTATTAAAATAATAATTTATATTTATTATATTAATAATTTATTATAGGACTAAATATAAATATTTATGTATGTTTAATAATATTGAAAATATAATATTTTAAATATTTTAAAAATAAAAATAAAATTATTATCAATATAATAATATTAAGCTTGATTTAAATTAATTTTATATAAAAATAAAATTATCTATAGATGAACTCTTTTCCTAAAAATAATTTATGTTTTTAAAATAATAAGTTATTTTACAGGAAAAAATGGCTTATTTTACCTTGACTATAAGTCATTTTTGTTGACCAAACTATTTTCTATAAAACAAACACAAGAAAATACAAAAAAAATTCCTAAAACTTTTACATGTAAATAAATGACCCTAAATAGATTGATTTATCCCGATCATTTAATTTATGAAGCAAAGGTTCAACAAGTATTTAATGTCGAGATGCGTAATTACAAAAATAGGCATTACCGTATTACTGACCTCAAGCATCTTAACCTCCGGACACCCAAATTATTCAAGCATCGAATGAACATCAATGACTCTAATGCATTGTTAAGATAAAACTACAAACACATTAAGAGTGCATTTCGACACCCAAATTATTCTTCAACCTTCATTTACTAACACATGCAACTTTAATCAATCCATCGACTAACTTCGATCAAAGATAAAAGAAACTTCATTGGCGTAGAATTCTTATAAAACAAATTTAGTAGTGACTTTGAAAATCACCAAAATTTCACAAGATAAAATAGGAAGTGATCCTTATATCCCTATAATCGCATGTAAGTCTAGTTTTGTTTAAAACAAACGGTGCTCGATTTAGAGTTATATATTAAGAGTTGTTAATTTTGAATGAGAAAAGGTCGAATGTCAAGGTAGCGATCGTCACATCCCATTAGTTAATATTTTAATGGAATGATACGCAAGTTGAAACAAGTATGAGGCTCAAATGTCATGGTTGTAATTTTGTGATTATATGTTTGATGCTTTGTTTGCGCTCCACCTTTCTGCTCTAACCTAACTAGTCGCCATGAATGGCGCCGGATAACCCTACGGACACCCGAGATTATTTGACTAGCGGCCATGAGTGGCGCGAGACTATTCAGATACCCTATTATTTGAGCAGTATGTGCAATCTAACAAGTTTGACAAGTTTGATATGCAAGTGATTTGGTTATGTAGATTTTGTAATGACCGATTTAGACCTTAGTCCTAATAAAGGGTTTCGAGACCACAAATCTAAAGTCAAAAAATATTTTAATATTATTTTTCATGTTTGCAGATATGATTGAGCATGTGTGAAAATTCTGTGTGAAAATTTTATTTATTGTGTGCTTAATTTGCAAAAAGGACTTAATCGCTTAAAAAATAAAAGTTGTGTGCTAGTTGTTAAAGTGCTAGATTATCATGGCTTATTAATTGTAGAGTCCTTAAATTGAAATTACACATTTTAAGCATGCATGGATGGTTAAGGACATTAAAAATACATGTTTTCTATGTTATATTAAAATGGGTAAAATAGTAAAATGTGTATTAAAGTATAATAAATAAAACAAAAGGAATTAAAAGCCATTATCATCTTCCTTAGCGAATTTGAAGAAGAAAAGAAAGCATTTATATTCATTTAGGTTCGGTGACTTGTGAGCTTCAATTGGTAAGCATTTTGAGCTCGGTTTTGATAATTTCTACGTTTTGTGATCGTTGCTTAAAGTATTATCAAGCCTATGCTTTAACTTTAGAATTTGATGATGATTTTGAGATATGCCATTGATGAATATGTGAGCTTTATGTTTCTAGATGGTGGAATATGAAAGTTTAATGTTGGGTTAACATAGTTTTTTGAATTTTTGATGAAATTGGCTATTTTGGGCTAAATTGTGAAAGTGAGTAATTGGAGGACTAAAATGTGAAATAAATGAAATGTGTGGACTTAGATGAAGTATATGGGTACAAAGAAATTATGTGTATTTTGTGATTTTATGAAATAGGGACTAAAGTGTCGAAATGTGAAAATGTGAGGGCTATTTTTTAAAATGCCTAAAATATGAGTGTTTGGATTAAATTGAATGAATTGTGAATGAATGAGCTTAATTTTAATATGTATAGACCAAGAAAGAAGACATTTGGATCGAGATCGAGGCAAAGACAAAGTGTTGATTAATCGATTATTCTCGATATTTTTACGTCTGAGGTAAGTTCGGATATAATAAAATTGTTAAATTTACATTTAAGTGCTATGAAATGAATGATTTTGTAATTATTGAATTAAAAATGCTATGTGTGGAAATTGAGAAATGTGGCACTAAGTGTGCGTAATTAAAATTGGGACGAGGATAAATAGACCGTAAATGCGAAGTAATGGAGGCCTCGGCTTTATTGATTGGAACTATGTGTGCGATAATCGAGATTAATTTGATTTAAAATGAAGTAACTAAGTGTGCGATGATGTTTAAGCTTCACTATGAAATGGACACTAAGTGTGCGATTAAATCAAATGAATACTGAAGATCGAATGAAATGTGTCACTGAGCATTGCATAGCAAAAGAGTTAGTATACTAAGTGTTGGCACAGGTATGTACGGAACCTATGTGGTTGATGAATTTTTAAATGGGTAATTGGATAGTTGTATGAGCATTTGGCTATGGATGAGATTGTGTATTCATGAGAACTAATCTATGTGATGGTTTATTTTGTATATTGAATTGAATTATTGAGTTAAATGTATTATATTACGAACTTACTAATCTTTAGAGCTTACTGTGTGAATTGTTTATCTGTTCTACAGTGTTATTAAAGCTAGCTCAGATTCGGGGATCGTCAGTGACTCAATTACACTATCGGTATCTATTTTGGTATTTTTGAAAGATGTATATATTCAAGATATGGCATGTATAGGCTAGTGATTATGGCATGTTTTGAGTTGTATAGTCTTGCCATGTGATATAGCTTGAAAGTTGAATGATGTTGGTATATAAATGTGTGGGTTATGTGAATGATAAAAATAGTATATTTCATGATTAAATTAGTTGATGAGAATGGTGGTTTAAGTGTGAATTTGTGGTATGAACTATATGATGCTTAACTTATATGATTTGGGATGTGAAAATGGTATTTTAGATGGACTTATTTGGGTAGAAATTGAGTATGGAAATAAATGGTGTAGTTGATGATTAATTGGTGCATACATCGCTATGATTTGGTTGCATTTGAAGCATGATTTGATATTGGTTTGATGCTTGTAGGTGATTACAAAGCGTGGATGGTAATTTGGCCTAGAAAATGGCCTATAATTGCCCACAAGGTTGAGCACACGGGCATGTGGCTCGACCGTGTCTTTCAAGTTTGCAAATTGAAGCAACTCAGACTCAACCACGGGCTAGCCACACGGCGTGCAGGATGGCCGGTGTGGTGCAAGTCGATGTCGACCACGGTGAGGCACAGGCGTGTCTCGGCGGTGTGGACAAGTCAAGATGTATGCCACAGCTTAGACACACCGGACGTGTGACCTCTGTAGCTTTGAAAAATCTTTAAATTTCTAAAAATTTCGTATGTGTTCGGTTTAGTCCTGGCCCTTTTCTAACACGTGTTTAAGGTCTCGTAGACCAATTTAAGGGACTATATAAATGTGAATTAATATGTTTGGATATGAAATGATTTTAAATGTTCTAAAATGATCGGTAATGCCTCTTAACCCTATTTCGGATACGGTTACGGGTTATGGGTGTTACAGATGTAATGACTCATGATTTAATTATTCGATACTCATGTCATGTTTCTATGTATACATTTGATTTGCATGCTTATATTTATGAATTGCTTGTAGTATGGTATATTTTTTGTATACCACTGAGCCTGTAAAGCTCAGCCTTCAAATTGTCTTTATGTTCAGATTTGTAGTCTTTGTTTGTAACACCCCTTACCCATGTTCTACGGTGGAACTGGATACGAGGCATTACCGAACTTATATTGATTAAACTTACAACTTTGGTCTATAAGATTTCGTTCCAACTTAAAAAATTTTCATTTACAATAATAATGTTCCTATTATGGGTCTACAAAACCCTAAACACATACTCGTGGATATTTGGGACCAAACCTAAGCTTTGAAACACTTAGGCTCGTTTGTTTGGTGGAAAATGTTTTCCGAAAAACATTTTCCAGATTTTTCGGTGTTTGTTTGATGAAAAATGAATTCCTCCAGGAAAACATTTTACAAACACGGGTAAAATCCCTTCTTCATTTTTGGAAAACGTCTTACCAATTTTTTTTCGTAAGACGTTTTCCACAGCTTTCCCCGTCATCAAGGTAAGACGTTCTCCTTCTTCCCTTCTTCATTCCTTCTCCTTCCTTCTTTCTTTCTCTGCCAACAAATCTCTTTCTCTCTTTCTCAGAGCTTCAAAGAAGAAAGTTTGAAAAAAAAGAGAAAAATCTTAAATCGCAGGCATATTGAGTGGAATCAGAAATGAGAATGGGAAAGGAAAAGCATGGAAAAAGAAGGGAGCAAATCCATCTTCAATTTGCACCACTTCAGAGTTCTGTTGACAAAGAATTTTGGCACCGATTATCTTCTTTGAAGCTCAACAAGTTTGGCATCGACGATTCTCCTATTCCAATCTCCGGTACCAATCCCTTCTCTATCTTTTTCTTTAAGTCTGAATTTAACTTCTCACTCTCAATTCACTCAAAAATCTCATATATTTGTCCAAATTTTCCTTTTCAAAAATTCATTACAATTAATTGTTGATTGGACCAGGTTTGGTCCAAGTTTCTGTTGTTAAAGGCGACAATTAATGCCAAAGGTTTTCAATTTCGAAGCTTTGAGTGTTAAATTTAGCGTTTTTATGGTCCAAATTCGTTGTCCTTTTTTTTGCAGTGTTTCTATGCACCGTGGTTGCATCCTCAAGTATCGAATCATTTAACTCTTTTAGCCGAACCCCGCTTTTGACTCAAATAATGAATCAACAATACCGCTTGTTATTCGGGTAATCAAATAGGTGCTTCGCTCCTAGCATTCTTTACAATACTAATACAATGGAAGGTTTTCATGCTTTGGATAAACAAGGCTTGCTCAAGGCGAAGCGATGAAGGTAAAACAGTTTGAATTGTTTAGTGTAAGTGTGTTATGCAATTGTTTAATTTGATTAAACTCTTATTTGACAAGTTTATGTTTTGACTCAATTATGATGTTACTGACAAGATTAATTTTAAAATCATTATCTTGTCTCTTAGTTAATGCTCAATATATTACTAACTGGTTTCTTAGTTAATGCTCAATATGTTACTAACTGGTCTTTTCTTAGCCATTGATTCATTCTTACTTTAAGGTCTTACTGGAATAAAATATGCTTAGTGTAGTTGTTTTTGGCTCCTTTCTTAGAATGTATAAGGAATACCATCTTTGCAATTTGTTGTATCCTGATATTAGTGATTAAGTGGATATGCCCATATGTTTTTCTTTAAAAATTTGAAGTACAATCCAGCTAATTCTGTTGATATTAGGAGCTCTAATTTTTCATATCTGTAACAATCTTGATTCAATCCAATTAACGTCAATGATCAAGATAACTTTTAAGTGGAAGGTTTCTTATTCCTTTAGTCCACTTTCCCTGATAAGAACCATTTGTTAATTACATTATTGAGGAAGAAAGAGTTTATTTGCATTGTGGTACTTCTAGTTAAATCGATATGAGAATGCCATTGCTCGGTCGACAAATGGCATTCTTACCGCCATGCTTGCTTGGCCTTGTTAATGTGTCCCCGTATTCTTATCAAATGTGTAATGGGGACACATGTCGTTGTATCTACAAGAATGATTATCAATTGTCTCTTAACTATGGGCCTAAAGTGCGTAAAATAGTTAATTTTATCAAGTAATCTATTTTCATTCTATTTTAGTTTCTGATCGCCTTTTGTTTATGTTTCCTTCCTCGCTTTTTACCCATTGATGAACCTTTTATTTTTCCTTAAAACAAATTAAGGTTTTTTTGGAGCGACTAGACAGAGATGGTGTTGATGAGCTAGGAACTAGGCTTCGCTTGCCACACTTTCAAGATATATGGTTTATCGCAGACGACTTATGGAGGTTGATAAGCTAGTTACATATGGATGTAACTATACTAATGGATTATGGTGTCACTTAAAATGTCGATTTACCATGTCATTTTTACTATGGTTCTTCGTAATTGATCTTTAATATTGTGTCAGCTTTTCAGGTCCTAGTGATTTGCAATAGCGGTGTGTTCTTTAAGGTCTTAGCATTGAGGATTGGGTTTTTATTATGAGGATTGGTGATTATTGTTGATTATTGTATGTTGAGGTTAAATCACTTAATTTCGAATGAGTTTGTTTGAGGTCTAATTAGCTTAATTTGAATGAGTTTGTTCTTTGTGCTTTGCTAACAGTGTAGATATAAACAATCTTTAAACATATTGGATTTTGCTCAAAGAGTATTGATTCTCAAGATTTGAAGAGAAAGAATGGTGGCGATGAAATTGGAATTAACCAAAGATTAGTAAGCGAGCTCAAGATCCATGGCTTCGCTCTCCTGCATTGGAGGAGAAGTTCTTTTCCCATGTATGAAGATTTTATAAAATGCATAGTCTAAAATAGGAACATTGGTTGAAGCAAATGTACAAGAAGCTTTAACTTTGCAATTTGTCATCTTGCGACTTATATAAGCAACAAAAGCTATTTTTCTTTCTTGCTATAAAATAGTTGAACTAACTAAAATTCACCAAAAGGGTAGCATCAAAAGCATGTAAATTTCAATGTATCTCGCCAGTAACTGGTCCTTAAATTCACTTCTAATGGATGATCAAATATTTGCCAAAAATCAAGGGTTAATTAATAAAATTTATTAATATGTATATAAAATTTATTAATAAATGTAAAAATAGCTTTTCAAAAATATTTTAGAAATCGCTAAACAATAGAAAATATTTTACACAGATTCATCCAAACACCAGAAAATATTTTCAGTAAATCATTTTCCAAAAAGTAAATCATTTTCCGTAAATCATTTTCCAAAAACATTTTCTTGGCAAACAAACGGAGCCTTAGAAAATTTTGACATGAAATAGTGTCACAAGCCCGTGTGAAGAGTGAGGCACAACCGTGTGGCATTTAGCACGCCCATGTTCCCACACCGTGGTCGACATCGACTTGCATCACACGGCCTATCACATGCCCGTGTATGACACCCGTGGTCGACAATCGACTTATCCCACACTACTGTCACACGCCTGTGCCGATTAAAATTCCAATTCAAGGTGCAGACTTCACACGCCCTAGGCACACGCCCATGTCCCCGGCAGTACCTTCCACACTACCGTGTCTCTACCGTGGAGTTTATCGACTTGCAAACCTAGCATGCCGGAGGACACACGGTGATCAACACGCCCATGAGGCTGACCGTGTCACACACGCCCATGTGTCTACCCGTGTGGACATTAAAGAGGCTATATTCCAAGCCAAATGCCACCCTACATAACAACCATACTTATGTCATCTCATTACAACATAACTCATGACCCTAAGGAACTTCCAAGAACTCAAATCAAAGTATCTACACAAGCATAAATTTCATGATTCAACCTCAATGAATATATAGAAACTTAACAAGTATTGGCCCAATTCCAATGACCATTTACAAAATAAATTTGATAACATAAATAGACAACACTTTGGCTAACTAATGTGACATAAAAAAACATCCAAGTCCTATACATGCCATACTCAAAATAAGTCTAACTTGATATACCAAAGAGATGTCGATAGTGTGATTTTTGAACTTCGACGTCCCACGATTCTCGAGTTACCTTGGCAATACTACAAGGAAAAGGGAAATGAGGGGGGTAATCACAAAGCTTAGTAAGTTTGCATAAAAATAAATAACAACAATAAGCTCATAATGATATCCATCCACGGCATTATATAACCACAAAAAGTGATAAGCACTTTGTCGTAACTTCCTCGTACTTGTTATTATCTAGTACATACCATGACACATATCGTAAATGTTCCTCATGAATTACTCACGGGTACCTGTATTCACTCAATCACATAGCTTTAATACAAATCTCATTTCTATTTCAAAGCTTGTCTAATTATCCCATTAAATCACTAGGGATATTCAAAGACGCATATTCATTGTTTTAACATAAACGCGAAGCCAACACCACATCCCAGATGTGGTCTTACATGGGAATACCTCTGAATACCGATGCCATATCTTAGATATGGTCTTATACGGAACCTCACATCAAGTATCGATGCCATGTCCTGGATATGGTTTTATACGATTCTCATATTCAATATCGAATCCATAACCCAGATATGGTCTTATACGGAACCTCAATTTGGTGTCGAGGCCATGTCCCCGACATGGTCTTATACGCGACCTTATCCATCTCATGTCTCGATGATAGTATTCTCACATTCATTATAGTCCAACCGGACTTCAACATCTCAACTTTCTCATCCAACACCAAATACTCAATTTCATAGAATATCATATATCATTATAATATCAAACATTCTCAAACATACTAGCATAAATGTTTAATTTATCATATACGAACTTACCCCGATTTCAAAATAGGCTAGATTGTCAATCTAGTCCGATATTTTGTTCTTTCCCCAATCGAGGTTGATTCTTGGTTCTTCTTGCTCTATAATAGCAAATTAGCTCATTTAATTATCACATTAATAAATACATTTCAATAATCATGCTTTGGAAAAATTACTATTTTGCCCTTAAACTTTTAAAAAATGACCATTTTACCCCTAGGCTCGGTAAACAATTCTAATCAAATTTATACTTTTAAAAAGCCTAGGTGAACATTTATTTTTCTTATGGTTATCATCAAAACCCAAAATTTTACACATTTACAACAAATTTTACAACATTTACAAAATGGTTCATTTAGGTGTTTTCATGGTAACACTTTTCACAAAAGTTGTTTATTAAACATCTATGACTCATTTTCTTCCATAAAAATGCAACAAACAACTTAAAAGCTCACATGTCAAAACTCTAAACTTTTCACCATATTGCAAGATAGTCCCCTCTTTAGAAAGCTTAAGCTTTAGAGGTTCCAAAAGTACAACTATCATCAAGAAAAACCATTAAAATCACTTAATTGTAGGGAGAAGAGTGTGCTAAAATTTTGAGCTTTCAAACCCCTATTTGCTGCTAATTTTTGGTGGAGAAATGAAGGAGAAAAGATGATATCTTTTCTTTCTTTATTTTTAATATAAAAGTCTCAATTTAGTCCACCTAACACACCGACTTGACCAAATTTGACCTCTTTTGTCCCCTATGGCAAGCCAACCCTTATTTAAGGGGCTAATTGCCCTTTAAAGACCTCAAATTAATATTCTATGGCTATTAGGCACCTTTAGCTCATAAAATTAAACTTTCGCACTTTATGCGATTTAGTCTATTTTCTCAATTAAGCATGAAATCGCTAAAATTAAAGCACCAAAATTTTCATGAAAATTATTTTTTTCTAACCTCAGATTAGTGGTTCCAAACCACTGTTTCAGCTAGCCCTTAAATTGGGCTGTTACATTGTTCATGTCCGAGGAACATCATCTATAAAAGACTTCTAGCATCACGTATTCAGAGTACAATACCTTATCTATTAATGGGCATTGTATTCCTAAGGCCTTACTTGTATTTTATTTTGTAAATCTGTAACTCATTTATCATTTTTGTTATTTTGACTATTTTGATATACGATGATATTGAAGCTCTACATATTTTGTATAACTACTTTTATTACTATTGTTAGTATAACTATGTATAGTATTTTCTCTTATATAAAATGTATTTCAATGTTTTAAATTATTTGAAAATTTTGTTAGGTTGCTTCAGTAACCTGATGTAACGCCTTAGCATTCGGGTACTCCATATTCGAGATTAAGGTGTTACATTTAGTGGTATTAGAGGAAGGTTTAGTCAGTTCTAGGACCAGCTGGTCAGTCGTAGTAAGGTGTCGATGAATACATGCCCCTAATTTTAAGAATGTATTCTTCTAAGACTGGAAGTCTGATGATTCTTTTCTTTTCTGTTTCATCTTCAGATTCGACATACCGATGATTCAAATCATAGCCATCGGGCTAGGGAGGAGAGTCATGCTTCTCCGATGGATGATACGGGAGATGAGTTTGTCCCGAACACCGACGACTTTGACATTCTAATGGGTTCGGGCGTGGATGAGGCAGCTTACTTCTAGAATATTAATTTTTCACTACATCGTATCCTTTAAGTGATCTCGAGGCTTCAACCTACCCCACATGCTCCACTACTACTTGTCGTTCCATAAAACTCTGATAGAGAGATTTCACAGATGTAAGGCAGATGACTTTTATGGCACCAACAAGAATGACCCGATAGCTGCTAATCAATGGTTGAGGGACACTGAGAACTTTGAGTTCGCTCCATTTTACCTCTGAGGGTAACTTAGAATGTATGATCCCATTGTTGAAGGGTGATGCATATGATTGGTAGGAGACGATCAAGATGGTTTTACAGCCATAGCTGCCGACGTGGGATCAATTCTTGTCCGAGTTTTAAGGGAAGTACATTGGTTAGGCATATATGGATGACTTGATGATGCAGTTTTCACAACTAGTCCAGGGAAATCAATCAGTGTATGAGTATGGGAGGGACTTTCTACGATTGAGTGGCTTTGCCCCTAAGTTAGTGGCTTCTAAGAGTCTTAGGTGTAGGAGATTCCGTTAGGGGCTGCACATTAATATTCACACTTATTTGGCGGTAGACCAGCACGAGGTATTTTCAAAATTGGTACGTTAAGATAAAGCTATAGAGAGGGTTTTAGGTATGAGATTGAGCTCGTCAGCCAAGTCTAGTATCTAGAGTAAGAGGGCTTCTGACACTACGAGTCCATTTTAGATAGCAGCCAAGAGGATTCAGGATTCTAGAGGATTTAGGAGAGCCCAATCGACATAGTCTCAGAGCTCCACCACCACCTGTCATTCCACAGGAGACTCCGATAAAGAGATTTCACAGATATAAGGTAGATGACTTTTATGGCACTAGGGAGAATGACCCAATAGTTGCTAGTAAGTGGTGAGGGACACATTGAGGACTTTGAGGCCACTCCATTTTACCTCTGAGGGTAACTTAGAGTGTATTATCTCATTATTGAAGGGTGATGCATATGATTGGTAAGAGATGGTTTTACAGCCAGAGCTGCCGACATGGGATCAATTCTTGTCCGAGTTTTGAGGGAAGTACAACTGTTAGGTATATATGGATAACTTGAGGATGCAATTTTCACTACTAGTCCAGGGCAATCGATCGGTGTATGAGTACGAGAGGGACTTTCTGCGATTGAGTGGCTTTGCCCCTGAGTTAGTGGCTTCTGAGAGTCTTAGGTGTAAGAGATTCTATTAGGGGTTGCATATTGATATTCACACTTATTTGGCGGTAAACCCGCCTGAGGTATTTTCAAAATTGGTACGACAAGCTAAAGCTATAGAGAGGGTTCTAGGTATGAGATTGAGCTCGTCAGCCGAATCTAGTATCTACAGTAAAAGGGCTTCTAACATTATGAGTCCATGTTAGATAGAAGCCAAGAGGATTAGGGATTCTAGAGGATTTAAGAAAGCTCCATCAACATAGTCTCAAAGCTCCACCACCACCTGTCGTTCCACAGGAGACTTCGATAGCGAGATTTCGCAGATGTAAGCAGATGACTTTTATGGCACCAGCGAGAATGACCCAATAGCTGCTAGTCAGTGGTTGAGAGGACACACTGAGGACTTTTAGGTCGCTCCATTTTACCTCTGAGGGTAACTTAGAGTGCCTTATCTCATTATTGAAGGGTGATGCATATGATTGGTAAGAAATGGTCGAGATGGTTTTACAGCCAGAGCTACCGACGTGGGATCAATTCTTGTTAGAGTTCGAGGGAATTACATCGATTAGGCATATATAGATGATTTGAGGATGGAGTTTTCACGACTAGTCCAGGGCAATCGATAGGTGTATGAGTACGAGAGGGACTTTCTGCAATTGAATGGCTTCGCCCCTAAGTCAGTGGCTTCTGAGGGTCTTAGGTGTAGAAGATTCCGTTAGGGGTTGCCCATTGATATTCACACTCATTTGGTGGTAAGCCCACCCTAAAATTTTTCAAAATTGGTAAGGCAAGCTAAAGCTATAGAGAGGGTTCTAGGTATGAGATTGAGCTCATTAACTGAGTCTAGTATCTAGAGTAAGAGGGCTTTTGACACTACTAGTCCGTCTTAGATAGCAGCCAAGAGGATTCAAGATTCTAGAGGATTTAGGAGAGCCCCTTCGACATAGTCTCAGAGCTCCACCACCACCTGTCGTTCAACAGGAGACTCCGATAGAGAGATTTCGCAGATGTAAGGTAGATGACTTTTATGGCACCAGCGAGAATGACCCGATAGCTATTAGTCAATGGTTGAGGGACACACTGAGGACTTTGAGGTCGCTTCATTTTACCTCTGAGGGTAATTTTGAGTGCATTATCTCATTGTTGAAGGGTGATGCATATGATTGGTAAGAGACTGTCGAGATAGTTTTACAGCCAGAGTTGCCGACGTGGGATCAATTCTTGTTAGAGTTCTAAGGGAATTACATCGGTTAGGCATATATGGATGACTTGAGGATAGAGTTTTCAAGACTAGTCTAGGGTAATCGATTGGTGTATGAGTACGAGAGGGACTTTCTGCGATTGAGTGGCTTTGCCCCTGAGTTAGTGGCTTCTAAGAGTCTTAGGTGTAGGAGAGTCCGTTAGGGGCTGCACATTGATATTCACACTTATTTGGCGATAGACCCGATCGAGGTATTTTCAGAATTGGTACGACAAGCTAAAGCTATATAGAGGGTTCTAGGTATGAGATTAAGCTCGTCAGTCAAGTCTAGTATCTAGAGTAAGAGGGATTCTGACACTACGAGTTCGTCTTGGATATTAGCCAAGAGGATTTGGGATTCTAGAGGATTTAGGAGAGCTCCATCGACACAGTCTCAGAGATCAAGTCAAAGGTCAGGACTAGGGGCTCGTAGGAGACAATTGACTTCCTCGTCACTAGGGAGTTCAGGAGGATCAGTCAAGACCTCGACTTTTCCAATTTGTAATTTCTGTGGCTGGAGACATCCTGGAGAGTGTTATCAGAGGACTTGAGCCTATTTCTAGTCTGGGGCCACCGAGCATTTTGTCAGAGATTCCCTAGAGCTAGCGATGCTTCGCTTGCTCAGACTTAGAGATCAACACCTTCTTTTCAACGTGGTAGAGGGTCAACTCATGGTGGTGATAATGTCACCTCAGGCTACCAGAGTAGAGGCACGATCAGACCTACAGCCGTATCTAATATTTGAGTTTTATCTAGGCAGTACGCTGTGAAAACTTGAGAAGGCTGCAACGCCACTGATGTGATTACATATATTTTTACATGGTTCTCTATTTCCATTACTGTATTAGTGGACTCCGGGTCCATGCATTCATATATCTGCAGTGAGATTATCCGAGAGAGAGATATTCTTGTTGAGGAGTTGGATGTTGGGGTTTAAGTATCCAGCCCATTAGGACTTGATGTGTTGGTGGATAAGGTGTACAGGAGATGTCTAGTTGAGATTCAGGGTCAGCTATTTTTGGCAGACTTGATCGAGTTTCCCTTTTGAGAGTTTGATGTAACTTTGGGCATGGAATTGGTTAACCGAGCATGATGCAACTTTAATATATAGAACGAGACAGCTTAAACTCCGTAGGTTGGACGGAACCAGAGTCCTAGTGACTAATGAGATTAGTGAATGCTCGTTTATGTCATTCTTGCGACTGTAGCTCGGAGGTTGATTAGTAGAGGCTGCAAAGCCTTCTTAGCTCATGTGGTGGATACAAGAGTCCAAATTCTGGCATTAGAGGATCTACAAGCTGTGGAGTTTCTAGATATTTTTCTTAAGAGGTTACCGAAATTACCCCAAACATAAAGTTAAAATTTTAGATGAGTTGAAAGAATTGAAGATATAGAGTTGCTTGAGTGCAGCTTTATTCGTCTGAAAAAGAGATGGGTCGATGAGATTGTGTATTGATTATCATCAGCTCAATAAGGTGACAGTGAAGAACAAATACCCACTTCAGAGGATTGATGACCTGTTTGATTAGTTGAGAGGTGCTTGCGTGTTTCTAGGATTGATTTGATATCAGGGTACCATTAGTTGAAAGTTAAGGAGGGGATATCCCGAAGATAGCTTTTAGGACTAGATATGGCCATTATGAATTCTTGGTGATCTCGTTTAGGCTTACAAATGCTCCTATAACCTTCATAGATTTAATGAACCGTATTTTTTACCCTACTTACATCAATGATAAACCATAATTTATATATATTTTGACCCCATACTTGGCTTATTTTTGGATGAATTTTCATTAGATTTGATGAATTCGATGCTCCTAACCCTTTAATTTCATGTTTTACACTCAAGAGAGCTTAGGGAGTCAAAGAGAACGAGAAACGGGCCAAAATGGGACAAAATGGTCCTACCTCAGAAATCAACACGGCTTGGACTATCCCACACGAGCAGACCATACAGTCGTGTGTAACGAGCAGAATCGAACACGGCCTAAGCTATCGCACACGGACGTGTCCCTGCCAAACCTAAGTTTAATTCTATTCGAAAAGACTACTTGTGGGCTAAGAAAGGTGCTCCAAATCCTATATAATCACCCTAGGGGAGGACCTAAAAGGACACACAGAGTAGAAAGTAGAAAATACTCAAAGACAGCCATTGGGAGCAGCTTGGAAAAAAGATCCTCATCAAGACTGAAGATATCCTATCAATTTCTCTTGAAGTTTTTGGGTTTTCTTATGTTTTGTAGTTTTCCTTTTTTTTAAGATGTTTCCATCTATCAGTATGAACTAAATCCCTTAAATACCTGAGGGGATGAACCTAAGATAGATCTTATTACTATTTAATTTATAAGATAAATACTTGTTCTTATTCTTAATTGTGAGTTCTTATTCTTTCTTTAATAATTCAAGTTACTGATTCAAGTCGAATATGCTTATTCAGAGGAGCAAAAGTCCCTGTTTAAGAGTAGATCAACACAATTAAGCGGATTTGAATGCAATCCTAGACATAGGACGACGTAAATTTGCGGATTAGAGTCAAATCTAATAAGGGAATCCATAGATCGAGTTAATGTGACAATAGGGATTTTAATTAGAAAGAAATTTCAATTAATCAACCTAGAGTCAGTTGTTCTTAGTCTCGACAGAGATATTAACATAAATCAGGGATTTCTACGGATTAAGTCAAGTGAATATGAATCAAAATCAATAAGTGAAGTCTAGATGGATTCTTCATTGGGTATTGCCTCTTTCATAAAGTTGTTTAAAAGTATCTTCCCAATTCATTCTCTGTCGTGCTTTTAAATAATTTTAGTTTAAAAGAAATCACTTCAATTTTTGGCTAGATAATAGGAAGATAATAATTACTAGTATTCTTGGTCCTTGTGGATACGATATTTCCAGTCTTACCATAACTATACTATTAAACGATAGGTGCGCTTGCCATTATTATGATCATAGTTAGTTAGAGACACATCAAGTTTTTGGCATCGTTGCCGGGGACTAAGATATTAGGAACACTAAATTTTTATTACTTTAGCCATTTTTATTTTATTGCAATTTATTTTTATTCTATTGTTACTTTTCTAATTTTTTTTCTTTGCTTCTGGCAGGTGTCTCTAGTTTATGACTAGAAGAAACCCGTCAAGACCTTTGCTTTACGACAGTGAGATTGAGAGTACAGCTCACAGAAACCAAAGAGAGATAAGGCGAAGCCTACAATACATACAAGAAGAGCAAAAGCACGATATCACTAATACCGAGGAGATGGCTAATCCCCAGAATAATCCGCTACCTCCTTTGGTCGCTAAAGATCCAGTAAATCAGAATCCTGTTCCTCGAACTATGTATGATTATGCTAAGCCTACTTTAACAGGAACTGAATCAAGTATTGTTAGACCTGCTCTTGCTACAAATAATTTTGAACTGAAACCTAACACTATTCAGATGATTCAGCAGTTTGATCAGTTTGATGGTTTGCAGGATGAGGATCCGAACAATCACTTGGCAAATTTTTTGAAGTTCTACGACACTTTCAAGATTAATGGCATTTTTGATGATGTCATTTGCCTTCGGTTGTTTCCCTTCAGTTGTTTCCCTTCTTGTTGAGGAACAAAGCTAAACAATGGTTGAACTCGTTACCACGAGGATCAATCACTACATGGGAACAAATGACTGAAAAATTTTACTTAAATATTTTTCGCCGGCTAAAACAGTTAAGTTGAGGAGTGATATCTCTTCTTCTGTGCAAATGGATTTAGAAACACTTTACGATGCATGGGAGAGATACAAGAATCTACTGAGAAGATGCCCTCACCATGGGTTACTTTATGGCTACAGATTCAAACCATTTACAATGGTGTGAACCCCTTAACTAGGCAATTGATTAATGCAGTGCCGACGGTACACTAAACAACAAAACACCTGAGGCTGCCTATGAATTCATTGAAGAGATGTCACTAAATAACTATCAGTGGCAAGTTATGAGGATGAAGCCAACAAAGGTAGCCGGTGTTTTCAACCTCGACGCAGTTACCATGCTATCAAACTAGGTAGAGCTTTTCAATAAAAAGATTGATGGTTTGTGTGGTTCTTCGCAGGTACATCCAGTCATGCAATGCGATACGAATGGAGGAGGAATGGGCAATACAAAATATCCATATTACAACCCTGACATAGAAAGCGAACAGATGAACTATATGGCTAATAATTGTAGACCTCAGAATATTCCATATAGTAACACTTACAATTCAGGTTGGAGGAACCACCCAAACTTTTCATAGGGAGGACAAGGAAATCAAAGACAGCAACCCCTTCTAGGCTTTCAGCCACCTTACCAATAGGAAAAGAAGCCGAACCTTGAAGAGATGCTTACTAAATTCATCTCGGTGTCAGAAACGCACTTTCAGAACACCAAAACCGCACTAAAAAATCAACAAGTGTCAATTCAAGGTCTCGAGACTCAAATAGGACAGCTTGCTAAGCTAATATCTGAACGACCACAAGCCAGCCTGCTAAGAAACACTAAAACTAACCCAAAGGAGCAACTTCATGCCATTACTGCTTACGATAATGAAGGGTTAGTGATAAACTATAATTTATAAATATTTTGACCCCATGCTTGGCTTATTTTTGGATGAATTTTCATCAGATTAGATGAATTTGGTGCTCCTAGTCCTTTAATTTTATGTTTTACACTCAGGAGAGCTTAGAGAGTCGAAAAGAACGATAAACGGGCCAAAAAAGGACAAAATGGGCCTACCTCAGAAATCAACACGGCCTAGACTATCGCACACGGGCAAACCACACAACCGTGTGTGACGAACAAAATCGAACACAGCCTAAGCTATCGTAAACGAGCGTGTCCCTGCCGAACCCAAGTCTAATTCTATTCGGAAAAGACTACTTGTGGGCCAAGAAAGGTGTTCCAAAGCCTATATAAATACCCTAGGGGAGGACCTAAAGGGACACACAGGGCAGAAAGCAGAAAATACTCAAAGACAGCCATTGAGAGCAGCTTGGAAGAAGGATCCCCATCAAGATTGAAGATCTCCTATCAATTTCTCTTGAAGTTTTTAGGTTTTCTTATGTTTTATAGTTTTCCTTATTTTAAGACGTTTCCCTCTATCATTATGAACTAAACTCCCTAAATACCTAGGGAGGATGAAACCTAGATGAATATTATTATTCAATAAATTTGAATTACGTGATAAATACTTGATCTTGTTCTTAATTATGTGTTCCTAATCCTTGTTTATAATATTTTCAGGAATATTAATTCAAGTTTAATGTTCTTATTCAGTGGAGCAAAAGTCCCTATTTAAGAGTAGATCCAAAATAATTAAGCGGAGTTAATTGCAACCCTAGAAATAAGGCGACATAAATCTGCTGAATTAGAGTCAAATCTAATAAGGAATTTATAGATCGAGATAATACGACGATAGGGGTTTTAATTAGAAAGATATTTCAATTAATCAACCAATCAACCTAGAGTCAGTTATTTTTAGCCTCAAATGAGATATTAACATAATTTAGGGATTTCTATGGATCAAGTCAAGTGAATAAATCATTTAATTCAAAGTCAGAATAATAAGTGAAGTCTAGGTGGATTCTTCCTTGGGTATTGTCTTAATCACTGGTTTATTCGATTACTTCTTTCACTCTCTGTCACATTCATAATCACTTAGTTAGTCAATTAGTTAGTTAAATTTTAGATTAAAACAAAAATCCCTTAATTATTAGACTAGATAATAAAAAGATAGTTATTACTAGTAATTTTAGTCCTTGAGGATACAATATTCGGACTCACCACAACTATACTACTGTTCGATAGGTGCGCTTGCCTTTGTCAAAATATAAGTTAGTTTCGAGCCCATCAGTTAGACGAACCAAAACCGAGGCAAGAAAACGTGGTAGATAAAGGTAAGGTTGAGGTAAGCCATAATAAACCAAAACTGGTAAGTACAGAGTACAAACCTCGTGTGCCATATCCCAATGCGACAAAGAAAGACTCCACAGATGAACAATTTGGTAAATTTCTTAAACTTTTAAAAAAATTACATATTAACTTACCGTTTATTGAAGCTCTTTCACAGATGCCCAATTCAGTAAAATTTTTAAAAGAACTTTTGGCAAACAAACGGAAGTTAGATGATGCATCGCATATGGAGCTAAATACAGTTTTCTTAGCAATTTTACAGAATAAACTACCCCGCAAATTAAAAGATCCAGGGAGTTTTATGATTCCTTGCTTAATTGGTGGTTTATCTGTTAATAATGCTTTACCTGATTTAAGGGCAAGTATCAATATTTTGCCTTATAAAATATTTAAACAGCTAGGTCTTGGGAAACCCAAATAAACTAGGATGAGCATTTAATTGGCTGATAAAACCATTAAATTTCCTAGGGGTATAATTGAAGATGTGCTATTCAAAATTGATAAATTCATATTCCCAGTAGACTTTGTTGTTGTAGACATGAATGAGGATAGTGACGTTCCTTTAATTTTAGGACGACCCTTTTTAGCAACTGCTAGGACCATTACTGATGTTGGTACAAGGGAATTAATACTTCGTGTAGGTGATGACATGATTAAACTACAAGCACGTGATTCTGTCAGAATATCTAGTGATCAAGATGATACAAGTCCTGTTAATGTAAGTGAACTTAATGTTCAATCTTCTTTGCAGGAAATTCCTCGAAAAAAGATGACAGAGCCATGGTCTAGCTCTCATATTGAGAACAGAACTATTCATGAGGAACGAAAGCTTCAGATTGAGGAATTAGATGAATGGCGAACACAGTTTAAGGAGAAATTAAAAGTACACGATGAACCAAAGTAGAGCCATGACAAGCTTAAAAATAAAATGAGTCAAATTAAGGTTGGAGACTGAGTTCTAATGGATAATGCAGATCCTCGTGTTGCCACTTCTGAACCTAATGGAACAACCCATTTCATGGTACTTAATATTTTCCCATGCGATACAGTTGAGGTAACGCATTCCAAATTTCGCACCTTCAAGGTAAATAGTACTCGTCTAAAACCTTATTTTAACAAAATTGATAGCAGGAATGAGGATTTTCAACTCCTCGAACCACTATGATTATGCGAATGAAAGGTGAGTCAAGCTTAGACTCTAAATAAGTGCTTCTCGAGAGGTAACCTGAGCACTAACCTCATTAATGTCCATATTTTCAATTTTTAGCACCTAACTAAAACTAACCAAATTAATAGGCGCAAGTTTCCCTACCCACACGGCCTTGCACACAGGCATAGCCGTGGCCGTGTGGACACCACGAGTAGGTACATCGGTGTGGCGAAAACCGTGGAGAAATAGGACGAAATTTTTTTCCAAAACACGGGCTGCGATAAAATGCCACGGCCGTGCAATGCGGCCGTGGTCAAAATTGACTAAAGAACACGGGAGGCGATAAACCCACACAGCGTGTCTTAAGACCGTGGGCAATACTGATAAGTGACACGGACGTGCGACACACCCGTGCCTATAGGCCGTGGTCGATACTGATTAATTAACAAGGTGTGAACCTCTACAAGGGCATGGGAGAAACGAATGAAGCATTCCACGATCGTGCGATTCGGCAGTGTGACCCAACACGCCCAAATTCCCCCCAAAACCCTAGCCGCTCTCTCACCCAAACACCCTCTCTACTTATTCTCCCCTACTCCAGCCACCACCTCGACGACCCACCAGCGGCTGAACTATCCCCATATCCTCTCCTTCTTTTCCTTTCCTCTTTTCCTTTCTTTTCCACGCGCACCAGCCCCCGCAGTTCATGCCCATGTGCAACCACCATGCTCGTGTGCCACCACCATGCACATAATGACTCCTCCACATGGGAAAAAGACTGCTTCTCCACTTCGAAAAAGCAGAAGGGACCCGGAGCTACCTCTGCGAGTGCATCTTTCGAAGTGTGTCATCCTTTTTTACAGCTTTCCCTGGGACCCCAAGAGGAACTTTTTTAGATACTTCGTGCATGACCCCTCGGCGTGGGGAGATGTATTGATTGGGCCTCCTTAGAGCAGGTCTAACTAGTTAACGTAGTTTGGACCCTATTAACTACTAACCCATAGGGGCATTTTTTCAAGATTGTCAAGCCGACCTACTTAGAGCTTACTTTGGAGCTATGTTCCACCTTTCACCTTCAGGCGGTCATGACAAACTTCGACGACCCAGGCACAGTCCAGTTCCACCATGGAGGCCTAGTACATGAGTTGAGTATCCCAGAGTTTGGGGTCGCTTTGGGACTTTATACCGAGGAATTCATGGAGGACGACAACTTTGAGAACCTTCATCGCGACATCCACTACTCCCTTTCTTCCTGCTGGAGAGCCTTAGTCCTTGCCTTGGCTACCTACGATTCCAGTCACTCCAAGGCATCTGCTCTCACCCCAACCTTGAGATATTTACACGCCATCCTGGCTCACACTTTGACAGGTAAGTGAGAGAGCACTGGCGTCATCAACACTCACGACGCCTACTTTTTATGGAGAATGGCGCATGGGCATGTGTTAGATTTAGCTTACTTCATTGCCCTCACCATTCGGCATCAGACAGAGCGACACAGGAAGGGGGTCCTCTCCATTGGCCCATATGTGATGCGTCTGGCTCGATACTTTGGCCTCTTCAACACCGCAGCTCAGTCCTCCTTGCTCACGCTTATTAGGCAAATGTCTCCACAGAGCATCTCGACGATGCTTCATATGAGGATGATTGAGCATCGTCGTGGGTTTGATCCTTCTCAGTACTATTTATCGCAAGCCACCGATCAGGACGACCCAGAGGACATTACTGATGATATTCCTTTACATCATGAGGAGCCACCTTTGGCGCCACCATCGCCTCATCGACCAGTTCATGCGGCTGCTTCATTGCCTGACATATCTGAGCGCCTCACTTATTTTGAGTAGTACTGTACTCAACAATTCAATGACAACACTCGACAATTTGACGGCCTCGAGGCGACTTTACAATAGATTTGTTACCACTTCCACATATCACCACCACCCCACCTCGCGAACCATCTGTTGATAAGGACCTTTGAGTCCATTTATTTTTTCTTTTTCTTTTATTTTAATTTTTAAACTCTTTCTCTTTATCTTTCTTTTCTTTGATTTATATTAGTATATTTTGATTTCTTTATATATCTGGCTGTTTATTATCGAGTAACCATAACAAAGTCTATTAATAAAACTCCCTAAAACTTTACTGTTGACTCCACAGTTTCAACAGGTTCAAGGTGCTACTAAGGAACGAACAAAATACTAGAGTATTCTCCCCCACCTTCACCTATGCCTAGTTCATCATGCTTCTCATTAGACCTATTTCTACAATTTTCACTTTCTAAGGATTTCATCCATAATTCAGGAAGTTTCACCTCCTTCCCTCTCTTATGATTTTCTACTTACATTGCTATTATCTATCTTTGTACATTGAGGACAATGTACATCTTAAGTTTGGGGAGGTTATTTAAGTGATTATCAGAAAAATCCCTGAATTTTATCTTGTTCTCAAGTAATCTACTCATATTACTATTAGACTGAATTTGGATTGATTTATAATTTTTATTGATATGTTTTGGATTAAATCATAGGTAATTGTGCATTGATTATTAAACTTTAAGACATTAGAGAATCAAGCATGATAAATTTGATCTTTTGAGAATTAAATTTGTTAGGATATTTCCCTAAATTGAGGTATTATCTTGAAATTTTAAGTTTACGGGATTGACATCAAAAACCCATAATTTTTGTGAGATTTTGAGCCTTTAGAGCATATATTCTTTCTTGCTCATTTCTTTTATTTGTTATGAGTGTGTCAACACTGAGTCGTTATTCTAGAACTTGCTTCAATTATGCATGTCAAAACCACACTTTTAATTTGATATATTGAGATGATAAAGGCACCTAGGATTTAACCCACTTACTCCATAAAAAGCCTACCCACATAATTAACCCTTAGTGAACCCCTTTGAGCTTTAACCACCATCTCTTGATTTTCCCCTTTAATGATAACCTACAATTTAACTATTTTTGATTCATTAAGAATTTTTCCCTTTTTATTGACTCCCTTTTTATCGAGATTTAATTTGATTTGTTACCTAACTATGTTCGTCAATTCTAGTTTTTGAATTATTTCTTTTAGGTACTACCTCACGATACTCATTACTTGTTCTTATTCTTAAAAAAAATCATGTAATTACATTCTTTATTGAGCTTGTACAAGTTAAAGTTATTATTTCAAGGGAAAGCTCAAGTTCTAAAGTATGAGTAGTTTTAATTTTGGGTACTTATTTGTAATTTAGTAATTAGCATTGTTTTTCTAGTTGGTAATTTATTACATTAATCTCGATTCTAACCATCTTTTTAGCCTTTATCCATACCTTTAACCCAATCCCCATTACAACCTTGCTAAAGACCTTTTTATTTGTGTATCATTTCATTTATAGTGGTGGAGATTTGATTTTCATGCAAGCCTATGGTAATAACTTTTCATGATTGACTTTTGAGTGCTTAATTATTGAAACTTAAACACTTCAATTGATTTGAGTGAATCTTTAGTGAGGATGTCAACTCTTGTCAATTTGGAATTAAAGGTAATTACTTAGATGAAGGGGAATAACTATGATTTTATGATTTAAATGTTTGACTTGGATTGTTTGAAACTTTGATGCTCTTTTAAGTAGAATTCTCAATAAATGATTATGTGTGAATTATTTCAAAACATTATTGATGAAAGTTATAAGTTGAGAAGAATTTATTTTGATTGTAAGTTGAGGATTTTGCTTGAGGACAAGTAAAGGCTTAAGTGTAGGGATATTTGATAAACCATAATTTATACATATTTTGACCCCATGTTTGGCTTATTTTTGGATGAATTTTCATTAGATTTGATGAATTCGATGCTCCTAATCCTTTAATTTCATGTTTAACACTCAGGAGAGCTTAGGGAGTCGAAAAGAACGTGAAACGGGCCAAAAAAGGACAAAATAGGCCTACCTCAGAAATTAATATGGCCTGGACTATCGCACACGGGCAGACCACACAGCTGTCTATGACGAGCAAAATCGAGCATAGCCTAAGCTATCGCACATGGGCATGTTACACGGGCATGTCCCTGTCGAACCCAAGTCTAATTCTATTCGAAAAAGACTACTTGTGGGCCAAGAAAGGTGCTCCAAAGCCTATATAAACACCCTAGGGGAGGACCTAAAAGGACACACAGAATAAAAAAAGAAAATACTCGAAGACATCCATTGAGAGTAGCTTGGAAGAAGGATCCCCATCAAGACTGAAGATCTCCTATCAAATTCTCTTAAAGTTTTTGGGTTTTCTTATGTTTTGTAGTTTTCTTTATTTTAAGATGTTTCCCTCTATCAGTATGAACTAAATCCCTTAAATTCCTGATGGGATGAAACCTAAGATGGATCTTATTACTATTTGATTTATAAGATAAATACTTGTTCTTATTCTTAATTGTAAGTTCTTATTCTTACTTTAATAATTTAGGTTATTGATTCAAGTCAAATGTACTTATTCAGATGAGCAAAATTCCCTGTTTAAGAGTAGATCAACACAATTAAGCAGATTTGAATGCAATCCTAGACATAGAACGACGTAAATCTACGGATTAGAGTCAAATCTAATAAGGGAATCCATAGATCGAGTTAATGCGACAATAGGGTTTTAATTAGAATGAAATTTCAATTAATCAAACTAAAGTCAGTTGTCCTTAGTCTCGACAGAGATATTAAAATAAATCAGGAATTTCTACGGATTAAGTCAAATGAATAAATCGTATGAATCAGAAGTAATAAGTGAAGTTTAGGTGAATTCTTCCTTGGGTATTGCCTCTTTCATAAAGTTGTCTAAAAGTATCTTCCCAATTTATTCTCTGTCGTGCTTTTAATTAATTTTAGTTTCAAAGAAATCACTCCAATTCTTAGACTAGATAATAGGAAGATAGTAATTACTAGTATTCTTGGTCATTGTGGATACGATATTTTCGGTCTTACTATAACTATACAATTAAACGATAGGTGCGCTTGTCATTATTGTGATCATAGTTAGTTAGAGACACATCGATCAATTTGTGGTGGTTTTTATTGATGATATATTGATGTATTCGTGATCTGAGGATGAGCATGATCACCATCTTCGAGTTGTGCTTCAGACCCTTCGAGAGAGATGACTTTTTGTCGAATTTAGTAAGTGTGAATTTTGGCTCTCTGAGGTGGCCTTTTTGGGTTACATTATCGCTGCAAATGGTATCCAAGTGGATCCATAGAAGATTTAGATAGTGGTGGATTGGAAGCCACCGCGTAATATTTTGAAGTTCGTAATTTTCTAAGCCTCACCCGGTATTATAGATATTTGTTAAAAGTTTTTCGATGATCGCTGCTCCGTTGACCAAGTTACTGTATAAGGGAGTTCCATTTGAGTGGAATGAGAAGTGCCAACAAATTTTGATAAGCTTAAGGCAATTTTGATAGAAGCACTAGTTTTGACTCAGATGGAGTCAGGTAAGAACTATGTAGTGTTCAGTGATGCATCTTTGAATGGACTTGGTTGCGTTCTCATGCAGAAAGGTAAGGTAGTCACTTATGCATCTAGAAGCTTAAGTCGCATGAGTGTAACTACCTTACCCATGATTCAGAGTTAGCAGCAGTGCTTTTTGCATTGAAGATTTAAAGGCATTATCTTTTGGGGAGAAGTCTTATATCTATACCGATCACAAGAGTCTTAAGTATTTGGTCACCCAGAAGGAGAAAATTTTGAGGCAATGTAGATGGATCAATCTGCTTAAGGACTATGACTGCGTCATTGACTACCATCCAGGTAAAACTAATGTGGTAGCGGATGCATTGAGTTGTAAATTAGTGGCAGTGTTGTAAGCAATGTTTGCAAATTTAAGCTTGTTATATCACGGTGGTTTATTAGTTGAGCTTCAAGTTGAACTGATATTGGTGTTAAAGGTAAAAGAGAAACATAAATTTGATGATAGTTTGGTTGCCAAAACAGATAAGGTGAGGCGAAGAGAAGCATCAGGCTTCGAATTGTAAGATGGTGATGTATTGTATTTCAGAGGGCGACTTTGTGTTCTAGCAAGTGAACTGAGGGATAAGATCCTTCGTGAGGCACATAGTAGTCCATTTACTATGCACCCAGGTAGTAATAAGATGTATCAAGAGCTTCATCCATTTTATTTGCGGCCAAGGATAAAGAGAGATGTGTCAGAGTTTGTAACCCAATGCTTAGTTTGTCAGCAGGTGAAGGCAGAGCATCAAGTTTCTTCAAGTCTTCTTTAGCCTATCCAAATTTCGCAGTGGAAATAGGATAGAGTCACTATGGATTTTGTGACTGGGTTACCTATGTCTTGGTGCAGACATGACGCAATTTGGGTAATCGTGGACAGATTGATGAAGACTGCATATTTTCTACCAATGCGCATAAACTTCACTCTAGAGAAGTTGGCCAAATTGTATATTAGTGAGATAGTGAGGCTTCAGGGGTGTCGACTTCGATTATTTCAGACATAGAGATCGCGTTTCACATCGAGATTTTGAAGAGCCCTTCATGAGGCGTTAGTACTCGTTTGCACTTTAGTACAGCTTTTCATTTGCAGACTGATGGTCAATCAGAGCAAGTTATTCAAATTCTCGAGGATATGCTTCATTGTTGTATCATTGAGTTTGAGGGAGGTTGAGATGAGCACCTTCCCTTGTTCGAGTTCACATACAACAAAAGTTATCAATCTAGCATTCAGATGGCTCCTTTTGAGGCATTATATGGTCGTAAGTGCAGGAGTCCATTGTGTTGGACAAAACTTAATAAGAAAAAGATAGTTGGTCCGGAGTTGATCAGGGAGACTGAGGATAAGGTTCGGATGATCTAGGATAATCTGATAGTAGCTTTCAATCGTTAGAAGTCATATTCAGATTTGAAGCATAAGGAGATAAAGTTTGCAGTGGGCGACAAGGCCTTCCTTAAGGTTTCACCTTGGAAGAAAGTTTTACGCTTCGGACGCAAAGGAAAATTGAGTCCCAGGTTTATTGGGCCTTATAAAGTTCTAGAGAGAGTTGGACCAGTGGCATATCGATTAGCCTTACCTCTAGAGTTGGAGCATATTCATAATGTGTTCCACGTGTCCATGCTTAGGAGGTACCATTCTAATTCTTCCCACGTCTTACCGCTTGAGTAGATTGAGGTGAGTCTAGACTTGTCATATTGAGAAAAGTCGATTTAGATTTTGGCCCGAGATATTAAAGAACTTAGGAACAAGAAGATCTTTAATGAATGTCCTGTGGATGAATCACGGAGCTGAGGAGGCGACATGGGAGTCAGAAGAGTCCATGAAATTACAATATCCGCACTTTTTTTATTCAGGTAAATTTTTAGGATGAAATTTCTTTTAAAGAGGAGAGAGTTGTAACGACCCCAAATTCTCGAGTCAACATTCAAGCGTTGACCTGGGTTGGCGATTGATAAATTTATTTTGGGATTGGGTTTTGGTGGAATTAATTTGGGTGAATTTTGGACCTTTTTATAAGAAATTAAGGATGTTGGGAAGCTTGTGTTAAGTAGGGGAAATAGATGGCTTATATGGTGATTTTACCATTTTTGAATAAAATTCTTCTCCCACTTAATGGGAAAAGATGGTTTGGCAGATTGAGGTATGGGATAAAGTGAATTTGTCCCCATTTTTCCCTATATTATAATCACCTTATTTTTTTCTTTCTACATTTTTTTTTCTTCTTTTCTCCATCTATTTTCCTTAGCAAGCCATGTACAGGGAGAGAGATTTGAGTGAGTTCTTACCATTTTTCATCCTCCAAATCTCAAAGAAGGTAAGGGTATTGATCTAACTTTCTTTAAAAGTTCCATGAAAAAAAAAAACTATGTTCTTCAAGGATGAAGGTGGAGGTTATTGGGTGTTTGGGAGGGTTTGAGTTAGAGGAAGTCTCTACCCATCTTCTCATATTTTATTTATTTATTTATTTAAAGCATGTATTTTTACATCCTATCTACTCTTATTTTTTTTGTGGGAAATATTGGGTGTTACATGGTTATTAGTTAAAGAGGGTGGTGAATTTTCTAAAGCTAAGGGTAAAGACAAAGTGGTGGAGAGGTAGGCAAGAAACTTTGTTGGTGTTCTTCCATCAAGGTGGTACCCTCTAACTCTCCTATGCTTCTTGATAAGTCATAAATATGATGCTTGTATGATAATGCATGCATGTTATATGTCTTTGGATGGAAATCATGTTTGGATGATTTAAAATGAAGCTAAAAACTTAATTGTGAAATCTGTCAGAAATAAATTATTACTTGAATAGTAAGTTTGAAAATTTGCCATAAATTTTGTAAAAATAATTAAGAAGTGATCTATACATCGTTGTAACCGTGAGTCAGTCTAGTTTTGTTTAGAATAAACGGAGATCGATTTCTATTTATATTTTAAAATATATGAATTTTCGAGTGTTGAAAGGTCATAAAAATCTGGCAGTAGAATTCTTATAAAACAGATTTAGCAGTGACTTTCGAAAATCAGAAAAAATTTCACAAGATAAAATAGGAAGTGAGCCTTATATCTCTATAATCGTGCAGAAGTCTAGTTTCGTTTAAAATAGGATGTGAGCCTTAGAGTTATATATTAAGAGTTATTAATTTTTTAATGAGAAAAGGTCAGAATGTCAATGTAGCAGACTGTCACATCTCATTAGTTAATATTTTAGTTAGAATGATAAGCAAGTTGAAATGAGTATGAGCCTCGAATGTCATGGTTGTATTTTTGTGATTATATGTTTGATGCTTTGTTTGCGCTTAGCCTTGGGGCTCTAACCTAACTAGCGGCCATGAGTGGCGCTCGAGATAACCTTACGGACACTCGAGATTATTTGACTAGTGGCCATGAGAGGCGCGAGATTATCCAAATACCCGATTATTTGAGCAGTATGTGCAATCTAACAAGTTTGACAAGTTTGATATGCAAGTGATTTGGTTATGTAGATTTAATGACTCATGATTTAATTATACGATACCCATGTCATATGTTTCTATGTATACATTTGATTTGCATGCTTATATTTATGAATTGCTTGAAGTATGGTAGATTTGTTGTGTACGACTGAGCCTGTAAAGCTCAGCTTTCGAATTGTCTTCATGTTCAAATTTGTAGACTTTTGTTTGTGTCCGAGGAACATCATCGACGAGAGACTTCTAGCATCTCGTATTCAGAGTACAGTACCTTATCTATTAGTGGGCATTGTATTCCTAAGGCCTTACTTGTATTTTTTTTTTTTTGTAGGTCTGTAACTCATTTATCATTTTTTTTTATTTTGACTATTTTGATATACAATGATATTGGAGCTCTACATATTTTGTATAACTAATTTTATTATTATTTTCAGTATAACTATGTATGGTATTTTCTTTTATATAAAATGTATTTTAATGTTTTAAAATATTTAAAAATTTTGTTGGGTTGCTCGATGACATGATGTAGCGCCTTAGTATTCGAATACTTCGTATTCGGAATTAAAGTGTTACAGTCCTCCTTATGAAAAGAAACAAACTGTTTTGCCCATATATATATATATATATATATATATGATGTCTTAACAATCTCAATTATGATTTTTTCAAATTCTTGAAGTTAATAAACTAAATAAACATGGCCAATTTACCTAACCGATAATTAATTTAACAGGACTCTCCAAATTAGACTTTAACGTTACCCTGCAAAGAAGCGCCCACTGATGATGCATGAACATACGGCTAATTGGAGGTACAATAATTAGAACATTAAGAAGATGACGTATAATAAATTACTGTTTTAATATGAAAATTCACGTGGTTTTTTTTTTTTTTTGATGAATGAAAGAAAATTCACGTGTTTGGAGACTGATTAAAGGAAAGGTTTATTCAACATTCAAAATGCTTATTTTGATGTCAACCCCGCATGTGTACTTAGTTTAAGTGTTTACCACTTTTGATTTTATACTTAATTCAATCACAATCATGATCAATTAAGGAAAACATTTTTTACATGCTATCTGTATAGATAATATTTGTAATATATTTAAGCATAACATAGAGCTTTGGTGGATTATTGAATTGATTCTCCACAGAAAATTTATTGTATCATAAATTTCATATGATAGTCTGATAATTAAAATATTTTTTATCTTAAGTGCGATTTAGATTTAAATTTAAATTGTGTTAATCACATTTATTATTTAAGTTTTATTCTGTTATTACAATTAAAAAAATCAATTTATTTTTACATTTTCATGATTGCCTTAACCCATCAGTGGTTAACTAAACAATACTCTATCCATCATAAATCTAATATATATATAATACATCGTATATACCTAGATACTCAAAAGGAAAATAAAATAAAAGATTAATTCAATATGTCTTTAGAAATCTCTTCCTCCCAACTATCATCACAATCATTAACAGCGTGATCGTGTATTTGATCATCACCTTGATTGACTTGGACGAGTGTCTCATTTTCTTCGCCAAAGATGACTTCCTTCGGAGCAACCTCCGATGCTTGCATTCTTCACCAGCATCATCTTCCGAACGACGGGTTGGGGAGCTGGTGCCGATGATTCGGATGCCTTGTTCCACAACCTTCGCTGGTTCCTCTTCATTCTCTTCGGTAAGTAAATGCGGAGGAGGGCATTGCGAATCATCATCGTCTTCCCACTTTTCGATATCCAAACCCCATTCATTATAATCAACACCTGCCATTGCTAAAGCTTCAATTGACACCGTCATGATTAATTCATCAACTTCTGCTATGTCTATGTGTTTTTTCCCTTCTAATTTCACAACCGAAACTCCTATTTATATCCCAACAAAATTGAGTTCGACTAATAATTTTCTTGCTTGAATTTGAGTTCACGGATGCAGCATACAAATCAATTGATTTACCAAATTGAGGAAGTTTTCTCTTCTGATGAACTCTGAAGGTTGAAAAATGAATAACTGAGAACATATTACATTCCCGTGAATCATTTGATTGACCAAACTATGTGTTTCAATTCACAACTATCTTTGATGACGGATATTGCTTTCATGGTGATGTTGCAGATATGATTTAAGCTATGATGCAACCTTAAATCTGTACTTTGCTGACTTGTATGACCCTGAAATTCAAAGTCAAGCAAACCAAATATTTTGGGCTCAACACTTTCTGTCCGGTGTACAGTAGCATCTATTTATTCAAATATTAGAGTCAAACTTTATCTATAATAATTTAATTTTCTCAAATTTTAGATATTATGAAGATGTAGTTCATATACATTTATAATAACATCTAAATTACCTATAACAACATTTAACATCTAGATGATATTTGAATTTTGAATGTTTAAAACTTTTAATTAAAAAATTATAATATATTAATATTATTATTAATTAATGAGATTTAAATAGTATGTTGAATAAAATTTACTAATATCTTAATTAAAATTTATTATTTTTATTTGGGATAATTTTAAAATTATATATTAACTTTGATTTAATGTGTAATTATATATATGAACTTTAATTTGATGTAATTATACACGTGAAACTCTAACTATAATTTAAATTTATACTTAAAATTTTAATTTTAATTTAATCATACATATTTAAAGAAATAAATACGTCAATTTATTTTTATAATGAATAAATATAATTATTTATGTATATAATATATGAATATAAAATGATATTAAACTAATAATTATATTAATAATTTACAAAAAAAAAATTAGACAAATCAAAATTTTATAAAATTTTATGTACGTATTACAAAGAATTATTAAAGTTATGATGGTTCCAACAGATCTTGCATGAAAACCTTCATCTTCTTCCCCCTCCTCTGCCACTGCCGCCCTTCGAACAAAGATAAGTGTCTAAAGAGCTTGTCTTTCCTGCAAAAACTATTCCCACAACTACAATTCCATTTCTTACTCTCTTCCCCGCCGCTGCTGCCGGCACAGTGCTTCAAACTGCTCTTCAAATCAGCCAAGACCAAAAATTTTCTTCTTATGGCACTCATTGCAGCCGTACCTTTTCGGACAATGGTTTCTCTTGAAATGGTTCCTCACACAAATAACCGATTTCAACGGCCTAAACTTGTCGTGTTTCTTGTTCCTACTACAGCCGCCGTACGGGCATGAAAACCGGATTTTTCGACCCGATTTCTTGACTTCCGATCCGTTTTCTGGTTTCTTTGCTAATGCCTCTGGAGTTTTGTACTGATTCCCGTGAGCCCTCATATGCATCCGTAAATTTGCGTCACGTTTGAACCCTTTCCCGCAAATTTCGCAGAAATGTAAATGGTCCGACAGCAACTCCACCGCGTTTAACTCGATTATCTCCGACTATCCTTCATCGTCATCCTCGAGATCGGGTTTCGTTTTGGAGTCGGGTTCGGGTATTGAGATTTTGGGGCGAAGAGAGGAGGGCAGCGCCGTTGACGATAACTTGATGGACGGCGGAGGCGAGTTCGGAGGACACAAGATCCATATGATCTTTGGAGATCAAAGTGTTGGCGTCGAGCGATTGAGATAAGAAGTGATCAGTGATGCAAGATATCCATTCTTTATTTCACCGTTGAGAGGTTTAAAAGTGGAAAACTTGGACCGGCATAACCAATCGGATATTGTCGCCGATTGCATATTTCAGCGGTATACGAAACGGTTCTCCGAAACTCGACATTTCTTTTACGGAAAAGTGAAGCTTGAAAAGATATTTTAAGAAAAGGATTAAAGAGCAATTAATTGAATTGCTTTTGTCCTTTTTGAAATATATCTGACTCTCAAAAATGATAGAAAGAAGTGCAAATTGAAAACACTTGAATACGCGTGCTATGTTGACACGTGCGGACTTCAGATTAATCTTTACTGTGGTTATAGGCTGACACTAAGTGATATCACGATTGCGAGGTGACATACTATTTCAGTGACATCATAATATGGAAGAGATAATGTCATGATGTTGACCTTAAATTTTCAAAATTTTATAATTTAATCTTATTTTATATTCGAGGGTTGAGTCGGGCAAAAAATGTTACATACATAAACAACCCAAACCCGGATGAACAGCCATGCATTTGAATATCTTCTCTCTCCCCTTTTTGTCAAAAAGTCAGATCTTCTCCCCCTACCACCAAGAAGAGTCTAACACTTGGGCTTTTTGCACAGCAACACTTTGCGAAACACCTGATCCTTCACATGTTGGGACAACAGGTGGATCAAGAGCAACAAGAATAAGGTCGTTGACCCGACTAGCCTTAAAGGGCTTGCTTGAAATCTTTGAATGTTTTGGAATCCTCCACCAACACATCACTCTTCAATTTATATGTGGTCTTAACCTCATCATATCTATATATTAATGTGGATTTCTTCCTATTCTTTTTAACATGCTGTGCTTTGTTTTAATTTACATTATAATCGTCATATATTTTTACTTATATAATTATATTGTATTTGTACTAATAAACTTAAAAAATTTAAAAATTGTATTCACATGTAAATAAAATTTCTAAAACCCTTATATATAAACATGACTTTAATGATGCAAATGATAAAAAATATATTCACATGTAAAAAAAAAAAATTATAAAATGTCACAATTCATAATTATAATTGTTACTTTTTACAATAAAGTGTGCACTTTTGAAAAAATTCACGACTATACGTCCATAATAATTTCTGTCATACCCATAATTGCAATAAATACAATGTGACCGAAAACGTCCAATAGAAGGCTGCTGGAACTAGAGGAAGGACTAACTCCTTGTAACAATTTACCTAGAAAGCTTGCTCAGAGTATGAATATGGAAGAAGGGATGTTACAGCTAGATGATATAGAAGGAGAGATTACAGATGAAGATGATGAGGCAATAAAATCGAGTCAATGCTTAAATATTTCCTAATTTAAGTTCAAACATTTCTCATAAATGTCATAACTTCTAGTGCTTAAATTAATTCGGCATTAATTGTCTTTCGTAACTGCTTTATGTTCCAAACTTCATGAAACGTACTTAACCTTTGTCATAAAAATATTTACACAGTTTCTTTCCTTAAACCCTATAAAAGGGATAGAAATTAGACTCTTGATAAAACTCAACTCAAATTACAATGAAGTCCATGGCAGTATTTTTGATAATCCTCTCCATTGTTCTCGTCTCTTTCCATGGAGGTTTTCCTTTTATTTCTCAAACATCATCATTGTTTTATTATATCTCAAAACATTTGGTTGAATTAACCCTAATTGTTTTTATAGGTGAAAGTTTAACAAAGGTGTGCCAGGAAGACAATCCTTCAGCACCATTGTCACGTTCTCTTTGCAATCAACCAGAATGTGAGCATCATTGTGCCTTAAGACATCCAAAAACAAAGGCTTGGGGCAAGTGCAAATTCAACGATGATCGCTTTGTTTGCGAATGTTGTTATCTTTGTGATCATCACAGTCTTGAGGCTCCATCTTATAATGCTCGCAAACTCTCCTATGCTCCTTCATATTAGGTTCTTTTGGATTTCCATTATCTCATGCTTTCTGGGTTTTGGGGTTAATTTTATCAGATGTCTTCAAATTATTTCCCAGTATTAATATTCTATAAATAAAGTTTATTTGTCACTTTAAGCATCAGTTCGAATATAACACTAAAAATCACTGGAATCATATTATTAACACGTGCACTAATTACATGAATAGATTATGTATAAACTGTTAACAAAAATGTAAAACGTAAATTAAAGATTTACAAAGCCAAATATACCATAATATTCTTGTATTTAATATAAATTGGCTTTAAGCTAACTTCAGGTACTTCAAAAAGAAATAAGACCTCACTGATGATATTGGGCCCAGTACATAACCCACTTTTCTTTTAACAACAAGATCCATTGGATAGTTGAAAAATATTATATTGAAAAATATTTTTTTTGATAAATTATAAAATGAGGGTGAAGCCTAACAACAACGTGACTCGTACTCAAATTACACCTGAGATAATAAATACCTTGACTATCAAGACAACACTTGAATTTTTGTAATTTAAATAATTTGTTCCTCATCTAATGTTATAATAGTATCCTCATTATAATATTCTTAGCATTAAATTAAATCATTGACAGAATCTTTTTTATAAATAATTGTTGAATAAAAGATTATGGCAACATATCCATCAATTCATAAACAGAATCTTTTTTTTTATAATTAATTGTTGAATAATAAGAGATTGTGACAACATATGTTTCGATTCATAAACGTAGCTAGCCATGCAGATGGCAAGCATTTAGTTGTTATATTTTTAAAGTAAATTACGTAACTGCTCTATAGCGATTATTAAATTATTCCTATATGCCTCTTCATCCAAATATATTAAATTATGCCCCATTACGAATAATTATATAGAAAACATATTAAATCGTAAGTGAAATGGTAAAAATTTGTATATAAATTTTTATCAATTTTGAGTTCGATTTTTAAACATTTCATATTTTTAAATTGTAGGCGTTGTTATAACTACACGATCTTAAATTGATTTTAAAAAGGTAATGCCGAGATTGATTGAAAATTACTTAATCAATGAAAATGATATCAACACGAGTGGAGTGAAATTCACCTAGCTGAAAATGTTGGTTGAGGAGCTGCCACCAAATAATGTGACCATACTTTATATCATCGAAAAAATATTAATGTCAAATAAATCTAGCAATTTTTGCTCTGCTTATATTTGCTTTGCTCAAAGACCTTAGTCTTGTCCCGACATACAACTAGTGACTTGTGTTATTGGTATTCATGTACTACGGATTTAGTATGGCAACTGATCGAGATGTCCTCAAGTTAAACTACTGTTGTAATTAAAGGTGTTTATGGGTTGGATAATTCGTCCTTGTAAATGAGTCTTTGTACCAAGTTTGAGGGAAGAAAAGCAAAGCCGAAATAAGTGGAGCGGAGAAAAGAGTAGAAAAATGGAAAGAAGCAAACTGCTTGTAAAGGTCGCGGCCTCGCCAATCTGTGATGTGGCCTTGGCCTGAGATTTGCACTTCAAATTTTGACTTATGACAACTTATGATAATTTTTATAATACTAATACATTATTTATGAAGGAAAAAAAAAGACATTTGCACGATAAAATTATTAGTAATAAATTTCGAAAATAATTAGAATGATTCAAGGTTTATAGATCTTTGAGAGAATTTTAAAATGAATTTTGGTTTTTAATTTTGCAAAATATATAGGAAGAGGAAGGGATCATGCATCTTAAAATAGCATGACCTCAATAATGTATAATAATAAAAAAGTCCAATCTCGATATCTATGGAAATCTTAAATAGTATTCACATCAACCTTGACATCTATGGGTGGACAACAAATTTTGCAATAACTATCCTAAACTAGGTGTGTCCATTGGATTAATTTTAATAGTCCTAATCTTTTACTTTCCATTCTAATTTTTTATAAAAAATTAAATCTGAAGGTAAAGATTATTTAAATTTTTTCACACCAAAACCTCATGAAAAGAGAAAAAATCAAATGTTGCTTATTTTAATTTTAATCGCTATAGTTAACAAAATTCAAGTATATAAATAAGAACATATTACTTAAAATTACTAAAACGCAATTGGTCAATTATAACCTATCTTAATTTTACATGAAAAGCATGAATTTCAGTGATAAAATTCTTAATTTTAACTTCATTGATTGACTTGATAGTTAAGGTATTCACCGTTCTAAGTGTAGCATAAGTTAGATTAAAGATTTTATCCTAATTTACCAAAAACATTACCTAATTTTGTATTGTAGTTGAATAGTTATAAAATTATAATAAAAAGAATTACAGCTGTAATGCTCTACGGTATATATATATATATATATTCTAAATGTAAGACCAGAAAAAAATTAATTAGTAGAATTGGACAAAGGTTAAAAGCAAGCAATTATTGAACATCCCTTTCTGATTAATTTATTGATCTACAACCATCAATTTTGAGTATGAGGTAATAAGAAGAAGTGTTCATGGGTGTATTACAAATTTTAAAATAAGTCAGCTAGAGCTTTGAATTTTAGATCCCAGCTTTATCTATATTTTAATTAATTTTAATTTTTGTCTAATTCTATATTTTTAGTCTAATATTTTTGTTCAAATATTCTCAAATTTAGATTGAATTTTTGAGTTCAAGCAAATAGTCCAATCATGTACAAAGTCTACTTACAAATAAAATTCTATATATACAGTCTACATTATAAGCATGATCGAATTAATAATCAAAGCATATTCAAATCTAATTTAAATAAAATAAAACTGCAACCTAATATATAATTTTATTATATATGTGTTTCATGAAATTTAGTTAGAAACCTAGTCTATAAATCAAGCTTAGAACAAAAATAAGACTTGTTTATAAGCAAGTTGCATTAAATATTTGATTCAATGGATCCATTAGTCTTAAAGTAGAGCATGCCATGCATCTTCTTAGAAGAAAAATATAGCTGATCCTGTTGTCAAAGTCATGAAATATGTGTTGGATTTTGGTCAAATCTCAGACATCAATTTCCTAGGTAGTTGCTGTCGATTAATTAAGTCCACTGTTTCCTTAATTACAATCTTTAATTCAAGTACTTGAATAATTCAAGTACTTAGAGGATGATAGCGAGGAATAGAGGTGTTTATAAGTTGGGCATTGATAGTCACTAAATTAACTATAATTATGATAAAGGTAAACGCAATTATTAAACAATAGTATAGTTATGGTGAATAGAAATATCGTATCTACGAGGATTAAAATTACTAGTAATTATCGTTTTCTTATTATTTAGCCGATAAATTAAAGTGATTATCTTTAATCTAAATTTACTAATCTAATTTAACTACGAACGCAATAGAGAATGAAATGGGAAAAATAATAAAAGATAACTAATGAGAAAGCAATACCCAGTAAAGAATCCACTTAAACTTCACCTATTATTCTGAATTTGAATTAAACGATTTATTCACTTGTGTCTTGATCCTTAGAAATCCCTAAATTATGTTAATATCTCTTTCGAGAATAAGAACAATTGACTCTAGGTTGATTAATTGAAATCTCTTTCTAATTAAAACCCTATCGTCGCATTAACTCGATCTATGAATTCCCCTATTAGATTTGACTCTAATCTGGTAGATTCATGTCATCCTATTTCTAGGATTGCATGCAACTCTACTCAATTGTGTTAGATCTACTCTTAAATAGGGACTTTTGCTCCACTGAAATAAGCACATTAAATAATTAATATCCTAAAAATATTAAAACACAAAATAAGTATACATAAATGAGAATAAGAATCAAGTATTTATCGCGTAAAAATAAAAATTAAATAATAAGATTCATCATAGGTTTCATCCTCCCTAGGTATCTAGGGAATTTAGTTCATAATTCTGAATAGAAACATCTCAAAGTTAGGACAACGATAAGACATAAAGAAACTCAATAAAACTTCGAAGGAAATTAAATGGAGATCTTTGATCTTGAAGGACATATGCTTCCGAGTTGATTCTGATGGAATTCTTTGAGTGTTCTCTTCAATCTTCTCTGAGTGCCCCCTTAGGTCTTCTTCTAATTGGTATTTATAGACTTTAGAATGCTCAGAAACCTAAAAATTAGGGTTTTCGCGTATTTGGGAAGTAGAGTGTGATATCGACACGGGTTAGCACATGGGCGTGTCGCTAGCTCGTGTGGAAATGCCCAGGCCGTGTGGATATTGAAAACAGCTCTTTTTGTTCGATTTTGACTTGTTTTTCACTCATTTCACTCCCCTATGCTCACCTAAGTATAGAAACATGAATTTAAAGGATTAGGAGCATCAAATTCACTAATTTACATAGTAAATCATCCAAAAATGCATCAAGAAAGGGATTAAAAATATGTTACTTTTATGGCTTATCAAATATCCCCACACTTAAGCGTTTGCTTGTCCTCAAGCAAAATCCTCAACTAATAATTAAAATTAATCTTTCTCAACTTATAATTCTCATCAATAATATTTCAAAATAATTCACAAATAATCATACATTGATAATTCAACTAAAAGAGCACTAAAGATTCAAACAATCCAAGTCAAACATTTTAAAGCATGAAAACATAGGTATTTCCCCTTATCTAAGTAATTACCTTCAATTCAAAATCGACAAGAATCGACATCCTCACTAAAGGTTCATTCAAATCACTCGAAGTGTTTAAGGTTCAAGAATAAGCACTCAATAGTCAAACAAGAAAAGTCGTTACCATAGGCTTGCATGAAAATCAAATCTCCACCACTATAAAATGATATGATATACAAATCAAAAGGTCTTTAAGAGGTTGTAATGGGGCTTAGGTTAAGCGTGTGAAGAAAAGCTAAAAAAGTTGGTTAAAATCTAGATCGAATTGATAAATTACCAAACTAGAAAAATAAACAAATGCTGAAGTAAAAACAATTACATCAATCGAAAACTATTCAAGAATAAAAACAAGCTTCTTCTTTAGATATGAATTTAATTGTTCAAGCTCAATCAACATAGAACTAAATAATAATCAATATTTTTTATTTTATTTTTTTATTTTTTTGTCTTTTTTTTTAACAATAAGAAATAATTCAGCAAATCAAACAAAATAGCATAATTAGGCGACTAACCAAATTAAATCTCAACAAAAAGGGAGTCAATAAAATGGGAAAAAGTTTAAATGAAAAACAATGAGTAATGGGTTAAAATTAATGGGTAAATTAAGAAACGGTGTGTTAGGCTCAACGCGGTTCACTAAGGGTTAATTAATAAGGTAGGCTTTTTATGGGATAAATGGGTTAAAACATGAGTGCCTTTATCATCTCAGTATATCAAATCAAATGTGTGGTCTCGACATGCATAATTGAAGCAAGTTCTAGAACAACAAATCAATTTGACACACTCATAACCAATAATAAAATGAGAAAGAAAAATGTATGCTTTAAAGGCTCAAAATCTCATAAAAAATTATGGTTTTTGATGTCAAACTTGTAAATTTAAAACTTAAAGGTAATACCTCAATTTAGGGAAACAACCTAAAATTTTTAATTCTGAAAATAAACTTATCATGCTTGATTCTCTCATGTCTTAAAGTTTAAAACAACCAATGCACAAATATCTATGAATTTAATCCAAAACACATCAAAAAAAATCACAAATCGATAAAAATTCATTCTAATAGAAGTAAGAGAAAATTACTTAAACACAAGACATAATTCAGGGATTTTCTGATAATTACATAAATAACCTTCCTACACTTAAGACGTGCATTGTTCTCAATGTACAAACATTGATAATCACAATATAAATAAAATATCATAAGAGAGGAGAAAAGCTAAAGCGCCATTAATATTGGATGAAATTGCCATAATGGTGAAAAGAGGAATTGTAGACAAATCTTGATGTAGTGCATAATTTCGAACAAACTAATAAGAAAATAAACACAAATAGTGAAGATTAAAGGGTTATAACTCGATTAGAAACAATCATAAAAATACATTTCAAAAAAATAATAATTAAAATAAGTTTAAAATCTAACTATAAGAATAATAAATAAATAAAATAAAAAATTAAGAAAATAAAAATAAATAATATAACAAATAATAAATAAAATAAAATAAAAGAGGTAGCTTGGTTGGGAAAGAAAAAAAAAAGACAAATTGAGAAAGGAATTCTAGGGTTTGGGCCACAAGGCCGTGTCGCACAGCCGTGTGGAGTAATTTTAGCCCGTATGCAATTAAAAATTATCTTAGTTTTCACACGTCCATGGACACGCCAGTGTGTCCAAGTTGTGTGTACCACACGGCCATGTGTGTTTTCCGTCACTTCTCCCACGCTCATGTGAGATCCCACACACCGTGTGGCTTGGCCGTGTCTATCACACGGTCGTGTCTCCTACCTGTGTAACTCTTTGACTTTGAAAAAAATTAGCTCCAGGTTTCACACGACCTAGGACACGCCCGTGTGTCTAGGCTGTGTGGGTCACATGGCCATGACACCAGGCCGTGTAACTGTCGAATTTTTGATAATTTAAGTCCCAGTATCCATACAGCCAAGGACACGCCCATGTGTCCAGGCTATGTTGGTCACACAGCCATATCGCCAGGCCGTGTAACTCATTGTCGAACCCCTTTTAGTGCACACGGCCTGAGACACGCCCGTGTGTCCAGGCCGTGTGGGTCAACAACAATCTTTTTCTTTTCTAAAAAAATTTGAATATTAATTAATTTTTAAAAATATAATGAAATAAATTAAGAAAATTAACAGTGTTAACACTCGGGTTGCCTCCCGAGAAGCGCTTATTTAAAGTCTCAGCTTGACTTACCTCGTATTCGTACAGTTATGGTGGTTCGCACAGTCGAAACTTCTCTTTCTCGCTACTAATTCTATTATCAAAATAAGGTTTAAGTCGAGTACTATTTACCTAAAATGTGTCGAATTCAAAATGAGTTACCTCGACTGTACTGTATGGGAAGACATTCAGTCCCATAAAAGAGTTGCTCCGTTTACATTAAGCTCTGAAGTGGCAATACGTGGATTCGTTTTATCTAGTAGTACCTTGTCCCAAATCTTAATTTGGTTTGTTCCATCCACATGCTCATCATGGCGTTGCTTTGGATTTGCATCGTGTATTCACAGTTTCTCCTTGACATGTGTCCGTCATTCACCTAGTTCATCGATCTGTAGCATTCGTTCTTTATGAGTCGTTCTGTTTCTATTGCATGGACTAAAACGTGGCTCCATTGCGTTTTTCTGAGGTGTTTCCTACAAAGAAGGTTGAGCCAAATGGTTACTTATATTAACAGATCTTGTAAAGTCATCTCAATCACTAGATGTTTTAACCGAATCACGAACTTGGAGAGTAATCATTTCATCACCTACACAAAGTACTAATTCACCCGTGCCAACATCAATAATAGTTCTAACAGTTGCTAAAAAGGGTTTTCCTAAAATTAAAGGTTCGTCATTACCCTCATCCATATATGAAACAACAAAATCAATTGGGAATATGAATTTATCAATTTTTACAAGAACATATTCAATAATACTTCTAAGAAATCTAACGATTCTATATGCTAATTGAATACTCATCCTAGTTTGTTTGGGTTTCCCAAGACCTACTTGTTTAAACATTTTATAGGGCATGACATTAATACTAGCCCCTAAATCAGCCAAAGCATTATTAATATTGAAACTACCAATTAAACAAGGAATAGTAAACTCCTTGGATCTTTCAATTTATTGGGTAGTTTATTTTGCAAAATGGCTTAGCAAACTACATTTAGCTCTACATGCGACAAATCATCTAACTTCTTCTTGTTCGCTAAAAGCTCCTTTAAAAATTTAACGGAATTGGGCATCTGTGAAAGAGCTTCAATAAATGGTAAGTTAATATGTAATTTTTTAAAAAGTTTAAGAAATTTACCAAATTGTTCGTCTATGTGGTCTCTCTTTGTTGTGTTAGGATATAGCATTCGAGGTTTATATTCCTTACCAACCGGTTTTTATTCATTCGCTTACCTCGACCCTACCGTTACTTACCACACTTTCTTGCTTCGGTTCTGGTTCAGATTCAACTAACCCTTCTTCATCTCGTACAGTAATTGCATGGAGCTGCTCCCTAGGTTTAGTTTCGGTATTGCTAGGCAAACTACCTTGTGGTCATTCTGAGATTAACTTAGCAAGTTGGCGTATTTAGTTCTCGAGCCTTTGAATCGATGCTTGTTGATTTTTAAGCGCTGCTTTAGTGTTTTGAAAATAGGTTTCTAACACCGAGATAAACTTCGTTAACTTTTCCTTAAGGTCCAGCTTCTTCTCTTACTGGTAAGGTTGTTGTTGGAAGCCTGTAAGGGGTTGTGCTCTTTAATTTCCTTCACCACCTTAAGAGAAATTGGGATGGTTCCTCCAACCTGCACTATAGGTGTTACTGTAAGGATTATTTTGAGACATAGAATTATTACCCATATAGTTGATTTGTTCATTCTCTGTGCTAGGATCATAAGGTAAATATTTTGGATTGTTCATTTCTCCTCCATTCGTATCGCACTGCATCACCGGATGTACCTGCATAGAAACACATAAACCATCAATTTTCTTATTTAAAACTTCTACCTGATTCGATAACATGGTGACAGCATCTAAGTTAAAAACATCGCCTGCTTTCATCGGCTTTGTCCTCATGACTTGCCACTGATAATTATTCAGTGACATCTCCTCTATAAATTCATAAGCCACTTCAGGTGTTTTATTGTTTAGAGTACCACCGGCTGCTGCATCGATCAATTGCCTAGTTGAGGGATTCAAACCGTTGTAGAAGGTTTGAACCTGTAGCCATAGAGGTAACCCATGGTGAGGGCACCTTCTCAATAAATCCTTATACCTCTCCCATGCATCATATAAGGTTTCTAATTCAATTTGAATGAAGGAAGAGATATTATTCCTCAACTTGGCCGTCTTAGCGGGTGGGAAGTACTTCAGTAGGAATTTCTCAGTCATTTGATCCTATGTAGTGATAGAACCTCGTGGTAAAGAATTCAACCATTGTTTAGCTTTATTCCTCAACGAGAAGGGAAACAACTGTAGGCGAATGGCATCATCGAAACGTCGTTTATCTTGAAAGTATCACAGACTTCTAAAAAATTAGCCAAATGAGTATTTGGATCTTCGTCTTACAAAACCATCGAACTAAACAAATTGTTGTACCATCTGAATAGTGTTCGGCTTCAGTTCGAAATTATTTGCAGCAATAGTGGCTCTCACAATACTCGATTCAGTCCCAGTTAGAGTGGGCTTGGCATAATCGTACATAGTACGAGGAACATGATCTGGATTTGCAGCAACTATAGGAGGTAGTTGATTATTCTGATTATCACTCATATCCTCAGTAATAATAATAACATCCTCTTGCTCATCTACTATATGCTGTCGACTCAGCCTTGCTTGCGAGCTGTACTTTCAATTTCGCTGTCAAATAGTAATGGTTCCGACAGATTTCTTTTAGTCATAAACTAAAGGAACCTGCCAAAAGAAAAATTAGAAAACAAAAATTAAACTAAAAACAAAAATAAAATGCAATAAAAATAAATGGCTAAATTAATAAAAATCAAGAGTTCCTAATATTTTAGTCCCCAGCAACGGCGCCAAAAATTTGATGGTCACTAAACTAACTATAATTACGACAAAGGTAAGCACACCTATCAAACAATAGTATAGCTATGGTGAGTAGGGAATGTCGTATCCACAAGGATTAAAAGTACTAGTAATTACAGTTTTCCTATTATTTAGCTAAGAAATTGAAGTGATTATTTTTAATCTAAATTTATTAATCTAATTTAACTACGAGCGCAACAAAGAATGAAATGGGAAAAATAATCGAAGATAATTAATGAGAAAGACAATACCTAGGAAAGAATCCACTTAGAATTTACCTATTATTCTGAATCTGAATTAAATGATTTATTCATTTGTGTCTTAATCCATAGAAATCCCTAAATAATGTTAATATCTCTTTCGAGAGTAAGAACAACTGACTCTAGGTTGATTAATTGAAATCTCTTTCTAATTAAAACCCCTAGCGTCGCATTAACTCGATCTATAAATTCCCCTATTAGATTTGACTCTAATCTGGTAGCTTTATGTCGTCCTATTTCTAGGATTGCATGCAACTCCACTCAATTATGTTAGATCTACTCTTAAACAGGGACTCTTGCTCCATTGAAATAAGTGTATGACCCATTTCACCCAAGACTTACAAGCCCAACTTAAGATATTAAAAGGCCCAAAATTAAAATTTTTTTTGGATGGCTGGGGTTTCGGAAACCTGGCAGTAACTCCACCTACCCCCACCTACTCGCCTGGGCCAAGCATTAATGGCACGACCATTCGGCCACCTACCCGTCGCCTCCTCCACCTGCTCCGCCACCTCGCCCATGCCCTGCAAAAGAAGAACCAACACACAAACAGAAGCAACAGAGAGCAGAAGAGAATACAAAATTTTTTAGGGCTATAAAAGCCGATTAACAGATTTGTAAAAGAGGGGATTTTTCGGCCATTTTTCTGTTCTTCTTATCAATATGAAATCTCAATACAAATACTTGAAAACAAAAACTATAACAAGCCTACAACAGGCGATCGAAGGAAAAAGAAACAAGTTTAAGGTTTTATTTTTACTTTCCTCTTTATCCTGTTTTTTTTTTTTGATATTACGTTCATAAATCGTTCCTCTTCATTTTCCTTTTAAAAACAGTTATATAATATCAAAATACGTACACACAAACAAAAAGAGAAAAAAAAATAAAAATCTTACCTTTTTCCACCATCAGGTAATGCGGTGGCCGCATGATTGACAATGGCCGAAGTCGACGGTGGCTCCTCGCTGGATTCTGGACATAGTCCAGAGAGAAATTCTCCCCTCCCCTTCTTTTTTTTTCCTCAAACAACAACCAAATGTTTTTTCTTCAGAAAAATTGGCCTTTTATAGCAATGAATCTGGTACTGTTTTGCCTCAGGTCATTAAGCGTCAAAACGACGCCGTTTTGGCAAGATCCCCGCGCGCGACCCGACCCGGCTGAAGGATCCGCGCGTTTTCAATCGATGGGCTATTTGCGCGATTGGTCCTTCCGCATTTTTAGATTTTTACAATTAAGTCTTTCGTTATTGCAATTTTGCCCCCCAGAAACTTTATGCGATTATAATTCGGTCCTTTTAAACGCTGCGTTTCACTATTTGAGGGAAATTTGCGCTCCTCGCTTCACTATTTTGCAGGCGTCCTTTGTTTGGTCCTTTTATTGCTCATAATATTTAATTTGGCCCTCATACTTACATTTTAATTCCAATTTGACCCATTTTCAAATTATTTTGTAATTTCTACTATTTCTACTATTATTTAGTGATTGACTATTTATTATTATTATTATTATTATTATTATTATTATTATTATTATTATTATTGTCATCTCTTTTGTATTATTGTTGGTCCTACTATTATTACAATTTCACTACCTTATTATTATTATTTATTACTAGTATACTTATATATATATATATATATGTATATTTTCTAAATCTGATTACCAATTATTACTATTATTATATTATTATTGTTATTATTATTATCGTTATTGAATATGTTACTATCACATTCTTTAAATTATTATTACTATCAATACATTTTCTTTATAATATATATATATTACTATTATTTTGTTTAATAATTAACATTTTATTATCATCATCGTTTGGTTATTATTATTAGTTGAATGTCATTATTATTACTATTATTTATATTTTTACTATCATTTGCTTTATTACCATTGTTATACTGTTATTTTTATTGACATCACTATATTATTTTTTTACCTATTATTATTTTTCCTTTACTGTTATTATTGTCAATATCCTTCTCATTTGTCAAACTAATCTTCCTCGATGCCTCATTTTTATAACGACTAACATTCCGTATTAATGATTTGAGAAAATCGAGCCCTAACTTACTGGGTTCCGATTTTTCTCGTTTAAATTAAACAACGGGATATCTCTTTTAAAATCACAAATTCCAATTTTAAATTGACATTCCGTATTAGCAATTCGGGTGAATCGAGCCCTAACTTACTGGGTTCTAATTTCTTCTCGTTCAAAGCTAAACAACAGGATATCTCTTTTGAAATTGCAATTTAAAAATAAAATACTTAATCTCGGAAATTTAAAATGTCACGCCCTAACTTACTGGACTCGACATCTAGATACTTGAGATAAGCTTTTTTTCTAAAAATAGAGGCAATCTTAGTATTTGAAATCTTGAGAATCGAGCCCTAACTTCATGGGTCTCGATTTCTCATTTGACTAACAACGGAGATCCTCTTCAAATAAAACCTAGCTTCAAAAGCGAGCTTAGTTCCGGGAGTTTAAAGTATTGTGCCCTAACTTCTGGATGTGATGCTTTATCTCTTGAAAATAAGAGAGCTTTAACGTCCTTCCAATTTTAAAAATAAAAAGCATTGTATTTTGAACCCTTTAAAGTTTTCAACAAATAGGACATCAATCAATCGACTTGGTACCAATTTTGGGCGTCTTGAGGAGCTAATCCTTCCTCGCACGTAATCGACTTCGAACCCGTTTTCTCAAAGTTCGTGGACCAAAAAGCACTGCTTTTAGTAAACTAAATGTTTTATTAAAACAAAGGTGATCCGATCACACCAAATAAAGATCGGTGGCGACTCCTTCCTTTTCTTTTTAAAAAATCGAATCAATGGCGTGCCATCGTTTCATCAAAAAAATGGTTACGACAACTTGGCGACTCACTTTGGGACTCGAGGTCAAGCCATAGATTGATTGATTTTGTCCTTTTAATTAAAATGGTTTTGGAAAAATCATGCTTTTCTTAATGCACCTTCAATATTAGCCTCGTAAATACTTTGGCATTACATTGCATGGCCGTTGTGGTCACACCTTTAAGTGGGCGAAGCTATGCCTTCGTGAGGTTTTCACCTCGCATGGGCTAGTGGATCGCTTTGAATACATCCGTACCTATGTCTTCGTGAAGTTTTCACTTCCGCATGGCCATAGGGAAATGTATTCCCCTGAACCGAACTCGGTCCGTATGAGCCTATAATGGGTGAGGAACGAGGAATCTGCTGGTTCAGATACCTCGAACTTTAGAACTAAACCGCATATAGTGAGCCCTAGGAGCCCACCTTAGGTAGAGCTATGTCAAACCTTAGTGGTCACCCAGATAGGTGTTTGCTTATTTTACTTGCCTTATATTCCATGATATTAACTTGTTGTGTTTCATTCTTTTTGTGCATATCATTTCATATTTTAAGAGGCATCGATTCACGGTCAGTTTCTGAGTTAGAAAGCTGGTTATGGAAAGCGAATTCCTTGATAAAGTAGAAGGCAATGTGGCCGCCCGTACATGGTTAGAGTCAAGCTAATTAGAAAACAAGGGACTAAAAGCTAGAATAGCTGAGTTGGGGCGATCTCTACACCACTATCGAAGTCGAGACTTGGAAAACCAACTGAAGTCAAGCCTGAACGAAATCGAGGAAATGAAAGGTAAGGTTGAAGAGCTAGAATCGGCATTAAACAGTAAGTGAGCTCCGGATTGAGCTTCTGAAAACGAGAGAAAGGCACTGGGAGGAGGAGCTTCGCCATTCTTGCAAGCAAGTTAGAAGTCGGAACTACCTCATAGGTGAAACGACAATCCAGATTCAAGAGGTAGCTGATCACCTACAGACTTTGGCTGCAAAAGCTGACATATTGAGCGTGAGATATGAGCTACCATCGGGTCATGATCAAGAGCTAGTCTCCTTGCTTGGGAAAATCAAAACCTTAGGCCTTAGAAGAAAGCATATTTGTAATCTGCTTTATTTAAAGGGTTTCGCCTTCTAATAAAGTTTTCTAAAATAAAGTTGATCGAATCGATGTTCTCTTTCGCATTCATGCATTTGCATCGCATTACATCATATGCATTTAAGTTCATAGAGAGCTGATTAGTTAAAATTAATGAGAGAGGAGAAAAGAAAAATCTGAAGCGAGAACCATTACGATTACGTGCTAAGACAAAGAAAATGGATCAAAGGTTTGAACAATTTGAAGGAAATGCAAGAACAGATGCACGGAGCAAATGATGAAACTCCAAGAAGATATGATAGAAACGGATGCAAGAGTCCCAAAACAACATGATAAGTCATTTGGCGCAACTATTGGCCAATGAACAAGGAAAGGGCGCTATTGCTAGCTCGTGGAATAATGACGACCACCTTACCTCCGGATTTACCCGCCAAATACCCAAGCACCTTGAAATATGTCCCCAAAGGGCGCTTTGTTGTTATCGAGCCACAGTGCGAGTTGAGACCGCAATGCCGGTACTTTTCATTGGTTCGGGCACTAATCCGGAGAAGGTCCGACTAACCCTATAGTCCCGATTTTGATGAAATGGCAAAATAGACCAAGCAAGAATCGACCTGCCAAGGTAACTTGAGGACCGTTGTAAGTGGTTGAAGAGAAGTTTAAAGAAATAGAGATGCGACTACCGAGTCATGGGGTAGACGCTAAGGACTTAAGTTTGGTCCCAAACTTGGTGCTTCCACCAAAGTTCAAAATGCTGAATTTGAAAATACGGTGGGACTAGTTGTCCAGAGGCCCACATCACTATGTTCTGTAGACGAATGGCTGGCTACGTGCACAATGATCAACTCTTAATCCATTGTTTCCAAGAAAGTTTAGTGGGCGCAGCTGCTAAATGGTATAACCAGCTTAGTCGGGCCAACATTAGTTCCTGGAGAGATCTGGCTCAAGCATTTCTAAAGTATTTTAGCCACGTTACAGACATGGCACCGGATACAATTACTTTGCAAAGCATGGAAAAAGGACAAAATGAGAGTTTCAGACAATACACGCAAAGGTAGAGGGAGGTTGCCATGCAGGTCCAACCATCCCTTTTAGAAAAGGAAACTACCATGCTCTTCATCAACACTCTGAAGGCTCCTTTCATAACCCATATGATAGGGAGTACCACCAAGAGCTTTGCCGACATGGTAATGGCAGGGGAAATGATCGAACATGCCATCGGATCGGCAAGATTGAAGCAGGGAAACCAGAGAAGGCTGTTCCTAGGAAAAGGATGACGAGGTGAATAATACAAATATGAGGACTCAAATCACCTCACCGAGTATCAAGGTTCATCAAGGAAAAATCTCGCACAAGGAAAAGCGTTGAAAAACTCTAATTTACGTCAATCCTATGACATATAAGGAATTGTATCAAAGTTTATTTGATGCACACGTTGTGTCTCCCCAATATCCAAAATCGATGCAACCTCCATTCCCAAAATGGTATGACCCAAACGCAGCATGTGAGTACCACGGGGATCACGAGCCATTCGATAGAAAATTGCCTCACTTTCAAGAAATTGGTGGAAAATCTCATCAACATGGGTATTGTGAAGTTCGATGACGAGCAATGGTATACCAAGAGAACCGAGGAATAAAAGTTTTCGAGCATCCGCCTTTATGTACTTGAGAGTGTTTTGAACAATGAGGTATGGAAGAAACATGTATTTTAAAGCTAATCTAGAGTAATGTGTAAAACACACTTGTTGCTTCAAGCACGAAAGCAATAAGATTTCTTTTGAGAAGTAGGCTTGTGTCGAATTTTTATTTCAATAAAATACATCTTTCCAAGTAAATATTTTCATTCTTTACATTTCATACTGAATATTTTTCGCTCATGACCATATCATACGAATAATCATCCTTAGGATCATTTATTCTTTGGATTTTCGGCCCACAAAGGGGCCCCCAGATATCAATGACGTGAGCGACGTTGTTACTGACTCCCTTTTTAGTGAGATATGTACCTAGAGGGATCCAAGGGCTTTAAAGATGACAAGGATTGTGACTTACTTCCCCAATGGTAGATCCTGCCTTATGAAGTGTCAGCAGACGCTATGAACTAACGAAGGAGATGAAGATGGAAGCGTAGCTCCTCGTAGGAATAAGGCAAGACCTCATTGAGCTATTTTTAGGAATTCAAGATGTTTTCGCACGATCATATCAAGGCATTCCAAACTACTAAAACATGGGTATACTGTTAAGGTTGGGGTTTAAAGAACCTATGTTTTACAACAGCCTAGCTACTCAAGAGGCTCAGGCTATTGGTTCACTAAGAAAGAGAAATTGCACCTGTTATGCTATAAAATGTCAAATCGAAGAAGATTGTGCCCTCTCCATTTTTGAAGCATGGATGTTAACAAGCCAGTCTCATCGAAAGCTTTTAGCCAACATCGATCCATATTCATGGTCGTTGGTTACCTCACTGAGAGGATGAAGGTCGCTTCATGTGCCAAAATTACAAAGTCGGCAGTTATAAAAAAAAAAAACATTCAAGATTTTTTGAAAAAATAGCTGAGACTTGTAAAGGTTGGCATAGGGAAGTTACCGTTTACCCTTTAGGTTCCTTGAATATTGGCCAGGACTTTTGCCGGGGCATCTTTCCCATTGGTTTATGAAAGGGGAAACAATTGTTGGAAGATAAGATTCTTTTTCCCCAGCTTGGATTGAATTAGATGAAGCAGAATGCCTCCAGTAAGCTTGATTGAAAGTATTCAACAGGGTCAAATGTACCAAAAAAAAAAAACAAAAACAAAAACACACACAAAAAAAAAACGAAAAACAAGAAAAAGAAAAAAGAAAAAAAAGAAAAAAGAAAAAGGAGAGGCCAAGGCGAAAACCCGCAAAGGGTTCTTTGAGACCAAGGGTATTTGAGTTGAAAACCCGAGAAGGGCAGCTCAAAATTTTGATTGAAAGTAGGGCATTCAGTAGTCCTGCTACGCTCGAATAAGTATGTTACGTCTTGGGGCATCGACAAAGTACTCTAGATCCCCTAAACACGTATTAAGCTCAAAATGGTCCTCAAGAAGTTGGAACAGAGAAGCTCAAGCTGCGATATCTGGGGCACTTAGTTTCCATTTTACCCATTTTTGTTACTTGTGATTATTTTATTCCTTTAAAAAAAACACCGATAAATTTCCTTCTTAATTGCATTTGCTAGCTTTGATTAATTTGTTTGTTTCGAGCTATGCTCCCAATCAATTTCCTTCTTGTCCATTGTTACAATCTTTTTCAAGCATTTTGCATTGAAATAACGATTAGTGGACTAATAATACTTTCATAAAAGGAGTTTTGCATATTACTCTGGAAGTTTCTAAATAATATAAGAACATGAAAGCAGGATTTGTTGTTTAGAACTCACTCACTCAAGGTTTGGAAATATTGGAAAAGATGATTATCTCTTTGGACCTTTTATTTTTCACCGGTGATACGACCTTGACAAATAACGAGCAATGTCAACCCAGCAGTACAAAGAGATCATTCTCGGGAAAAGAAAAATGATACTCTGCATTCATGCACGTATCAGGCCCACACATCTGGTCATTACACCAGTGACTGGTGTAACAGATCAAATTGATCCTATACCTCGGAGTTATAGTAGGATGGATAGAAGAAACCAAATGTTATTATCCTAAATTGCAGTGAGAGATACAAATTTTATGTCTCAGGAGGTACAGTGGAAGAGACCCTAAAATTACAGTGGGGCAAGCTTGTTGAGCATAATATGATCATTTCTTTGGGTTTTCTATCAAGATACCAGCTGAACGAGAAAGCATGATAGCGTATCAGTGATAGAACATTAATGGACTACGAGCAATGATGACCTAAGCATTTTAAAAAAAAAGGGATCATTTCAGTTTGCATTCATACATCATTTCAAAGCATGTTTAGTTAGGAGCATTCGACTCATTGCATCTTAATCATCATAAAAAGACCATTCTCATGACATTCTGCATTCATGCAAAAGTCATCCATTGTCATTTAGTTAGGAGCATTCGATTCATTCTGATCATTGCATCCTAATCATTGTAAAAAGACCATTCTCACGGCATTCTGCATTCATGAAAGTGTCGTCCATAACGCATGTAGTTAGGAGGCTTTGAGTCATTTTGATCATAGCACCTTCATCATTTGCATAAGCATAAGCACATAAAATTCATTCTACAGGACAGGTTCCTCAAAGAACGGTGTAATGATATTGAAGTTCAGATTTCGTTCCCTCAAGATGGTAGTGGGGCAGACTGAAGATTGAAGTCTTCCTGAAGATAGTAAGGAAGCAAATTGAAAAGTTCAGATTTTGCTCCTTCGAGATGGTAGGGGAGCAGATTAAAGATTGAAGTCTTCCTGAAAATAGTAAGGAAGTAAATTGAAAAGTTCTGAATTCTCATTTCCTCGACGTTCCAGTGGAGTAGGTTGAGATTACAAATCCTGTCTCCCTGAGTTAACAATGAGGATCAATCATTATTCCTTTGAAGTTTGGTAAGAGAAGATGGAGATTACAAATCTCTTCTCCCAATTCTTATTTTCTCGAAGTTCCGTGGAGTAGGTTGAGATTACAAATCCGTCTCCTCGAGTTAACAATGAGGTTGCATCCTTAATTCTCACGAAGTTTGAGAGAGAAGATAGAGATTACAAATCTCTTCTCCCGAATTCTTATTTCCTCGAAGTTCCGTGGAGTAGGTTGAGATTACAAATCCGTCTCCCGAGTTAACAATGAGGTTACATCCTTAATTCTCTGAAGTTTGGAGAGAAGATGGAGATTACAAATCTCTTCTCCACGAATTCTTATTTTCTCGAAGTTCCGTAGGTAGGTTGAGATTACAAATCCGTCTCCCCGATTTAACAATGAGGAAAAATCCTTATTTCTTTGAAGTTTCAGAGAAGATGGAGACTACGAATCTCTTCTCCTCAATTCTTATTTCCAAGTTCTAGTGGAGTAAAAGTAAATCGAAGAAATCGATCCGGTGATCCTCGAGTTCTTGGGATCAGATTGAAGAAAGCGATTTGACCTTCCGAAGTTGTAGGAAGCGGATCGAAGATATCGGTCGGTGGTCCTTGAGTTTGCAAGGATCGATTGAAGATAGCGATTTGACATTCCTAAATTTGCAAGAAGCGGTCGAAGATACAAGGCATAGAGAATAAATTGAAACTACAAGTCCTATCTCACCAAAGCAACGGTGGAATAGAATCAAAACGACCAAATGCGATTGGGTGAATGGGGCTACCTAAAGAAAAGAGCACCAAAAGAAGTTAAGGCCCATTGAGGCCAGGGCAAAATGGGTCTTTCTTATGTCTTTTTGCTCTATCGTATATTACGACAATGAGCAAAGAGGGGCGGTAGATCAGACCCATTTCACCCGGACTTAAGCCCAACTTAAGATGGCCCAAAAAGCCCAAAATTAAAAATTTTTTTGGATGGCTAGGGTTTCGGAAACCCTAGCGCCATAACTCCACCTACCCCCACCTACTCGCTTGGCTGCCAAGCATTAATGGCTGACCATTCGGCCACCTACCCGTCGCCTCCTCCACACCTCGCCACCCACCATGCCTGCAAAGAAGAACCAACACACAAGCGAAGCACAGAGAGGAAGAGAATACAAAATTTTTAGGGCTATAAAGCCGATTATGATTTGTAAAGGGGGATTTTTGACCATTTTTCATTCTTCTTATCAATCGAAATCTCAATACAAATACTTGAAAACAAAACTAAAACAAGCCTACAACAGCGATCGAAGGAAAAAGAAACAAGTTTAAGGTTTTATTTTACTTTCCTCTTTATCTTTTTTTTTTTGATATTACGTTCATAAATCGTTCCTCTTCATTTTCCTTTTAAAAGCATTATATAATATCAAAATACGTACACAAACAAAAAGAAAAAAAATAAAATCTTACCTTTTCTACCATCGGTAATGCGGTGGTGCGTAATGACAGACAGTGGCTCCTCGCGGATTCGGACCCGATCCAGAGAAATTCTCCTCCCTTCTTTTTTTTCCTCAAACAGCAACCAAATGTTTTTCTTGAAAAATTAGCCTTTTATAGCAGCGAATCTGTTGCCGTTTTGCCTGGTCATTAAGCATCAAAATGACGCCGTTTTGGCAAGATCCGCATGCGTGACCGACCATTTGAAGGATCCGCGCGTTTTCAATCGATGGGCTATTTGCGCGATTGGTCCTTCCGCATTTTTAGATTTTAACAATTAAGTCTTTCGTTATTGCAATTTTGCCCCCCAGAAACTTTATGCGATTATAATTCGGTCCTTTTAAACTGCGTTTCACTATTTGAGGAAATTTGCGCTCCTCGCTTGACTATTTTTGTAGCGTCCTTTATTTGGTCCTTTTATTGCTCATAATATTTAATTTGGCCCTCATACTACATTTTAATTCCAATTTGACCCATTTTCAAATTAATTTGCAATTTCTACTATTTCTACTATTATTTAGTGATTGACTATTTATTATTATTATTATTATTATTATTATTATTATTATTATTATTATTATTATTATTGTCATCTCTTTTGTATTATTGTTGGTCCTACTATTATTACAATTTCACTACCTTATTATTATTATTTATTACTCGTATACGTATATATATATGTATATTTTTCTCAAATCCGATTACCAATTATTACTATTATTATATTATTATTGTTATTATTATTATCGTTATTGAATATGTTACTATCACATTCTTTAAATTATTATTACTATCAATACATTTTCTTTATAATATATATATTACTATTATTTTGTTTAATAATTAACATTTTATTATCATCATCGTTTGGTTATTATTATTAGTTGAATGTCATTATTATTACTATTATTTATATTTTACTATCATTTGCTTTATTACCATTGTTATCTTGTTATTTTTATTGATGAGACTATATTATTTTTTACCTATTATTATTTTTCCTTTCTTGTTATTATTGTCAATATCCTTATCATTTGTCAAACTAATCTTCCTCAATGCCTCATTTTATAACGACTAACATTCCGTATTAATGATTTGAGAAAATTGAGCCCTAACTTCTTTGGGTTCGATTTTCTCGTTTAAATTAAACAACGGGATATCTCTTTTAAAATCACAAATTCCAATTTTAAATTGACATTCCGTATTAGCAATTGGTGAATCGAGCCCTAACTTCTTGGGTTCCAATTTCTTCTCGTTCAAAGCTAAACAACAGGATATCTCTTTTGAAATTGCAATTTAAAATAAAATACTTAATCTCGAAATTTAAAATGTCACATACTAACTTCTTGGACTCGACATCTAGATACTTGAGATAAGCTTATTTTTTCTAAAAATAGAGGCAATCTTAGTATTTGAAATCTTGAGGAATCGAGCCCTAACTTCTGGGTCTCGATTTCTCATTTGAACAACAACGGAGATCCTCTTCAAATAAAAACCTAGCTTCAAAAGCGAGCTTAGTTAGGAGTTTAAAGTATTGTGCCCTAACTTCTTGGATGTGATGCTTTATCTCTTGAAAATAAGAGAGCTTTAACGTCCTTCCAATTTTAAAATAAAAGCATTGTATTTTGAACCCTTTAAAGTTTTCAACAAATAGGACATCAATCAATCGACTTGGTACCAATTTTGGGCGTGTCGAGGTGCTAATCCTTCCGCACGTAATCGACTTCAAACCCGTTTTCTCAAAGTTCGTGGACCAAAAAGCACTGTTTTAGTAAACTAAATGTTTTATTAAAACAAAGGTGATCCGATCACACCAAATAAAGATCGGTGGCGACTCCCTTCCTTTTCTTTTTTAAAAAAATCGAGTCGACCGCGTCGTTTACTGTTTCATCAAAAAAATGGTTACGACAATAAGCACATTAAACACGAATTAATATCCTAAAAATATTAAAACACAGAATAAGCATACATAAATTAGAACAAAAATCAATCATTTATCGCGTAAAAATAGAAATTAAATAATAAGATTCATCATAGGTTTTATCCTCCCTAGGTATCTAGAGAATTTAGTTCATAATCTTGAATAGAAACATTTCAAAGTTAGGATAACAACAAGACATAAATAAACTCAATAAAACTTCAAAGTAAATTAAATGGAGATCTTCGATCTTGAAGGAGATTTGTTTCCGAGTTGATTCCGATGGCATTCTTCGAGTGTTCATTTCAATCTTCTATGAGTGCCCCCTTAGGTCTTCTTCTAATTGGTATTTATAGACTTTAGAATGCTCAAAAAGCCTAAATATTGGGGTTTTTTGCATATTTGGGAAATAGGGTGCGATATTGACACGGGCTGGCACATGGGCATGTGGCTAGCCCGTATGGCTCACACGGGCGTGTGGCCAGCCCATGTGGAAATGCCGAGACTGTGTAGATCCTGAAAATAGCTCTTTTTGTTCGATTTTGGATTATTTTTCACTCCATTCACTCCTCTATGCTCACCTAAGTATAGAAACAAGAATTTAAAGGATTAGGAGCATCCAATTCACTAATTTACGTAATAAATCATCCAAAAATGCATTAAGAAAGGGACTAAAAATATGTTACTTTTATGGCTTATCAGGCTTAATAAAAAATTTAGGCTCGTTTATTAAGTTTGGGCCCATTTAAAATTTTGTTCAAGCCTAGTTCAAATAAAAATGTTAAAATTCGAGTTCGGCCGGGCCCGGTCTTTTTATATTGTTTTTAAAATATATATAATACATAAAAAATATTGAAAATATTAAAATAAATATTTCTCAACAAATTGAAAATATATGTATACTTAAATAACACTAAAAATGTACAATTTAACAATCAAATGCCTCTAAAATAGTAACAAAATTAACAATAAAACAAGAGTTATATAATAACAACAAAATAGTAGCAACATAATAGTGAAATAGTAGTAAAATAGTGAAAAAAAAAAAAAAGAAAATAGCAAGAAAAAAGATAGTAAGAAAAAAAAAACAGCAATTTTTCTTTTTGCATATTCAGGTCGAGTTAGGCCGGACTTGGGACAAAAAACCTTACCCGAGATCCGGCTCATTTTCTAAATAGGTCTTATTTTTTGCCCAAACTCATTTTTTAAACGTATATTTTTACTCATACCCTCTCACAAAATTAAGAAATATATATGTAGTAACACACGTGTGTTATATTTCTCCAAAATGAACGTCACGTTTTCTGACCTTCTATTTCTAGTATTAATATTAATTAAATCAAGATTAAGATATAATGATAGGTGGAAGTTTGGATGAAGTGACAACAAAATCAAAAAAGTAAGATGAGAAAACATGGAAATTGAATTGAATTATTAACAACATTCTTCAATTAGATGAAATATTATATTTGTTAAATGTTTAGGGAGGACGGCTATGGAAAATTAAGAACTATATTCCTAGCTATATTACCTAATTTTGAATGTAATTTTACCTAACCTCTATATTTTTAATTATAAAACTTAGCAGGTATTTTTGTTTGGGTACATTATGATTTTATTTGACTATTTTCTAGTTTTTGTATTGTTTTTAGTGAACTATCTTGTGACAATAATGAATGACAAACAAAGCATTCCCTTATCATGTCTTTTGGATTTTTTTTTTGTTTGGGATTAATTTGATTAAGCAACGAACAAGTAAAAATAGTAGAAAAAATTAAAAAATTGAACACACAAATTTAACGTGAAAAAACTTATCACAAAGATAATTATACTATAATAGCAATAGCAATAGCAAAAGAACAAAGAGTATAAGATGAAGATAAAAGCTAAACCCTAAAACTCAAAAACAAAGAACAAGTGTTATGAGTTCTAATCTTTTAATGGATGTATTTTCTAATATTGTAAAAGAGCCTATTTGTAGGCTAAGTAAGTTAACTAATAATAAAATAATCTAGACTAATCAAAATTAAATTGAAACAAATAAATAGAGTTTAAATGGGAATTATCTCTCAAATTTAATTGAAATTTGAGTCATACTCAATACTTGTCATACTCATATCTCAAATCATCCTACACTTAAATGTTGCAATTTTGAATTTCCAAATATTTAGTAAATAAACATATATTTTATTTTTATTTAAATTTTATTATATGTGACGTCTTTACGAATATATTTTAATTCTCAGTTTAATTTTTTTTTTTGTAATGATTGATTTTGATTATAATTATTTAGATGTATTATTTATAATTATAATTGTAGTTGTAAATTTCTAAAAGAATTATAAATTTTAATTTGATCATATATTTTTATTTATTATTGAAATTAGAGGCATTTGTGGTTCACTGAATTAATTGAGTTTGAGGCAAGCCTTTGTATTGTATTATTGTAGTAGTACACTTCTTACTATGCATAAAGTCGTAGATTTAGTTCATGTTCTTTAATTTTTCGCCTCTTTTAGCTCTTAAACTTGTGTTGTTTGTCAAATCACTCTCAAAATGGATGAAAAAGTTGTTGACATGGCATACACATAGATTTCCACATAGATGCCACATGGATACCACATCAGCAATTAAGTATTTTTTGAAATTTAAAAAGTCAAAAAAATTATAAATATATTTTTTAATATTTTTAATTTTAAAAAATCAATTAATTGCTAACGAGCATACACATGGACTACTACGTGGATGCCATGTCAGTAAAGCTAACAAACGTTAATTTTTTCATTCATTTTGGGGTAATTTCACAAAAGTTCAAATGCTAAAAGAGGTCAAAAAAATTAATGCTAAATGCACAAATTAGAGCTCAACATTTTAGGGGTTGCTCACATAAAATTGACCTTTCAAAATACTCATATAAAGGTCCAATCTTTATAAAAATATTCAAATAAAGACTTTTCACTCACTTCAACCTAATTTGAGTAAAAACTAGATGAATTCTAACGTATTTAGAATGAAATAAATGGCAGTTGAATTAGATATTGCTTGAAACTAAAAGGAAATAATAAAACATAATTTGAGATATGATATACAACATTTGAGAAGCCCTTATTTGAGCACTTTCAAAAAAGGTTTGACTCTTATTTGAGCACTTTAAAAAAGTTTTGGTCCTTATTTAAGCACTTTAAAATGTTTGAATTTCATTTGAGCACTTTTATAAATGTTAAGTCATTATATGAGCATTTCGAAAGATATAACATTTATGTAAGCAACCCTTAAAAAGTTAGACCAAATGGAGAGTTAAAATAATTTTTTATTATAAAATTAGAGGACCAAATAAATCTTTATACCCATCTTAAATGGGTATAATTTCTTCTATCAAACCCATTTTTCAACTCTAATATTGAATCAAATTCTTCTAAATTTCAAATGACTTTTACATTGATGACTTTGAAACACAAAATTAGAAGAGAGAACCTTGTTTCCAACCATCCTCTTTTTTTTTTTTTTTTTTTTTTAATTTTAAAATATATACATTCCTACAATTTCATAATTAAATGGTTAAATTTAAGAGTGGGTTTAGTTGGATAGTGAGATACGTTTAGCTTACTTTTTTTTTTCACGGTATAATATCGTTATAGTATCTAATCTTACCACCACTACTATTTTTACACTAACCGCAAATATACCACCCATCCAAACCACCCTAAATAGCTAATTATATCATTTACATTTTTTTTTTTCCTTTTCTTGAGAGAGATATTCTTTCTGAACAAATTAGCCTACTCTTAAATCTGAATTATCCTTTTCGTCTTCAAAATTCAAAGTATTGGTCTTCACTTGCACAATTTTTTCTAGCCTACTCATCATCTTTCGACATATTGATATATTAAACAATTAATTAAATATTTAAAAATGGCATAAACTATCGATCTCAATTTTCTCTTTTTTTGGTTTTACCATCCAAGTTTTTCAAATTCAAAAAAGAGAAGAAAAAGAAGAGAGTATATATCATGATTTCTTTGGTTCTACTGCGTAAAAATATAAAATTATTTTAGACTAAAAAATCAGCAATCTCTTCCTATTTTTACTTTTTACCGGGAAAGGTTTTGGGTATCGTAGTGATTTAAACTCAGCTTATTCTTGAAGAAGGTGAACATCCATTCAATAAATCACACCTTCAGTTTTTAGTCTTTGTACTTTAATTGGGTCAATGTTAGTCTTTCACTTTTTAAAATTTAAAATTTTAGTCATTATCTGAATGGTACTAGTTAAATCTGTTTCGTTCAGTTTTGCTATTAGTCTTATACTATGCATTAACTCGTAGGTTTAGTTCATGTTCTTTAATTGAATCATTCTTAGTTTTTATACTTTTCAAAATTTAAAATTTTAGTCTTGATACAAACGACAACAGTTAAAGCAAGGGCAAAGCAAAAAAAAAAAAAACTACAATGGGAGCTGAAATTGAATTGTAAAATTTTGGAGGTCAAAACAAAAAATCACCATTTTATTAACTATAAAATTACAAATATTACAAGCCTAAAAAGCAAATCACCAAATCAAGGGGGCCAAAACAAAAATTTTACCATTTATTACCATAAAATTACAAACATTAAGGACTTAAAAGGCAATTACACCAAATAAATTCTAAATTCATCGGGGGTTGTTAAGTGTTAACTACTTGTGTACCTTTATCATTGAGTTGAGAATCCTTTTACGTCACTTTATATATTTCTTTTGACATTCATGTCTTAGTCAACCCTTCCTCCGTCTCTAAACTTAACTAAGCTATTATTAACCCAAAGGGTCAAATTATCTCATTGAATCAATTTTATTTGAATTTGGTATTTTCTCTATACTTACTTCAATTATTTAAATAACTATCAATTAAATTTAATATCATGTAAAACAAAAATAAACTAATAATCAATATATATTCGAATAATATATTGGAGCGAGCCCCGAAACTAATCTTTCATATTTTGTAAGCCCATTAAAAAGTAGATATTGACTACAAATTTCAAAACTACTCCATACCCAAAGTGAAGATTGAACCTTCGATCACTAGTTAAGATAGAAGAGATTTAAATATTTATACATAATGAGACTTAAAGAAATGATATACATGTAATAAAATTAAATATAAAATCTCAAATATTCAATTACAATTACGTTGAAAATTGAAATATTTTCTCATTTCATACGGCAACTTTCATCGGACCGAGAAATAAAAAATGGAAGGAATATGTTCATATCAGTAATTCTTCTAGAGTGGTTAGATCATAAGGTTTGGTCAATGTCTTGGTTCTAACTTATGAATGAAAATGATATGTAAATGTCAATACGTTTCTAAATTCTAAGAAAAAAAACTTACCAAAACATTAAAAATTTGTAATAAAAAATTAGTGTGAATTTGAAGCCAATATGAACATAAAAACTAGCTATTATTGTCCTTTTGGTGGTTGAACTAAGTAAACTCCAAGCTCGTTCGACCGAAAGTCGGTAAAGCTAATCGGAGGGTATCGGAATTACATCTCCGGAACGTGGTATTATGCCGAGTCGACTCGGACAGTGTTACTGCAGCTTGAAACATGCATATCTATATGTGTATATATGTAAAAACATGCAACGCGAACATATTCTATATATGTAAAACAATTAAGTGTTTGATGTTTTAGAAAATGGATTATACATAGAACCAACTTATATAATAAACAGTGTATGTGCAGAAACAGATGCACTGAAAAAGATGAGAAACTGCAAACCTTTTTTCTCAAGATTTTCCGTATCAACTTATTTAAAAAAAAAAGTCTAAAGCTAGGAAAGTTCATGAAACAAAGGGTCTTCAAAGATAAGGTGATGATTATCATGATGAGGCCGAACTGAAAGATGATCAGCTTCTTTATAGCTGCAAGCAATATCCCCTAAATTATAGGTCAACGTCTCTGCAACATTTGGAACCATAGATGAATTATCGAGCTTTTCGACATCGATTTTCGTCGATGGGACTTGTTGTAGGTCTGGTAAACGAGGGAAAGGGATTGAATAGTTGAAACCTTGAAGAGAAGCTGCTGCGGCTGTTGCTATGTTGTTCGATGAATCCTTGTCGATAGAAACCGGGTTTAAGAGATTATTAAAGGCGTCCATATCAGTGACAGTGTTGACGATGGTAGAGGTGGATGAAGTGGGAACCGAGGTTAATTGAAGAAGATACTGTAAGCTTTGAAGATTGGCCATTTGAACAGCTTCTGCTTTAAGTCTTAAAGCTTGCTCCTCCCATGGTTGATCCATAAGCTCTTTTAAGTTAGCCAAAGCTATTAAATAAGACAAGCTCGAAAACATATCAGTTCGAGGCCTATGAGTCATGGGATCAATCCCCATTTGAATGAGTTTTTTCTTCAAATGAGTGTTCCAAAAGTTCTTTATCTCATTATCTGTTCGCCCAGGTAAGTGGCTTGCAATCGCTGACCATCTTTACGAACAAGAACCAAAAAACCCATAATTCAAAACAAAAAATCTTAATCACAAATGAAATTAAAAGAAAAGGGTAATGAAAATCATTACTTGTTTCCAAGGATGGAATGGAGATTGAGAATGGTTTGTTCTTCTTCTTGAGAAAACTTGCCTCTTTTAATATCAGGCCTTAAGTAATTAGTCCATCTTAGCCTGCAACTTTTCCCACATCGATTAAGACCTGGAAAAAAAAAAATCAATGATTTTAGATAGAGAAAGAAAAAAGGAAGATGGTAATAGATTCATGATCATTAGATATACCAGCAAGCTTGGGGAGGGCTCTCCAGCTACCATGGCCGTTTTCATGGATGAATTTGACAAGCTTTTGATCTTCTTCAGGGGTCCAAGGACCTTTCTTAAGACCAGTATTTTCATCACAACAAGGAGACCTTCCCATTTTCAATAATCTTTTGGCTTGGCTCCCTCCAATCCAACAAGGAAATGAAGTTTACTCATATTTATAGAGTTTTAATTTTGCTGGTTTCCTATTTGCTTGGGGGAAAATAACACTGCCCTTTGTTGTCATTTGTACATGAGGCATCACTTTCCCTTGCATTTCCAAATAAAATGGGTTTTATTTCAATTTAACCCTTGTATATTTCTTAAATTGACATCTAATATCTGAACTTGATAATTTTTTTCTAATTTAATCTCTAGACTTAACTGCGATATGATACCTTAATGAGGCAAATTAGATAAATAAAACTTTTAAAATCTTAAAATAAATATGAATCATTTTATTAATAAAAATAAAATTATTAACCGCTTGTTAATGAAGTGTCAAAAAATTATTTAAACCTTAATTGAGTTGGTGTCACGAGTTAACTAGATACCAACTCAGTTGGAAAATTACTAAACTTCCTTTAAATATTTGAAATAAATTATATTTTTACAAAGGTACTTTTATCTTTTTACATTTTAAAAAACCATTATAAAATTTACATATATTGAGATTTAAACCTAAGCCACCAGCATATACAAAATATGAGAAAAGATTGTATGAAACTGTGATTCCACGTCATCCTCATCCGTTTTTAATGGGAGAATAACAAATCAGATTTTTCCTCCTGATTTTTAACTTTTTGCTAAGGATGACGTGTAACAACAGTTTCATATATACAATCATTTCTCTATAAAATATTATTATGATAATACTTTTGTCTTTTAATATGGTCAATAAAACCAATAAAAATCTTACATGTGAGAATATTTGAACTCGTGCAATGCAATCTAGCATTTACAAAACTTAATTTACCTAGCAACTTTAACAAAAAAAATATTTTAATTTAATTTATATTTTAATATTATTGCACAAAATTTTTCACCCACATCGTGTGTATCTATACTTGCTATTAGTTAAATCCCTGATTGACTTGGAGTCATAAGTTAACTAGATCGATTGGGAAAATTACTACAATGTCTTTCTATATTTAAAATAAGTTCTATGATTATGATAATACTTTTGCCTTTTTATATCTATACTATTATTTAAACTAGAGCTCTCTATGGGTCACGCCAAAGCTCAATTCCAAAAAAAATTCATACTCAAGCCTGTTTTGAGTTGGCCCGACCATCCCAAAAGCCCATTTTATTGTTCAAAAATTAATAAAATATTACAACTATATATTTTAATTGATGTTTTATATATTTTGTAATTAAATATAAATATAAATTTTATTATTATTTAAATTGAATTCAAGTTGGGTCGAGGTACCCAACCCTTGAATAGGTCTAATTTAAAACATTGATTGAGTTGGTGCCACGTGTTATTTGGAGTACACCAGCTTGGTCAGAAAAATTACTACAATATCTTTTCATATTGCATAAATGTTATTACTATTTTCAAACCATATGTTTCATTTTTTTTATATTTGATGTTATTTGTAAATGTACCCTCGTACTTTAAATACGTAGTATCTACACACATACATGTGTGATAAAATTAGTATAAAATAAATAACTATTTCATACTTGTTGATACAGTGTATAACAAGAGAAGAGGTGGGAAGGAGATATGGAAGAGGTAAGGAAGAGTATGAGGTGGCATTAAGGAGGTCGGTTCACCTAGAGAGGTGGAAATCTAAAATGGACAAGAGGACAGATTGATTCTTGAAAAAGAGGTAAATTGCTCAAGGTAAGTTCATGGCTCAAAATGTCAACCCTTTCTTCATCATTGAGAGAATATTTATAAGAAAAATCTTCTTGTCTTATAGTGCAACGTGGTAAGTCGTTACAATGGACTATGATCGTACTAACATAATGCATGTGAAGTGTAGACATAATGGTCCCAAATTGTATGAGATTATCGTTAGAGATATGCTCACACTTAAGGTGGTACTTGTACTTAAAAAGGAAGTGCTTGGTATGATAACTTGCTAAACTGGTGAACCTGTCATGAGAACCGGTGACCAAGGCCTCGAAAAACATCCGGATAAAGGGGACTTACAGAGTGTCTAAGGGGGATATAATACTATATAATTTTTCGTGATCAAACATTTAATAATATTTATATATGTATGCAAAGTGGTACACTAATGGAGCAAATAAAAGGTATTAAAGCAATAATCTAACCACTCCTATATTTGATAAAACGAATACTTTTTTTTATCAAAATGATAAAAATGAATATTAATTAATTAAAAATATAGTCAAAGACCAAATCAACAAGGAGCAGTCAGTGGTCAGCACATATAAAGATGAAAAAACAAGTGGGTGCGTCACCAATGATCTTTGAAACCCATCCCATGCACGCAACTCGGTCTCATATTTCGTCATTGATTATTGCATGGATCATATATTATACTATTTCACGTATTAATATTAATGTTTTTATATTATGAATATGGAAATTTTTTGTCATTTTACCATACATTCGACATTCCTATTTAAATATTAGACATTCCACACTTTAAATGCTATACGTATATAATCATTTTTATTCTACAGATTCGACACTCCCAATGTTCCACATATATAGATATTTCTGTCACTGTACAAATTTAAAAACTCCATTAAAAATAAATTTGTAATATTATATAATAAGTTTAATATGATATTTTAAGTTGTTAATTTGAACATTTATTATCAACTCAGATATGATATAAAACATATTTAAAATACTTGTATTAAATTTTAAATACGTGTATTTATTACATAGATAATTTTAATATAACATATTAAAAAATTACACTTTTAAGATCAATACTAACATTAATTACAATATACTACTTTAAAATTTTAATTAAAACAATAATTTATAATTTAAAGAAATAGATCACAATTAACCATGTATAATATAATAAAGTATATGGTTAATTTACACACTAAACAACGCAATAATTTGCCGGTGGTCCAACTTCCAAAGTAACACAATTTCATATTTAATGTGGTAGGAAGGAATAGCTAGGTTAAGATTCAATTTGGTGATGTAATTACAAGGTTAGGGCTTTGAGGATCAATGTCTTGATTTCCTGTTTGTATTGCATAAAGAAGTTGGGAGTATCAATTATTTCTTAGAGTGGATTTGGATGAGCGGTAGGGTGTGGGTTGTGGTACGTTTAATTTACTTTTTGTCTCACGTTACAGTATTGTTATAGTATCTAATCTCATTGTCACCGTTATTTTACATTAACCATTAGTAGACACACCATCCATCCAAACTCACCCTCAAATATTTTAAGATTATTTTCACGTTTACAGTACTCTTATGATTTTTTATATCAATATATAATCTACGTACAAGTTTGTATTAATTACTAGATACAATATGTATATATTAGATTTGTATTTAATACACAATCAGTATATATATATAATAATAATTAAAGTATTCTTAAAATATTTTAAATAAATAAAATTTTTATAATGAATAAAATATTTAACATGTGATGTCTCATCATTCATAATTAGTATATGAAAGTATATACCTTAACAATGCATGACATAAAAAAAAAAAAACAAATATAACTATATATCCAAAATGAGAATGGCAATTACAATATAGAACTGCCAATGAAAAACTCAGTTTGATTAAGGAGGAAAAAAGGGGTTAAAAAGTTAGATATCAACTAAAGCGATGGTGACACGTTTGACCCAATAGGCAGATAGTTAGAGGAGGGGGGTTGCACCGTCGCAGCAAACTCTTTCAAGTTTTCCACCATGTTTTTTGAAACCCTCCAAAATCATTCTTCTAAATTAACAACCCCCCCTCCCCCCCGGGGGCAAGTAAACAACACGTCATTGCTATTGGTACACCGTGTCCTTTCTCTTCTTTGTCTTAGCATATATTATTTTAATTCGAAATTCAATGCTAAATGCGAGTATGTTCGATTTAGGTATATTAAACTTAAAGGCGGAGAAAAAAAAGGATAAATACAAATAAATATATAAAAAGAAATGCAAGGTCAACCAGCTCTTGTAGCTCAGTTGGTTAGAGCACCCGTTTAGTAAGCGGGAGGTCTTGAGTTCGACTCTCAACAAGAGCAAAATGTTACTCTTTGCAAATAGAACAACTTTTCTTACTTTGACCTTATTGTTTGGTCAAATTCTGCTATTAGTCTCTATGCTTTGCATAAGTTATGAATTTAGTACCTATACTTTAATTTAGCTATTTTTAGTCCCTGTACTTTTAGAATTTTAAAATTTTAATCCTAACCAAATGATAACAATTAAATTTATTAAGTTAAATTTTGTTATTTTTAAAATTTGATGTATCAAACTTATTATCACATGTGTAATATTATGTACATTTGTTCACATATTACTCACGAAAATCATTTAATAGATTTAGCACTAAAATTTTGAAATTCAAAAATACAGATTTAATAACTATCATTTGTATTCAAACTAAAATTGATAAATTTATTATTTATAATAAATCATTAAACCTATATCTTATTATTATGATTAATATAATCAATTAAAACAATTAATAAATAATTATAATATATTATACTTGTATTTTATTAGTTTATAATTTAAATATGAACATGATTTTAATAATTGAGATTATTAAAATTGGTAATGAAATTATAAATGAAGTACAAGATAGTAATTATATTGTTTGATAAAATTAATCTTGTTTTTCTAAAATTATTTATCTCTTAAATTCAATCTTATAAATATATTATTTTATTTTGTGTAATTTTTCTTAAAATTAAATATAATAATTTGGATAATTTTAATTGAAAAAGACTTAATATTTTCAACATTTTATGATACCCACTTATCTTATTAACATTTTTAAAATATATATTAATTAAACCAGATTATCAAATACATTCAAAAATTAAATATAAAAATTTCCTAATTTCAATAAAATAAAAAATTCAATGGTCATGAAAATGATGTGAAATGATTGTATGAAATAGTGACGCCACGTTATCTGTATCCATTTTCAATAAATTTATGCCACATCAGTATTTTTATCTTGAATTTCAATATTTTTATCTTGAAAAAAATCAAATCTAAATTAAAATCCTGAAATTCAGGATAAAAATGTTGAAATTCAGAATAAAAATGTTGATATGGCATAAATCTATTAAAAAGGATAGAAATAACGTGGTGTCACTATTTCATACAATCCTTTCTCTGAAAATATGATAGTGCATAAAATTCAGGAAGACAAGAAAAAAAAAAAAGTAGCTTTAAAAAGCTTCTAATATCTAACCTTATTTGGATTATAAAATACATGTACACACCCAACCTAAACTATTGAATTATAGATACACCCTTCATCCCAGATATTGTTAACATTAATGGCTGCTCATGGTATACAGACAAGAACTCAGGATGTTTGGTTTGTACCCAAAGTCACTACTTTCTTACTTTATAAGTTAACTATATTTCTAACCTAAGCTCGTTATAAAGCATTACATCAATGGCTGCCAAGAGTCAAACCCCTTAAAACAAGATTTAAGAACCTTATGTCTTCTATCTCTCAACCCCTTTTTTTCTTTTCTCCTTCACTTACCTCATTTTTTTGTCTGCAAAATTTTTAGCCATAAAAGAAACAAAGATTTTTTTTCAGAGAAAGGCGCAAAGCAGATTAGTTAACAGCTTCATCAAGAAGATTTTTTATAGATTGCTTCTTCAACTAGGGTTCCTTGTCGGGTGGACCTTCTCCTCACATAGGGTTTTAAATTTTAAAAAAAAATTAAAGAGTTAACTGATATCACCTAAACAGCTTATTAATTCTTTTATCCTTATAAAAAAACCATACTTGAAATGTCAGTTAAACAACTGATTTGCTAACTCAGTTAAGTTTCTACCCAATACCATCTAAACTCAAAGACTTTCTTCGCTTCCTTTGCCACAATTATGGGTTTGGGGTCTTTATTTTCCATCTCTCATAAATGGAACACAAGTTGGAATCTCTTGTTGGAGGGTTTTACCTTAATTGCTTTCTTTCCTACTTTAATTTAATTTTAATGTACATCCAAATATAATGATGTTATTGAGTATGAACATATGAAGGTTGACTTGGAAAAACGTACCACCAAGATTTGAAATAAGCTTCAGTGGACCTAATTCTTGCAATCTGCCATGGAGGTCCTTCCAGCATCTTCCATCAGCACAGCGCATTTTCTCTGAAACTTTCCAGGACATGAACTGATAATAATCAATGATCTCTCTCAATCATGATTTATTGGTCAAAGCCTTTCATCACTGCAGTAAAAGCCTTACTCCACATTGTTAATTCAGTGCTGTTGTATTAAACAATTAAAAGAATAGGAATAGAGTGGTCACCACAAAGAGTTAATTTGAATACAGTACACGTGAATTGTATCTACGAGTGTTCATGGCTCACCAACTTCACCCTTTTCAACCATTCATAACCCAACAAATCTAATATAAACCACAAAAAAAAGTTAAATGTGGGGTCTGAAAATCTACGCTAATTTCATCATATCTTACATCATTTCAATGATAATTACGTGTAGAGGGGTTTACTTTCCCTAACACATTCATGCATTGCAACCTATTGGCCTTGTACACAAGTGCACTCACAGTTATTGCTCATATATAAGGATTTTGTTTAATGCTTTATAACAGTGACTGAATGACACTAGGAATTAGGGTTATTGATTACTTACTCCTTGTTGTCATTGTTGCCATTTGGTATAGTTTTTCTCAACTGTTATGCTCAATGATAGGAGAAATAAAGTAATTGTGAATTGATGAAGTGACCTATATCATAGTTAGCTCAAATATTTATGATAAAGTATGATTTGTAACACTAGGGATATTTATATATCATTGTTAGCTAGCATCTACCATGTTTTGTTTGTTGGCTCAACTCTCATCTGCAATGACATCAGATTAACAGCTAAGGGCAGTGAAAGAAAGTGACAATATTACATATTATAATATAACACATAAAACATACCAACCTTGTGAGAATAATCTAAATTTGTTGATGATTCAAATGATTCCACTGCTTAATCAAGTTCTACTTGGCGTTGAGGGTTTAGGGTATGTGCTAGCTATAGTATGGGATGCAGCAAAAGTGAGAAAAGCAAGTTCAGTTAATACACCTTACAGTGCTAGGGTTACCCAATCCATATGTAGAAAGACAAACATCAAAGTTTCATGTCATGTATATGGTATGCAGTAAAATTAACAGCAAAACAAGCTTAGCATAATATAGTAAAATTAACACTTGATCAACTAATTTGTACAGAAGTAGCACATATAATATGTACACACATATGTTCTTAAAGTTTTCCTGAGAGAAGCAATAGTACATACTTTGGCTGCCATCATAAGAATTCACATAGATAGTTTTAATATAACAAGTTACTCTGAATTGTATACTACATATAAACCTGTATCCAGTATTATAAGTAATAGATTCATAATCTCAAGTTACAAACTAGCTAGTTTTTTAATTAAAGTCTCTTTTCATCAATTGGCTGTGTGTGTAACTGTAGAGATAGGGTTTGAGTTTTAACAAGTTGGTAGAAAATATAGGGTTTAGCTTGTTGATTAAAAATTTGAAAGAATGTATCAGTATCTTTTACCAGTTCTTTTTCTAAAGGCAAAAATTTCATTGAAATAGCAGATTTACTGGGTACCAACAATCTTATGGAGAAACCCTAGAAGCATAGGTTCATAGGCAATCAGAAGACAGAACACCATGCTGTATATAGCCAACAATCTTATTTTTTCAAGTTTTAACAATTTAGTGGAAAACATAAGATTTAGGGATTAGGGTAACATTACATTAGTCCACATTCAAAGGTTTTGGTGGAAATTGGTTAAAGTTTGCACAAAGTAAAGTTTATCTTAATCTTTGTAAACTCTATTAATAACCCTAGATTTACATAACTGTAGATATATTCATCCAAAGAATAACTGTAACCATCTTCCTTGACTGAGCTGCACTTATAAACAAGATCCAATCCCAGAACGGCTGTTTAGAAACCATTATGTAGGGAACCAGTTGATTATCAAAAACTAGTATTTCATACTCCACAAGATCCCCATGCCCAGTCATAAAATCTCTGTATGAGGTATATGGGAATACCTATTTCCAATCAAATACAAAATATGCAAGAGCATGTAGAATAAAACTTCTTTAAACAAGCTTATGGTGCAATATCCACTCCCGAAGCAAATTTGTTATGGTGTTTTGTGTTACAGGACTTTGTAATGTTGTGAGAGTTCTACTCTCCTGCATTGTTAATAATACTCCATGATTTGGCCAAAAACAAAAACAAAGATAGGGTAGTGCCCACTACACATTATCTTACAATGAACACATAGGGAGTGTCTTATTTTAGTGCTCTTTCAACAAATTCTGAAGAAGGCCAAGCAAAATGGGCGAAACAAGCTAATTTTTGAAAGGCTTCTAGCATATATAAAGGGGCAGTTGCAACTTGCATTACTAGTAATCTGACCAAAAAATAGTTTTCTTTCTTTCTTTCTTTCTTTCTGTTTACTTTTTCATTGTTCTAGGAATTATAAGTTGCATGGCATTCTCCCTTTCCAAAGCTTTACCTCTTTTTTTCTGGGAAATATAAGTTTTAGAATATCTTGGAGAATGATATTTGTTTTCCTAGAAAAATGAAAAAGACCGAGTGCACAAAGTGATCCCTTCCTGCTTTTTAAAAAGAAATAATAAAAAAATCTTCCATTGAAAGAAATGATCTTGGATGTAATTTCAAAGCCTTTACTTAGAACAGATGTGGGTTTAAATCATTTCTTCCTGGGCCCAAGGTTAATAATATAAAAAGAAGAAGCTAGGTATAATCATACCTTTTAAACTTAATTATCCCCACTTTACTCCTTCCAAGGAACTAACAACAAAGGCTCATGACCCACACTCAAATTTAATTTATATTGGATTAACACTAGCCCATGTCCTAAATGCCTAGATGAGACTGAGATATATAAAGCAATTATTGCAATACAAAAATACATATAAAGTCAAAGGTCGGTGACAACATGATCTGTTAATTTCATTAATAAAGGAAAAGGTATATTCCTTTTGATGCTAGTGATCTCAGAAGCAGAAAGTGTGGACATTATATAGAATATGATCAAAAGATGAATACCAAGCACCAAAATAATCAAGAAGTGCCCCCATAGAGAATTTGTACTTTGATATTGTCGACATTTCATCATAAGTATTGCTTGCCTCATGCTAAAACAATATACTTTAGTGCATTCAGTTTATTCTTCACAAATAGTCTTTGAACTTGGAAAACATAACAAAATGAAAGAAAAGTGGGAATATACCTCAGAAAAATTGTAGCTGCAAAACCCTCCACAGTACCACCATGAAACTGGGAAACCATTAGACCAGTTGTGAGCTGGAAGAAAATGATACTAATTGCATGAGAAACCTGCAAATGTGGCATATAAATAACTAGTTATGGAATCTGCAAGAGTCAGAGAAGTTAGTTCATGAAATCTGAATAGCTAAGATAAAGTAAAAAAAGAATCTAGTCAAAAGTTGAGATAAACGTTGCATGCAAAAGCAGGTCACATGGTTGGAACAGGAGATCTAAAGAACAGCTTTATCAAATGTATTGTAAATCATGTCAAAGCTGGGGGAAACGAAAAAGGTGCATGGAGATCACATGGTGGGAGTTGGTAAGGAAACATTTGATTTTTCTATGAGTCAATAATCAAAAGAAATGTTGCTCTGACTTTTCATTTTTATTTAAGTATTTGTATTCAGCACAAGAAATTTTTTCAAACATATAAAAAAAAAATTAAAAAACTTAATCCTACCCTTGTCCAACACTCATACCCGAGTTCGAGTAACTTATTTCACTGGCCTTGGTCAGTTCACCTTCTGTTGGAACGTGAGCTAAGCATCAAGGAACCAGCTCAGCCTGTAAAGACCCACAACATGACCCATATATACAGATAAAAGCTCGAACTTCATAGTTAAAAGCAAAAACATTGGGTCGAATCATGCCTCAGAAAGCTAGCCAAAAGAGCTTTATTCCTATTAAAATAAGAGCTGATCACTAACTGGTAAGTGCTAGCTAGTGCCCTGCTGACATTCATATTTTATGAAAGACTTTGAAATAGGTGTCAGATCAAAAAGGAGTTTTTTTAGAGTTTGGAACTCTAATTGCATATAATAAGTGTCAGTTGCCAACCCATCTTGGCAATGATCAAAGAACACATCACTGTAACATTTGACAAATACTGGGTTTTCTCACACCTAAAATCTGCATATATTAGGTATCAATGACTTGATCATACCTTGAAAAAATATTTCTTTTATTTAGTCTTTCAGAAATCCATATTCAGACTGTATTATTTAAGAAGAGGGAATTCAATTACCTGGATTTCCAAACATCATATTCCTTACTTTCAACTGACTGCAATTAAAATGGTGAGGCGCCCATTATCTATAATAAAGTGAACCGACCAAAAAGTCAAGTGTGATTAATCTTTGGCTTAATTCATAATTTAGCCCTAAACATTGATACTTAAAATCTTTTTTATCCCAATTTAGTATCTGAAGAGAAAAAATGTTTAGGTTGTTTTGACTAATGAAATAGTGTCATGTGGCGTTTTTTATAAAAAATATAATTTTCCTTTTATCAAAAATATAAATCTTAAAAATATATTAAAAATAAAGTTAAATATATATATTGATGATAGAGAAGTTTATGAAGGGGAAGAACATAAAAAAAAAAATTACAAACAATCAATGGTGAAAGTTACTCAAATTTTAATTTGAAGCTTTGAAAATTGGTTTGTAAATCTAATTTTTTTCAAGAAAAATGAACATTGGAAATGAAAAGAGAATGATGAAAATAAGAGAATGGTGAAAATTGAACTCAAATAAGTACAGGCCTAGTTATTTAAGGTCCGTTTGTTTCACTGAAAATGATTTCCGAAAAATAATTTTTAATATTTTCTAGTGTTTGGATGAATCTGTGTAAAATATTTTACATTGTTTGGTAGATTTCTTAAATATATTTTATAAAAGTTATTTTCAATTAGACAAACATACATTTGAAATTTTCTTAATTTTCATTGTTTAATTGAACTTATTTTTATCTATAAATTTATATTTTATATTGTTTTGCATATATTAAAAATATTATGTTAAATTCATATTCATTACAACGTCATTTTTTAATTACATGACTATTAAGTAAGTATTTTTATTTAAAAATGGGACATCAATAAAATTGACAAAAAATTTAACGATATCAACAATTGAACTTGATTTTTAAATTTGAAAAGTACAGAGACTAAATTCATGAAAATAAAAGTATAAAACTAAATTACAAATCATGAAGTGTACATAGACTTATGACATATTTTAACTTTTATACTACAAACCCTTTATTATTAATATATTTATAATTGTAATAAATATTTATTATTAAAATATTAATATTGAATATTTTCAATAATACGTGAAAAATATTATTTAAAATTATTATTTTTAAAATTTATTGTTAAAATAAAATTAAAATATTAAATAATTTATTAAAATAATAACTTATATTTATTATATTAATAATTTATTATAAGACTAAATATAAATAATTAAATATGTATGTTTAATAATATTCAAAAATATAATATTTTAAATATTTTAAAAATTAAAATAAAATTTATTATCAATATAATAATATTAAGTTTGATTTAAGTTAAATTTTATAAAATAAAATAAAATTATCTATAGATGAGTTTTTTCCAAAAATGACTTACGCTTTTCAAAATGGTAAGTCATTTTACGGAAAAAAAAATTACATTGACCTTTTACATGTAAACAAAGCAGACTCTTATTGGAAATTTTATGTTTAGATTAAAACAATAAAGAATATTGATGTTAATTAAAGGAAAATTAAATTGTACTATATAAATTTACATTATATATTTCTAATTTTTATATTTTCGTTTTTATTTTGAAAATTTTGTAAAAGAAGTTTTATATATTTTATTTAAAATGCTAGGGTTTTTTTTTAAACTTTAGGTATCAGATTGGATAAAAAGTTGGAAGTACTTAAGTGAAAAATAAATATACTTGAAGAGTAAAATTATGAATTAAGCCTTAATAGCATGAAAAATCACATGGTGCCTGTAGAAGAGAATAGTGATCCAGGGGACAGCAAAAAAAGTGCCCAAATCTTTAGAATGGATCTCAAATAGAACAAGAGACAAATAGTTGGTAGGCAAAATGCCAATGTCCCAGTCTAAAAATTTAAGTTCCATTTCCATAAAGCGACCTTAAACCAAACACATGCGACAAAAAGGTTCATTACCTGCATCTATCTATGGACAATGGCGGCACTGGAAGCAAAGATAGGATCCAACATTTCAAACTCAATTTCTTAATAGACATCTTTTCCTGTTAAAAAGAACTTCCTCTATGAAACATATAAAGATGAAAGTCAATTTTTAGCGACTGGCATGAACGTGTATATAACAACAAGTAATTAAGAAACAAGAAGTTGTGCACAATTTAATACTGGGAATAAGCTAATCGCACCATTTTTAATGTTCAAACCCCAAGACTTGGACTTTCGTGAGAGCTACGATCCTTAAATGATGGGGAAATGCTGAAGCTCCGAAAAGTTAAAAACACTAGTCTTTTTGGAAGGCACTGTATACATAGACCTGGACAATGACTCAACAACAAAATCATGCACAAAGATGGTGTAAAATGGAAACTGCAACATTTTAAAGAGCAGATGCATCTTCAGCTGCCTCTTGATCTTGCAACTTGCTCAAAGAAAGGGGTGGTTTTACAACAATGCTTTTCAAGCTTTCTTGACAGTCACTTGTTGATGCCCTCCTCAATCTCCCTTTCCCGTTTAAGAGCAAGTATGCAAGCGATCTTTCAAGAACACTTTCTTCTTTGCGGGAAAAAAGAATGCGAATGATCCCAATAACATGTGAAAGGAGCTGAGACATTAGCTAGAGATTAGACAAAACAATCATAGGGCAAAAAATTTAGACATGAAATTTTTGGAACAAAAGCAGAACAAAAATAAGAAAGTTTCCAGGTGTGGCTTTTGCATCATCAATCACCACTTCTTGTCTCTTTCTTTTGCAACGTAACCATAGAACTTGTATCAGTATGTAAAATACCTTAATTGAATTCAGCACATTTGTTGTAACCATGAAGAATTATACAGACCAGTCATCGAATAATACATACAAATTGATCAGAACCAACCCCTTTTAAATACCTTTTGAACAGTGATAGAGTATAGCTCAAGAGCAGTTTTGCTGTTATAATTTGTTAGATCAAGTTGTTAGATAAAACTGTTTGCAGTTAGCGGTCTATGAATTCTATATAAGCACATGTACAATAGTCAAGAAAAGGACGAGATTCATTTTCAATAGTAAACAGAGAATTTCTCATTATTAGTTTCTCTTAATTCTAAAAGATTTGTCAAAGTGACTATACCTTCTTTCATGGTATCAGTCGCCGTCGATCCTAGGCCATGACCACCGTTCAAACCGACAACTCTGTGTTTGTTGAGCCTCCTAGCTCTCCTTTCACTGGTGAAAGAATTGTTAACTCATTCCCTCGACATGATATTGTCAAGCTTGATGAGAGCACTTTCATCCAATGGCAAAAACAGGTGCGTCTTGTTGTTTCGGATATGATCTAGCTGGATTCCTGGATGGTTCCATAACAACTCCTGCTCGATTTGTTCAAGCGCCTAACGGAGGGCTGATTGCGAATTCGGCCGCATCGGTCTTTACAGTAGGACAATCTTCTTACGTCCTGGTTAGTCTCCACTATTAGTGCATCCTTTCTTCCCTCCTTTATCGATGTTCAATCGGCGTTGGACGTGTGGACAACGGCGAGTGCTCCCTTTGTGGCCGACACTGATGCAAAGCAATCCGCTTGCGCCACGGGTTCCACTCCCTACGGAAAGGTACGCTCTCTGTTCACAGTTTTGTTGCGAAACTTAAAAGCTTATGTGCTTTTTTGGAGGCGTCTGGATCGCCGGTGTCTGAGGCGGAGCGAATGGAGATATTATTAGCGGGACTCCTCTCCGAGTTTGAAGCCGTGGTTTCGACCGTCACTCTTTCTCAATCGTCGTTTCCTTTCCAACGCATAGTGGATGCGATTCTTGAGTGTGAACGCCACCAACAACAGGCTGTTCATGAGGTTGTGCTTGCGGCGAATGTGGTAGAAAGCACCCTGCTTCGGTGGCAGACGAGTCCGCTCATGGTGGTCGATCATTCTCGCGAGGCCGTGGGAGGAGCTTTCGACAGAGGCTTCAATGCCAGATCTGCGCGAGGTATGGCCATGTTGCTATCGCTGCTACTACAGGTACCACCGTGATGATGCTCCACCAGTGGTGGCTCGTCGTTTACTCCAGTTGTCCGTCTTCTTTTCGGGTCTGGTTTGCGATCTGCGGAGATGGGAGTTGATTGGTCCTATCAAGCAAATAGGCGACCTCGTTTTGAACCTAATTTTGGTCAAAATAATAATGTTGCTGGTCAACAAGAAGTTGGTGGCCAATATTTTGGTGCATATGTCAGACCATTTGATGGATATCATCCATCTTTTCCTGCACGGGGGCCACAAATGCATTTTGGTATTGATTTTGGACAGACTGGTCATTGTAGGCCACAAGCATATAATGCACCTAGGCCTCAAATGCACGGACATCCCTTGTTTCATGCGCCTCGGCCTCAACTTGATGGACCACGTAGAGTTGGGCCTACTCTTGGAGATATTAGACCGAATGCCCCCTATGCCCCATAGACCTGTTACTAACAATGTTCAATTTAATGCGTCTTTTGATGTAGGGCATCAATCCGGTAGTGATGCTATTTCGTGGTATACAAAACCACGTGCTCGTGTTTACTCTGGGTCTGTCCCATGCATTAGTTTACCTCGGTTGAGCGATCTACATCCATTCGATTATTATGAATCCCCCGAGTACAATGTCAATTCTGAAAAAGTTGGCTCTAACGATGGTTCAAATTCCTATATTCCCATGCCATTCGGGTCCACGTCTTGGTATCTTGATTCGGGCGCCAGTAAACACGTGTGTTGGGATCCATCGGCTCTGAACCATGCGACTCCATATTCAGGTACTTCTAATCTCTTAATGGGCAATGGAACTCCCACCACTATCGCATCAGTAGGTCATACTGTCTTACCTACTCCGACTAAATTGTTGCACTTGTCTAATGTTCTATGTGTTTCAAGCATTAGGAAGAATTTATTATCGGTGTCTCAGTTTGCAAATGAGAATAATATTTTCTTTGAGTTTCACCCGACCTTCTGTATTATTAAGGACATCATGACCTAGAGAACTTTATTGATGGGCCACATTCATGATGGACTATATCATTTCGATGCCGGTTCTGTCCACTCAGTCGGCTGAAACTCATTTCGCTGATTCTTATGCAGTTCAAAATACATCCAAGGAGTGTAATGTTTTTTCCTTATGGCATAAACGGTTGGGTTACCCCTCTTCTAGTATTGTTAAGTTTGTTTTGAATAAATGTAGCATTACTGCAAATAAATTCTATAGTGATACTGTCTGCACTGCATGTCAAAAAGGAAAGTCTCAGAAATTGCCATTTCCTGTATCCATGATAGAATATAGTGATCATTTTACTCTAGTTGTGTCTGATCTTTGGGGACCTACCTCTATTTCATGTGGTACTAATTGGTATTATGTGTCATTTATTGATGTTTGCACTCGATTCACATGGATTTATCTTTTATGTCAAAAGTCTCAGGCTGTAAAGTATTTTATTCAGTTTCAGTAACTTGTTAAAACTCAGTTTGGGAAGACTATTAAACAATTCCAAAGTGATTGGAGTGGAGAATATAGAGCATTCACATCTATTCTAGCCTCGCAAGGAATTGTTTATCGACTCACGTGTCCACATACCTCTGAACAAAATGGCGTTGCTGAACGCAAACACCGACATATTATTGACATGGGCATCACTCTTTTAGCTCAAGTGAACTTGGCTATAGAATACTAGGGATATGCATTCTACTGCACTGTTCATCTCATAAATAGACTTCCTACTCTTGTATTAAATGGACAACCTCCGTATAAAGCTCTATATAGAAGTAAACCCACCTACGATCATTTTAGAGTTTTCGGGTGCTGTTGTTACCCATACTTACGACCATTTGTGGCGCATAAGTTGGATTTTCGTTCTCAACCCTCTACTTTCCTAGGTTATAGTGCTCAACACAAAGGGTACTAGTATCGACTTTCGTCTAGTAAGATAATTATATCACGAAATGTTATTTTTTATGAGATTCATTTTCTTTCATCTGAGTCTAGTTAGAAGAGAAACTCACAGGTGCTAGTCAGACTGTGTCTACCTTTGTTCTGATAGTTCAGTGGGTATTGTCTCAGCCCTCTGAGCTTCCATGTGCTCAATCATCTCCATCTCTTCCTCAGTTAGTTGAGTCTCCTTAGTCAGTAGAGTGTCCAATTTCTAGTCCTACTGCTGTAGCTCAGTCTGGTATTAGGCCTGATCATGAGTCTCGGAACGTTGGTGGGACTCGTTCTACTAAAATTCAAGAGCTCTCCTGTGATGACCCAACATGTTCTGAGGCTATAGTAAATAGTCACCTAATGGTAACACGGTCAAAAGCTGGTATTTTTAAACCTAAGGTTATGAATGTTGAAGTTGTGAAACCTTCGTCGATTGAAGAGGCTTTTTCAACGTCTGAGTGGTGTGAAGCAACTCAAGCTGAATATGATGCTCTTGTTTGGAATTCTACGTGGTAGCTTGTTTCTCGACCAGCAAATTGCAAAGTCATTGGATGCAAGTGGATTTTCAAGGTCAAGAAGAATCTTAATGGTACCAAAGTGCGATGAAAGGCTCGGCTAGTTGCCAAAGGCTGTTCACAAATTCCTGGATGTAACTTTAAGGAGACCTTCTGTCCGATAGTGAAGCCTGCAACCATACGAGTTATTTTGTCGATTGCCGTCTCCAAAGGTTGGTCTTTAAGACAAGTTGATGTGAACAATACTTTTCTCAATGGTGATCTAGATACTGAGGTCTTTATGCAACAACCTCCGGGTTATGAAAAGTACGATTCAGAAGGTAAACCTTATGTTTGTCGTCAATAGAAAGCTCTATATGGTCTTCGCCAGGACCCTCGTGCCTGGTTTGAAAAGCTACGACAGTTCTTGGTTTCCGTTGGCTTTGTTGTCTCTAAATCTGATGCGTCGTTGTTTGTACGGGTAACGTCAAATTCCACTCTTTACGTCCTTGTTTATGTCAATGATATTATCATTACTGGTAGTTTGTCCACGATGATTGACTGGTTTGTTCGGTTGTTAAATAATGAGTTTTCACTCAAGGATATGGGTGAACTTCACTATTTTCTCGAGGTAGAGGTCACTCGGTCCTCCGGTTGTCTACATCTTTGCCAAAAGAAGTATATATGGGATATTCTTAGCCAATGCTCAATGACTACAGCTAAGAGTGTTCCCACACCGATGGTCAATTCATCTACCATGTCAAAAGATGATGGTGACCGCTTGGAGGATCCCACTGAGTACAAGAGTCTTGCGGGTGCTCTCCAATATATTGTTCTGACCAGGCCTGATATTGCCTATACCGTAAACTGGGTTTGTCAGTTCATGCACAATCCTACTACAACACATATGATAGCGTTAAAACGTATCTTGCGGTATCTATGCGGTACTCTTGAGTATGGACTTGTTTTTTGTCCGTCTGATCGGTTATCTCTAGTGGGTTATGCCGATGCCAACTAGGGGTTAGATTTTGACGATTGCCTTTCTACGACAGGATACTGTGTGTATTTCGGTCGAACTCCTGTTACCTAGTGTTCCAAAAAGCAGCAGGTGGTTTCTCGTTCCACGGCAAAAAGCCGAATATAGGAGTCTTGCTGCTTCTACTAGTGAAGTTACATGGTTACTTTCGTTGCTTCAAGAATTACATGTTAAGTCTGATGATACTCCGAATATTTGGTGCGATAGTTCTAGTGATGTAGCAGTTGCCGCAAATCTTATCTTACATTCCAAGTTCAAACATGTCGAGCTTTATTTATTTTTTGTTCGTGAGAAAGTCGCAGATAGATCTTTACAAGTTGGTGAAGTTCTTGCCTGTGATCAAGTTGCGAATGTCTTCACCAAGCCTCTTTATGTCAGTTTATTTTCTCGGTTTCGACATCTTCTTCAGGTCATACATATCGGGAAGATGTGTGCATGAGAGTATAGCTCAAGAGCAGTTTTGCTGTTATAATCTGTTAGATCAAGTTGTTAGATAAAACTATTTACAGTTTGCAGTCTATGAATTCTATATAAGCACATGTAAAATAGTCTGGAAAAGGACGAGATTCATTTTCAATAGTAAACAGATAATTTCTTATTATTAGTTTCTCTTAATTATAAAAGATTTGTCAAAGTGACTATACCTTCTTTCAAATAGGCATGCTACAAGCACTTTTAACAGTTGAAGGAATCCTATAACAACCCCCTGTCCCTTGTAACCAAAATAAAAGAGAAAAGAAGAAGAAAATAAAGAAATAAACATGCAAACATGATAAACTACATTTAACGCAACCCCTCTGTCCACCCTCTAGCAACTATCAATAAGTGAAACTAGAACAAACCTAAACGGCTAATGATGCTTGTTTATCATCATAATTTTATTTTAGGTAACATGAAGGTAAGGCAAACATTTCATGTAATTGTCATATGTGAGGAACACAAGTTTTAAGGAGTTTAATTGTTACCAACTTTCTAGTTCACAGCACAGTAATTCCTAGAGTGAATTGTTTAGCCGTGGTATGGGCCACAACTTGAACTGCAGAATATTGTAGAACACACAGGATTCAGCATAAGCACTTTACCGCTTAGGTATCTAGGAGTACCATTGGTGACTAGAATACTTTGTGAGAGAGATTGTTCTCCCATCATTGAGAAAATCACTCAATGAATCAAGAGTTGGGCAGAAAAACATTTATCATCTGCTGGTTGTTTGCAGCCTATTCAGTCACTCAGATTCAACTTTCGAATTTTTTGGTGCAGAAATTTGTTGCTTCCATCTAAGGTGATGTAAACGGTCACACAGCTTTGCAACTCCTTCCTATGGAAAGAAGGAGATGGCAATGCTAAAGGGGCTTGAGTTGTTGGTAACCTATTTTTCATCCTAAGGCTGAGGAGGTCTGGGTATGAAGGACTTGGTGATCTGGAACAAGTCCTGCATTTTAAGGAATGTCTGGATGATTTGCATAGGTTGGTTCATTGTGGGTAGCTTGGATTACCACTTACATCTTGAATGAAAGGAATGTAATGCAATTACCTCTTTTTCAAAGATACAGCTGATGCTGGAAGAAGTTGCTGAAGCCTGAAATGAAGGATATTTTGGCTCAATTTATGCAAATAAAATATAACAGAATTATATGGAAATAGCCAGGTTCTGATTATAAGGCCAACTTTGTCTGGAATCAATTGAGGCTCAAGGAGGAATGGTCCTGTGTCACAGATTGGTGTGGTTCACTCGGTCTATATCCAGGCACTCATTCATTGCTTGGCTTACAGTTCTTTACAGATTACCCACCAAGAGAAGGTTGCATTCTTGAGGCTACCAAGTTATTTTAAATGCTTATTGTGTAGGGATAAAAAGGAGACAAGGGATCACATTTTCTTCAGCTGCCTGTACACTCTCAGAAGTTATGGAAAATAGTTGTACAAGTTTGTGATCACTGATCATGGCAAAAGGTTTCTACATTGGCAGTCACAGAACTTAGAGGTAAGGCATTAATCTCAATCATTTCAAGGATTGCTTGGAATGCCTACATTTATGTTCTTTGGCAGCAAAAGGAAAGAAGAAATCATGGTGGTCTTGCAAGGCAAGAACAAACTCTATACAAAATAATCCATACTACTGTGTGTGACAGATGATCTGATTTTAGGAATATCCCTAGTAATCCTGTAATAACCAACTCTGTGAAGCTTGGGATCTTGATGTAATACTGCTGAGTTAGCTAGTATTTTGTTTGTAGCTTATGCTACAGATGGTTCTTCCTTTGTAGCAAAATTTTTCTTTTAGATGAATAAAATTCTACCTACAAAAAAAACCAAAAAGAAGAAGAGTTTCCAAGTGTGGCTTTACAATGTCCCAAGACAAGCATCATCAATCACCTGACTAATTATCTCTTTCTTTCGCACTATGACCATAGGACTGGTATCACATTATATAACATATACCTTAATTGAATTCAGCACATATATTGAAACCATGAAGAATTTTACAGATTGGTCATCAAATAATATGTGCTAAATGATCAGAACCAACCCCTTTAAAATATCTTTAAAAAAGACATGCTTCAAGCACTTTTAAGAGTCCTTGTCCCCTATAGCAGTCGAAGAAATCCTATAACTACATTCGGCAAATCTGACCACGCTAAAATGACTTACCTTGATAACATTCTCCTCAAAAAATGCAAAACCATTACAATTTAGTAAAAAAGGCAAAGCAAAAGGCATCTGCAATTACGTCCAAATGCTACTTCGAATATCTTGATAATTGATTGGAGAAGTGCCAAACTATTAGCTAATCTCAACTTCAACTCGAATCTTTAGATATATTTTCACTGACCAGGAAAAGTCTGAATGGAATGCATAGCAATGCAATGGCATAACCAAAATATCGGGCAAAGATAATAGTCTGGGGACAGTATCTACCCAATACACAATATAATGCACTAAGCATCACTTCAAAAAGTGGAAACCAGCTAGAGATGACAAATTTATCAAGAACAGGCTACCAAAGCCTCCACTTGTACAGTCTGCGCACCCACTTTACAACGAGGCATAGTTTCACATATAGGTGCTCATGGCCACGCTCAACTAAATATTCAGGACTATTTACTAGGGCCGTCCTGAAAAATAGGTTTAAAATTTTGTCCAAACACAATCCGGATAAAAATGATAAAAATTCGGACTCGACTCGGCCCGCCCGTATTAATTTTTATATTATTTTTATATAATTTTTAAATATATATAATACATAAAAAATATTAAAAAGTCAAAATAAATATTTCTCAACAAATTAAAAATAAATTTTAAGATAAATGCAACTTAACAAGCAAATACCTCTAAAATAATAGCAAAATTAACAAATGCCTTTAAAATAATAACAAAATTAACAATAAAATAAATTTTATACAATATCCAAATAATAACAACAAAATAGTAGCAATATAAAAGTAAAATTGTAGCAAAATAGGGAAAAAACAACAAGAAAATAATATTCAAAACAAAACAAAAAAATTATTTTTTGTCATTTAAGTGAATTCGGGCTGGGTCGGGCCTAGGCCAAAATGCTTTACTTGATGCCTGGCTCGTTTTTTAAACGGTTTTATTTTTTGTCTAAGCCTATTTTTCGAGCTTACATATTTTTTCAAACCCTCTCACATTTCGATCAGGCCTTTGAATCGGGCCAAGTGGCCCAACCATGATCATGTCTAGTTTCACATTAATAGAAGAGCATTTCCTCTTGGATAAAAGGTTTTAAGACCCGATCCTATACCCTACCCTCTTTTCATAATTTCATGAGAAGATCATCCATTTGGTGTAACTACATCGGTTTCATATACAAGTTAAGCAAAAGAAAGCCACCCAAAATTTGAAAGGAAAAGAAAAAAAAGAACAAACTTAAAATCAATTAAAATTAAGAAACAAAAGTAAATGCTGAACGAATACACACACATATTCGCATCTAAAAAGGATAACTTGATCTTGGATATGCTACTAACAAAACAAGTATCCCATCTTTCTACTTGCAAAATGCATTGCAATGACAACATCACTCTCTACAAAATGCTACAGGTTTTGTGATTTCATCACAATTATTATCGATTAAACAAGATATAGATATCACTTCGTCATCGATCTCCATAGTCATTGTCGTAACCATTTTTTGAATGAAATGATGGCGAGCAGTCGACTTGATTTTTTGAAAAAGAAAAGGAAGGAGTCGCCACCGATCTTTATTTGGTGTGATCGGATCACCTTTGTTTTAATAAACGTTTAATTTACTAAAACAATGCTTTTGGTCCACGAACTTTGAGAAAGCGGGTTGGAAGTCGATTACGTGCGAGGAAGGATTAGCACCCTCGACCGCCCAAAATTGGTACCAAACCGATTGATTGATGTCCTATTTGTTAAGAATTTTAAAAGGGTTCGAAAATACAATCCTTTTTATTTTCAAAATTTGATGGAATTGAAAGGGACGTTAAGACTCTCTTATTATCGAAGAGATAAAGCATCATGTCCAGTAAGTTAGGGCGCAATACTTTAGACTCCCGAAATTAAGCTCGTCTTTTAAAACATGATTTTCGTTTTTGAAGAGGATCTTCAGTCATTTGTTGAATCGAGAAGTGAACCCGATGAAGTTAGAGCTCGTTTTCCGAAAATCCAAATTAGGAATATTGCCTTTATTTTGGAAGAAAAAGAAATTTATCCTGAAGTATCTAGGTGTCGAGTCCGATGAAGTTAGAAGCGACATTTTGAGTTTTCGAGAACAAGTATCTTATTCAAAACTCGTATCTCCGATTTTAACTTATTCTAGTACAAGTTAATTTTGTAAATTATTTGAATTTTAATTAGAAAATCTATTAATCATAATTAGTTAGATACTTATCTACTTTAATTGTAATTTCAAATCTCACTAAATTCTTGAAACAAAACTAAATAGATAATTAATTATAAGTTTACATATTATACTAGTATTAATATTGAGTAATTTCCTCTAAGTACTATAATTTTTAATCAGACCTGTTAGCCAACCTTATATTATAATCTTATTTTACTTCATTCAATTTTATATTCATCGTATGACTAATTATTTATATTTCATTATTATTCTGTCATTTGCTACGAAAAGGTCTGAAATCTATCTTCACATAACTAAATGAATAAATACTTTAAGTGTCAATACACATATTCAATGGTAAATCATTTAGTGATCCTCATTCATTACAGTTATTTGATTAATGTTCTGTTAGCTTTCAGGTCTGTATTCTTATTCTTGAATTGTGTTTCTAATTCAAGTTTAGGCTGAATACTGTGGCATGTATTCATTTATTGCTATTTATTAGACAATTTGTAATAATTTTTTTCATGAAGTATTTTGATTTTAATGTTTTATTTGAATTATTGAGTAAGATGTGAAGTATTTGACAAGCTATTTGTTTGACTATTTATTTTGACAGTTTGATATTTGCATTACCATGATCATGTTAGTGAAAAGTTATTTTGAAGTTACTTTCTGATCTGAAGTTGAATTAATATTGCGATCGTTACCAGTGATTAGAATTTGAGTAATTGTGTAAGATTAATGGTTGATTATCAGACTGTTAGCTTAATTTCTTCCAGGTAATTGTTAGTCGACTTATTTACAGTATTTTGATTCTTTAATCACGTCTAGGTAAAAACGATCAGGTCTAAATTTAGTTCACCTTGGACCAATTGCCTTAGATCTTCCACTGTTGTGACAATATTAATTTTGTCTTTATTACTTTGTGCATCAATTGGAATCTTCAATTAATTTCACTCGTAAGTCATATATGACGTTCTTGTAGCTTAATTCTAATTTTTGTGAATATGGTTATGTGTATTCCCTATTTAACTCTTGGTCTGGTATATGGTGACTCACTCTGATCTTCCAACGTCTAATTTATTTTAATTCTATTACGTGCATATTGATCTGTCAACCTATGTTCCACCTGACTAGATCAATAGTATTATTTAAATGTGTCATGTTCTGGGATTATCCGTATAGTTGTTAGTACTATATGTGTTTAGCTCTAAGATGCGCATGTTCGAATTTGTATAGATTGCTCCTTTCCATGTGGTATGTGTCATTTGACAAGTGTCATAGTATAGTATTATTATTACAAGTATAAAATGATTGTATAATCGAATGTCCATAGACTATGTTGCAACTTATGAGGTAAATTCTATGCATTGCGGTACATTATATGTTCTTTGTTAATTAAATAGATCGTATTGCCATGATGATCCAATGAATGCATTATTTCAAATATAAAATACCATTATTTAAGTTATCCTTGTGTCGTTTACCTACATGATCTGATTGACAATTTCTATTTTTCACTATCTTATTAAATTGCTAGAAACTCAAACAATGATATTATTCTGTCAACAATTGCCCATTGAACTGACTTTCTAAGTTGACACCATTTCTAGTAGGTTTCCTATAGCATCTCAGGTGCACTTTACCTTAGGAAAGTTGTTCAAATTCCTATATGCTCGGATGTAGATCTAGATTGCTTCCTATAACTTGACTGTCGGTAAGAATTTCTTATCTGTCTCATTGTCCTTTCTTTTTATCTTTGGACTTGACGTATTGACAATTGTATTAGTTGAGTTATTGGAGTTAAAAATCTTGTGGAAATTGTTCATGAAGTATAATTCTTACTCCTTTTCATAGATGCATACCTTTACGTAATACCACATAGTATTATTGTTCAATCATCAGTGTTGCTATTAGCAAGAAAGTCACTCGCGTCGATATGCTTTCCTTGCACCAATTAATTCAAGATTCGCTTCGATCTTGCCCCACTCTTGGTTAGGGCGACAAGATCTACAATTTTGACCTATTCCACTCATCGGTCGGTGGTACTAGGTCGGTGGCCTAAATCATGTTCCCATTGGTTGAGGAGCCACGATTAGCCTTCGATCTTGCCCCACTCTTGGTTAGGCGACAAGATCTACATTTTGACCTATTCCACCGCGGTCGGTGGTAATAGGACGATGGCCTAAATCATGTTCCCTACTGGTTAGGGAGCCACGATTTGCCTTCGATCTTGCCCCACTACTGGTTAGGGTGACAAGATCTACAATTTTGACCTATTCCATCGCTGGTCGCTGGCAATGGGGAAATCTTCAACTTATTCCACTGCTGGTCAGTGGCAATAAGACAATCTTTAGCTTATTTCATTGCTGGTTGGTGGCAATAGGATGGTTTCCAACCTATTCCACCGTTGGTCGATGGTAATATGACGGTACTCCACCTATCCCAACTGGTCAGTGGTAATAGGGTAATCTTCAACTTATTCCACCGCTTTGTCGGTGGCAATAAGATAATCTTCAACCTATTCCACCACCGGTCGATGGCAATAGGAAAATCTTCAATAGTGTCGCTACACCGCCCTCCGGGGACATATCCCGTAGACTCGATTTTATATGTTTGTGTTTATGCCAAAGGATGCGGATGCTATGGTCGGAATGACTCAAATGCTCCTAACTACGTGTGGTATGGATGACATTTACATGAATGCGGAATGTCATGAGAATGATGATTTTCCATCAAGATGCAATGATTGTAATAAATCGAATGCTCCTAGCTAAATGATATTATGGAGGACATTTGCATGAATGCGGGATGTCATGATACTGATTCTTTGTTAAAAATATATAAAGATCACGATGCAATGATTGCACGCTCCTAATGATAATGAATGAATGTAAAATAAAATGACCCCTTTTTATGCTTAGGGTTGTCACTGCTCGTCGTCCACCAGAATCGTACAACCCTGATGTCTCGCTATTCTGGTATCTTTGCTAGAAACTCAAAGAAACAATCATATTTTGCTCAAACAATTTGCCCTAACGTGACTTCAAGGCCCACCCACGGCACATATAGGACTTTAAGGCCTATACGATCTTCGAGATCAACCCTTGTACCTTAAGGGTATAGTAATTGTGTCATCCCACTATGACTCAGAGGTGTAGAATCTATGTCTTCTTCAGTCAATCCCACTACGACTCAGGGGTATAGAATTTGTTGATTTGGTGCATTGCACCTTTCCATTCTTGTGGATCGTGACCGGTGTGCACACATGATAGTTGCATGGATACAAAATCATTCTTCGCGAATGATTCCCCACTCATACATTGCCCCTTTTATCGAGATGATACCATTTACGTAATACCTCATTATTTTGTTCAATCACCGCTTTCAATCCAAGAGATAGCCTCGCCTCGAATTTTCCTCCACCATTATTCCCGCCCTCTAAACTCGAGGAGTTTTAAGCAATGGTCTGTTTGAGTTCAGACACTACTTAGAAGTTTCCTAGAGTAATATATGAAACTCCTTTTTGTGAAAGTGTCGTTAGTCCATTAATCGTTATTTCAATGCAAATGCTCGAAAGAGATCATAACTATGGATAAGAACGAAGTTAGTTAGGAGCATAGCTCGAAACCAATGGGTTAAGCAAAAGTAGCGAAAGTGCAATCGGAAAGAAATTTATTGGCGATGTATCTTGTAAGGTAAAAATAGAAACTAGGTGCCCCGGATATATGACTGAGCTTCTCTGCTCAAACTTCTTGAGGACCATTATAGGCTCAATATGTGTTTAGGGATCCGAGTACTTTGTCGATGCTCCAAGACGCAACATACTTCTTCATTGTTAACTTAAGCATGGTAAGACTACCGTATGCCTTACTTTTGATCAAAATTTAAGTCGCCCTTCTCGGTTTTCAACTCAAATCCCTTTGATCCCAAGGCGCCTTATGGGTTTTCGCCTCGGCCTCTTTTTTCTTTTTCGTGTTTTTTCGTTTTTGTTCTTTTTCACCTTTTTTGCAAAACTCTCTTTTTTTTGAACTCACCGGATTGGACAGGTCATTGCCATCCATCTTGATTAGTATCCATGTTTCCCTAGAACAAGCCTTCTTTGCTGCATAAGGCATTTACTTTTCTTTTTGGAGTCTTCTTGAATACGTAGAACCCTTCTTAATGCTAGTCTTTCTCCTGAAATTCTTTTAACCGAACATTTTTGCCATAAGCCCATATCATACATTTTTGGCACATTCGACCACGAGTACTTTCAATCAAGCTTACTGTAGACGTTCTGCTTCACCCAACCAAATCAAAGCTTGTGAAAAGGAGTCTTATCTTCCAACAATTGTTTCCCTTTTAAAAAAACCAATGGGAAAGATACCCCGGTGAAAGTTCTGGCCAACTTTTAAGAAACCTAGAAGGTAAATGGTAACTTCTCTATGACAACCTTTACAAGTCTCAGTCATTTTTCAAAAATTTTGAATGGTTTTGGCTATCTTGCTGCACTTATGTGGTGTCCGATCTTCGACGGACTATAAATTCGTACAACACGCTTTCTTTTCTCGCATTCTTTATCGCCATTCTCTCTTTCTTCTTCTTCTTCTTCTTCTTCTTTTTTTGATTTTTTATTTTTTGATTTTTTTATTTTTTGATTTTTTGATTTTTTTATTTTTTTTTGGGAGTTGAATTTGAAGTTGGAGTAGACGACCACTGACTTTGTAATTTTGACATGTGAAGCGACCTTTACCCTCTTAGTAAGGTAACCAAAGGCTATGAATATGAATCGATGTTGGCTCAAAGCTCTTGAGTAGACTGGCTTGATAGCGTCCATGCCTCACATATAGGAATCCATGTTTCAGTGGCCCTAATGTGTCTAACTGTGATCATGCGATAATGTCTTGCCTTATTCTTGCGGTGAGCTAAGCTTCCATCTTCATCTCCTCGTTGGTTTGTAATGTCTACCGACATTTCATGAGGTAGGATCACCATTTTAACAAGTTAGGAAGTGAGTTGTAATCTCGTCATCTTCTAAGTCCTTAGATCTTTCTAGACACATATCTCGCTAGAAAGGGAGTTCGTAACAGCGTCGCTCAGGTCATTGATATCTGGGACCCATGTCCAGTATGAAGGCAATTTAGAGAATGAATAATTATTTATGAACGAAGAATAAAAGAATATTCAATAGAATGTATAGCATGAAGAAAATATTGATTCAAAAGATGCATTTTATTGACGTAGTAATTCAGAACATGTGCCTATTTCACAAAAGACATCTTATTGCTTCTAGGCTTAAAGCAACAAGTATACTTCACACATTATTCTTGGTAAGCTTCTAAATACTATAGGAATTTCTTTCGTAGTCTCATTGCTCAAAATGCTCTTAGGTTCATGCTTCTGTTTTTGGTGCATCGCCTATCTCCACAACACCCATTTTGATGAATTTTTCCACCAACTTCTTGAAAGCTGTGCAATTTTCTATCGAATGTCCTGTAACCCCCGCATGATACTCACACTGGACATTTAGGTTATACCATTTTGGGTATGGAGGTTGTAGTGGTTTTATATAATAAGGAGCTACAACATGCATATCAAATAAGTTTTGGTATAACTCCCTATACGTCATGGGAATAGGAGTGAACTGAGGTTTTTCCGAATATGCTCCTGGATTGGGTTTTTGCTTTGGGAGGACCAGTGACCCAGAATCGCCTTCTTTGGTGGTTTGTTGTAAATGACTTGAATAACCCTTGGTATACACACTGTGCTAGCCCCATCCTTATCCTTCCTCTTCGGGCTTTTGAAGCCCTTTCTCCCTTTTTTTCTCTGCATCCGGTAGGCCAAAACAATACGATTGACTTGCTCATTACCTGTGGCTCTTCAGAGAATTCATCAAGACCAAGTGTCGGTCCTATATTGAGATCCAATAATGACAGTACCACGCGAGAATGTGCATCCGTTGAGTTGGGACATTTATTGGGGAATAAACGATGTCTTCATCATTATCTATATTTTGATCCACCGGGTCACTTTTTTTTCGAGTCCTCCGCTAGTAAATCGAGTTAATCGCCCATCATGTTCTTTTGAAGTCAGCATTTGCTTTCGCATTTCTTGTTGAATTTGGATCAATTGCTCTTGCATCTCAGATTTGCCTTTGCTCTATCCTCGCCAACCTTTGTTCCATGTTTTCCGTGTTAATCAAACATTTTGCCTAATTAGGTCCTTTTGTAAAAGTCTAATGCAAATGAATGCAATGTAATGTGAATGCAATGTAGTGCGAATGCATGAATGCAAAGAGGTATCGATTCTGATCAACTTCATTTTAGAAAACTTTATTAGAAAACAAATTCTTTTACATAAAATAGACTACTATATGCTTTCGTCCCAAGTCCTAAAGGTTTTGATTTCCCAAGCAATGGAGCTAGCTCTTGACCGTGATCAAACCGTAGCCCATATCTTATGCTTACCATATCCAATTGTAATGCCAAAATCTGTAGATGACCAACTACCATTCCCTTCATGAGGTAATCTTGACTTTTTAACTTGATGATCATAAGAATGATGAAGTTCTTCTCTCCAACACTCCTCTCTTATTTCAAGAAGCTCGATCCGCAGTTCACAATTGTGTAATGCTAAATTTAACTACACTTTGTTTCCTTAATCTTGTTCAGACTTAACTTCAACTCGATTGCATAGTTACAGCTTTGAGGGTAGTGAGGAGGCTGTCTCAGCTTAGCATCAATTTTCTAAAAAAGTATCAATCATTTACTCTAGCTAGCGTCGTACTCTGAGGGATTCTTCCGCTTCCATGGCTCATAAAGATTAGAGTTTTTCTAGACGAAGAAGGAATTGTAGAGCTCCAGACATTTAGATTGTACCTGTTTAATAGCTTTTCTCATTCTAACCGCAGGTGAAAGTTGTCTATTCTAGTTAATCTCTTTGGATCTATCAAATGGGGTCAATGCAAATTCCTTTCACTTCTTCACACGAACCCAATCCCTTACAATGTTGTTTGGATCACAACGATGAGTCAAGAAGTTCACAACAACCTAACTTTCCCTCCTAGATGGCTCCACTAAATCCAAAGAAATTTCTATCATTGCCCCTTGGTATCGATGAATACGATCTTCGACTTTGGGTGAAATTAACACTGATAGAAACACCACAAGAACGTATTATCGACTTGGCACTATGGTTGCTCCCCGTGAAGCATTGGATAGGGCTTTCATTCTTTCCGAGACTTCTATCTTAACGAAAGAAGCTCTCTAGTTAGTGCTTTGTCAATTGCAAATACCTCCGTGAATGGAGCTCCAAAAGAATGTAGATTGTTTCGCCTCCGACATTGAAGCATGGCAAGTCTTGCAGAGAAGCCGATCGTATGTTGTGATGGTCGACAAAATAATTATATACAGTAATCTCTAGATTCTCAGTTTCACCATTAACTTATTTCACACTTTTTCCCTTCAATAAAAACGACGGATCTTTACACAACTACTCGCTCAATCCAAAGGATCTTGTACTCGTGATTGGATGGGTGACTTTTGTCCTCGTGTTCCTAAAGCTTTGCTTAGCCATGGTCTAGTCCAGGATCCATGGCATTTTGATTGGCAAAGGATCCACAATCGGGCTAGGACGAATATCAATATTCAGGGAAAGACCTCTTTGAGTGGCCATGAAATTTAAATGGAAGCCCCTATTGCCAAGGGCACCTCTTCCAATGTCTCATGGGTTATTCGATTATCTTGAAAGATTGACAAACCAGTAGGCATCCCTGTTTTGCGGCATGCTATCCTAAAAATAACATCTATCACCCTCAATGCTTCTTGAGAGTTTTTAGATTCTTGTCCGCGCCAAGCATTTTGAGTTGCTTGCATGGGTGTCTATGCAACGGTCGATTTGACCGATAAGGCCATTTAATTCTCTTCCTGTTTTTCCCATTTGAGTCATCATGGACATCGTGCCTTGCATTATCGTTGTTTCATTAGATGTAACATCCTTAAATACAACTACAAACTCATGCTTGTTATTTGGAAGAGCACCAACAAGAAATAAACTTTTCTCCCCGTTAAGCGAAGTCCTTTTCACCAATTTATTGTCACAGTGTCTCTTGCTCTCCGCTCATCACTTTTCTTCCAATCGCCACATTTCCTTTTGCTCAAATGGATCCACACCCTTCTAAATGCCTAGGTTCTAACTATACTAACGATCGCATTGTCTTCCACGTTATCAAGGAATTGTTTTCCATAACCACTTTCTAACTCGAACCGACCGTGAATCGATACCTCTTAAAATATGAAATGATATGCACAAAAAATGAAACACAACAAGTTAGTACCATAAAGCAAGTAGAATAAACAAACACCTATCCGGGTGACCACTAAGGTTTGACATAGCTCTACCTAAGATGGGCTCATTGGGCTCACTATATGCGATTTAGTTCTAAAGTTTGAGGTACGAACCATCGATTCCTCGATCCTCACCCATTATAGGTTCATATGGACCGAGTTCGGTTTGGGAATACATTTCCTATGGCCATGCTAAGTGAAAACTTCACGAAGACATAGGTACGGATGTATCCCGGCGATCCACTAGCCCATGCGGAGGTGAAAACCTCACGAAGGCATAGCTTCGCTCCCACTTAAAGGTGTGACCACAACGGTCATGCAATGCAATGCCAAAGTATTTACAAGACCAATATTGAAAGTGCATTAAAAGAAGCATGATTTTTTCAAACCATTTTAATCAAAAGGATGTAAATCAATCAATCTATGGCCCGACCCTCCGTCTCAGTGGAGTCGCCAAGTCGTCGTAACCATTTTTGAATGAAATAAAGAACGACGCGATCGACTTGATTTTTGAAAAAAGAAAAGGAAGGAGTCGCCACCGATCTTTATTTGGTGTGATCGGATCACCTTTGTTTTAATAAAACGTTTAATTTACTAAAACAATGCTTTTTGGTCCACGAACTTTGAGAAAACGGTTCGAAAGTCGATTACGTGCGAGGAAGGATTAGCACCTCGACACGCCCAAAATTGGTACCAAACCGATTGATTGATGTCCTATTTGTTAAGAATTTTAAAAGGGTTCAAAATACAATCCTTTTTATTTTCAAAATTTGATGGAATTGAAAGGGACGTTAAGACTCTCTTATTATCGAAAAGATAAAGCATCATGTCCAAGAAGTTAAGACGCAATACTTTAGACTCTCAAATTAAGCTCGTCTTTTAAAACATGATTTTCGTTTTGAAGAGGATCTTCCGTCATTTGTTGAATCGAGAAGTCGGAACCCAAGAAGTTAGAGCTCGCTTTTCCAAAATCCAAATTAGGAATATTGCCTTTATTTTGGAAGAAAAGAAATTTATCCTGAAGTATCTAGGTGTCGAGTCCAAGAAGTTAGTAGCGACATTTTGAGTTTTCGAGAACAAGTATCTTATTCAAAACTCGTATCTCCGATTTTAAAAGGGTATCCCGTTGTTTAGTTTAAGCGAGGAAAAAAATCGAAATCCAATGCCTTAAGGCATGATCTTTCTAATTTTCAAACACGTAACATTATCTTTATTTTGAAAATTTATTTGATTAATATTAGACAAAGTAATGATAATAACAAATAAGCAAATATGTGAATAAATCTAATTCTTATAAATAAATGAATGAGCAAATAAATAATGAAATAAGAATGAGGATAATAAAGCTATAGAAACAAAAGTAATAATAATAATAACGATAATAATAAAATAAAGAATATGATAAATAAATAAATAAAATAATGAATAAATGATGAATAAAATAATAATAAAATCATAAATGGTGAAAATTTAAAGAACGAAGATCAAATTTAAATTAAATAATTATGATAATAAAAATAATGATACATTAATAAAAGAATGATACATTTATGAACGAATAATAATAAAAATAAATAAATAAATAAAATAATAAATAAATAAATAAGAGTAAAACGAAAATAATAATAATAATAATAATAATAGTAATAATAGTAATAATAATAGTAATAATAACAATAGTAATATTAATGATAACAGAGATAATAATAGAAATATTGAATAATAATGACACCAATAATATTAATAAATAAATAATAATAAAGTGATAATGATAGATAATGTTACATTAATAAACTAATAATAATAAATAAATAAATAAGTAAGAATAAAAATGAAAATAATAATGATAATAGTAATGGCATTAGTAATAAAAATGAAATAACAATGGTAATAATAATAAAGTAATAATAATAGTAATAATAATATTAAAATAATAGTAAGAATAATAAGAATAAGAATAACAAATAACGAAAGCAAGTAAGTAAAGATATATATACCTATTATTTTAGATATGCTAAAAAATATAAAAGAGCAAGAAGTAAACAAATAGAAATGTAATAATAATATAATAATGAAAAATAGGGTAGTAAAAATAAAAATAATAAAAATAATAATAAGCAACAATATATAAGAATATAAAAAAATAAATAAATGGAGAATGCAAATAACAAGATCGTGGAATAAACAAACGAATAAAATAATAAATAACTAACCATTAAATAAATAGATGAATAAATTAAAGAAATAATAAACAACTAAGCAATTAAATAAATAAATAAAGAGTTAAAATAAAAAGGGACTTAATAGTCGTTAAAGTGAAATTAAAAGGTGTAATTTAAATAATAAAGAAATGCTGAAGAGGACCAGGGTGTAACGCACGGAACTAACAAGGACCGTATGGGAAAATATCCCAAGCCTTGATGAGCTGCGTTTCAATTGGCCAAGGCACGGATCGAATTAAAATGAAATAGAAATAACAGGGCATAATTGCAAAAAAAAAAAAAGAAAAAAGCAAAATGGAGCTTGATCAAATGACACTACAAAGGGGGGGACCAGAAGAGTAAATCACCCTTTTTAGGTAGGAATGCACAGATTCCTACCCCCACCGACAGCTTTTCATTTAATGCTTCAAACCCCCCTTTATTTCTTATTTCATTTCAGTTTCTGTTCTTAAAAAACTTTAAAACTTCTCCCCTTTTTTTGCCCGACGGTCGGCCTCCCCTCAGCCTCCCATCGCACCACCATTAAATCCGGCGGCCGACGAGGTGCGTAGATGGGCCCTTGGATTCTGATTGAAAACCCCCCTCTCCTAAGTTCTCAATTTTCGGTACTTTTAGAATGAAAGAAAAGTGGCCTTCGACCCCCCTTTCAGGCCGAACTCCGACGACGGAAGGAAATCGCTCCGACGCCGGGACCGTGGGGACCGGTAAGTTTTCTTTTCTTCGCTTTTTGTTATTGTTTGTAAAAAGTTTTTAGGATAATAAAATCAAAGCTAAAAATAAATGAAAGCAGCAGTAAATAACAGTAAGAGCGAAAACGAAATCAACCTTAAATTTTTCTGATCTTTTTTTGATTTCTCAGTGTTCTTATTTTTTTCGAATTCGGAAAATCAAAAAACAGCCCCCCCAATACAATGGGTTCGTTTCGGTTTTTATAATCGAAGCACATGTTTCACTTTTGTTCTCTTTCATCTGTTTCTGCTGTTTTTGTCGATTTGTGTTAGTGCATGCTCCCTGTTCTTGCAGATGGTGCGGTGTCAGAGGCGAATGGCTACAGAGGCTAGGGTTTTTTCATTTTGTTCTTTTCTGTTTAATTGTTTCGGGTTTGACAGTTGGGTTATTGGACCCGGGTAAAATTGGGTCTACAGTCATTTCTTCTTCTCTCTTTGGGAACATAAATGGTGGACTGTGACGCCATTGAAAAGCTTCAAGACTTGATTTTCTTGGTTTATAGTGACTTGATATTCTTGAATTTATAATGATTTGAGTTTTCGAAATATTTTCTCTAATTTCAGTCATATCTAATTTAAAAGATTTCACGTTTTATTTAATAAAGATATAATAATTTTAGAAACTTATTATTATATTAGTTAATTCATGTATTAATTACGTTTTTCTATAAATTTCATGTTAATTAAGTGAACACTTACATTTTTCAGAGTCTACAATGATTCAATTTTTCGAATTCATGGTGATTTATGTTTTCAATTTAAATTCACTCAATTTTTTTGTTCATCTAACTTAAAGATTTAACGTTTTATAAAATTTGAGGGATCTATTTTGATAATTGACACCAAGTGACGTGACTTGTATTCATGATGCTCACATGCTTTCTGGTGTTAATTTTTAGAATTTATTACTTCTCTCAATATAACTTTTAGTTTAAGTTTTCTTTAATACATATTTCTTTAGAATTTGCTTCCAAATATTTATATATCAGTAAAATTATCTTTTCGAAAGTAATAGATGATAATCAAGTATTGATTAATACTTCTTATTGTTGTTTTAATATTTAAGGTGGTAGATGTTTTGATTTTTAATAATGTCATACATTTATTCCTCAAACATATTCTTCAGCATTCATCCCTCAGCAACATTTTTTGAATAACCTTTCGAGGGCTACTTACCAATCGGACTCTTTATATCTATTTCTCCACTATACATTCATGTGAATCCTATACATTAATTGTCACTTTTAATGTTAATTTTTATATCCTATCTAAAGTGATTAATAATTTGTTCAAGGGATGAATGCTGCAAGAGTTTGTCCAAGGGGTGGAAGTATAACAATTACTCCCTAGTGCCTACTGGAGAGGGAAGTTATACAGTGGCGTTGCCATGTGTGCTGTGATCCAAGGTGTTGAGTGAATTGTATTTGAGTTTAGGCTATGAAATTTAAATAATCAAGCTACTGTGCCTAGAGGATCGCACATGTGTGTACTAGCATTTACAATTGTGCGTCACAATGTATCCTGGGGAAATGTTGTTAATCATTAATTGGCTTTCAGCATTTAGGGTTGCCAAGCGTTTAGTTCTCATTGGTTGTTGCTAAAATGTGTTTTGGAAGCTTCCTGGGTTTGGTATGAGCTATAAAGTTCTCGGAGTGCTTTTTCTTGTCTTCCATTGGAATGAAAATTTTTTTAAGTCTTCATGATTTTCAATCCTTCGAAATTTCTCTAAGTCTGGAATCTTCTTTTCTTCTTCTTTCTTTTTCCTTCGATTCAAGTTTATGACTCATTGAAGTTGTTCGGATTGGCGCTAGGACAGTTAATTGGTAAATTCATCAGCATTACAATAGTTTTTAAGGTTTGTGTTGGATTAAAAATGGTTAGAGTGTTCTGTGGTGGGAAGACCGGTAATAGTGACGGTGGTGAGGATTGGAAGAAAGGTAACAGTAACTGGCCGGTGAGGGTTCCTTATGTCGGCGATGCGGCCTGATGTACTATTGGGGTTAACAAAATGCGGAGGTTGTTTCAGCGTAAGGGGTTGCATATGAGTAATTATGAGTTTGAGTTCAACATTCCTAGGGAGAAATCGAGTTGAGCACCATGAGTGGGCCAAAACACAGTGGTGGGAAACCGGGGTTTTATTTGCCTTTGAATGCTTTGGAGGTTGGCTTCCATTTGCCACCTCACGATTTTATTTGTGAGTGGTAAACTATTATGGAGTGGTGTCAAGGTAGCTATCTAAGGCCTCGTGGTGGATTCTTATTGATTTCCTTAATACTCTGTCGTCAGACCTCTGGCTGGAAAGATAGAAATACATTTTGGTAGAACATAGGTTTGCTGCAGACTTTACCTTTCCTACCACTTGGTCATTACTTTCGAGCAAGTTGTGCTTGGCCAAACCAAAGTTATTGGATGAGTTTAGGAAGGAGCAATTCAAGGCTCTTTGGAAAGGTAGTCCTCTGGATGTTTTGAGGACCATTATTGTTAGAAAGCTGTACAAGCACTGCTTGATGGGTGTAAACCCCAATAGATATAAAGATAGTGATTTTCAAAATGGCTTTTAGAATAGAGAGCGAAAGTTTCCACATCATTTGGAAGCCTAGCCTCATGGGCCATGGCAGTACCAATAAGGTTGCTAGCATAATCTTGGGAGTAACCAGGGCGAAGTAGGATAATTTTTTTAGGGTTGGGATGAAATTTTAATTTTTTATAATTTATATATTTATAATTTATAAAAAATTAAATTAAATTTTATAATTTTAGGGTATAAAGTGTAATTTTATTTTTATTAATTTAAAATTTTTAAAAATTTTTAAAGATTTAAATAAAAATATTATATTTTAGGGACGGCCGGCACATCGCTTCTGAGAGTAACCCGCTAAGCCTTAGTTTTTCCTTATATGGCATAGGTTATGCTCAAATCATAAGTGGTGTACCAACAAACAGACTGCAATGGTGCCCTTTGAAGATGGCGAAGGGTTAGCAGTGAATTTAGGCGGGCTAGTCAATGCGGAGATGGTGGCCCGACAGTGCAGGGGTGGTGCAAGGGTGGTTGCAATTGAAGGCGAAGATAATGCGTGTTGGTTTAAAAGAACGAATGAAGATCATTTTTAATAATTTCTATAAAAAAATTTTATAATTTTAACAATTTCTTATAATTATTAATAACTACTATTTTTATAATTTTAATGATTATCTAAATAATTACTATTAATGAATTTGAAAAAAATTATTCTAGGTATTTTAAGATTTTTAAAAATATTTGATGATATAATAAGATATCACATGTCATTATTTAATCGAAATATTAATCTTGTCAACAAAATAACTATAATTAATAGTGGTTAAAGTTAATAAGTCATTTTAATTAATTTTTTTTTTGCTTATAGTTATTTTTACTAATAAACCACAAATTTTATTAATAATATTTTTACTTCTATAAAATTTAAATTCAAATCTTATTTAAAATCTAGCAAATTGGGAACATTTGTTTATTATAAAATTTAATATTACAAAATTCATCCAAAATCTCCATATAATTTGGTTTTACAGCTTGGCAATGGCATCATCACGTGACGTTGAGTGCAAGAAAGCGTCAATAGTAATTTATTTTTTACTAAGGTCAAAATGTATCATCAGTCCCTATACTCTTCACATATTTAACATTTAGTCTCTATATTTTTATTTTTAATAATTTAATCTTTTTACTTTTCATAGTTTAAAATTTAGGTCTAATTGTTGATACTTTTAAATTTATTGGTGTGACATTTTAAAATAGAAAATATACTCACTTGATAGTCATACAACTAAAAAGATAATATTATAATAAACTTAAATTTAATAAAATAATTTTAGTAGTTTAACAATTGAGCTGAATTTTGAAATCTGAAAAGTAAAAGGATGAAATTCTTAGAAATTACAGGGACTGCTGGTATATTTTAGCCTTTTACTCATTAATTTCTCTTTTTATATATTTATATATTTACTTTTCTCATCCCTATCTTAATTTTATTTATATTTAGTGCCAGTCGTAGTGCGCCACCATTTTTTTCCTCCTTTATTTTCTTCATCTATCGTCTCTATTAAATTCTCTCTCAAAAAACCAAAATATATATATATATATATAAATTTTCTTTGGCTCATTTTTACAACCTCAAACGGGAAACAGGAGAAAAGAAAAGCTTTCCTTCAACCAACCAAACCCTAAATCGATTCAATTTATTCAAATCAAACAGAGCGGAGATAGAGCCACTCGTTAATGGAGAGAGAGAATCGTTTGAGTTGAATCGGTCAGAACAAGATCTGAGTTCGAGGTTGTAATTGAACTTAATTTTTTTGTATTAAATGGGGGCGGCGGGTTCAAAACTCGAGAAGGCTTTGGGCGACCAGTTTCCTGAAGGCGAAAGATATTTTGGCCTTGAAAACTTTGGCAATACTTGCTATTGTAACAGCGTGTTGCAGGTTTCTTTTTTTCATTTACAATTCAATTTTGAATCTAATTCGATTTCTTTTTCCAGAAAATTATGTTGAATTTAATCGTTTATGTTAGTTTCAATGCTTTGAATTTGATTGATTTTAAATTTTAAGCTTTGAACAATTTTTTTAATATTCCTACATTTGTGCAAATTTATTGTTGGTACATGTTTCTTATTGTTTTATCTGCAAGTTTGAAGGTTTTTATTTTTTGATCGCAGCAGCATTTATCTGGTTATCCTTGTTAATGATTTTATGATGTGTTCATTTGACTCAAATGATAGCTGTAGGAAGCAAGTAAATTTGTGAATCCTGAAGTGAATTGGTTGGATTCGACTCTATCATTTTCTTGTTTAGCAGTTAATTTATCGGGTAATTGCATTTCGTGTATGCATTCAGGTGGTATAAAGTTTAGATTTTAGATATACTTTCTAGACCAAATATTGACCACGATTGCTATCAATTAATATTAGAAACGGAAACCAGTCTAGAGTTAGAATTTTAGTATTGCTGCTAAACTAAATGATATCTAATACATTATTACTATTTATGCAATTCAGATTTCACTGTTCATGCTTATATTTAATATTTTTAATATTGCTTTTGTTCCTTCGTTCATTGTTCATTTGAATTGTCTGAAAAATCATTTCTGAATGAATGCAACTTCAAATTTTAAGTGCTATATACTCATTACTAGACTCTTTAGTCCCTATGACTTTTTTCTTTTTCATTTGTGCTATGGTACTTACTCTGAGATCTTTCGTGATACTTTATTCTATTCGTTGCTTTCTAATTAGTTTTACTTGATTAGCACATGTATGGTTATTTGGGAAGGATATGGTAATCCTAATAGTTTTATGTATTGTGTTGAGTGTTGGATGTTTGTATTTAAATTTGTTGGGTGACAATGCCCTCTCAGCTTCAACCAATGTCTCATTTGATTTTCTCAATTTTTTTCAGGCACTTTATTTTTGTGTCCCATTCCGTGAACAGCTGCTAGAATATTATTCAAATTATAAAAATGGTGCTGATGCTGAAGAGAATCTACTGATATGCTTGGCCGATCTGTTTACACAGGTAAAAGCTCTGCTAAAAGTGCAGTGTTGAGGAGCAATAGTTCTTTAGAGTAGGTTGCTTTTTCCTTCCAAGGTGGTATTTGTCCTATTGTGAGCCAAAGGTGTTGCCATGTGTTTTTTCGAAAAGTCAACATCAGCATTAGTTTCTTTTTACCAAAACAATGCACATAGGTTGTCTTGGTTTTAAAGAATGATCCACTGATTTGATTCATTTAATATTTTTTTTTCTTTTCTTATTAGACACATTTAGGAGCCCATATGCAATGGATAGAAGTATGAAAGCTCAATATACCATCTTCATGATGAATATGACAGGATCTAATCAGAAATTAAGATTAATATTGTTGTTAACTGGCTTATTTCTGTAAGTTCCCATCTTAATTTGCATGAGGTCCTGGCCTCATACAAGAAAGAACAACGTGTGTGCAATTTTTTAAAATAAGTCAATTTTATCTGTAAATCCTATAATTTGCTGTGCGTATGATCTGTTTATTTCCTGTCCAAGAGTTCCCACCTCATAACTGTTTCTTTTCTATATATTTCCTTTCCTTTTCTCAAAGGGTTTCATTTGGTACTTCTATGTATTATCCGTTAGGAAATTGCTTAGATCCTAAAAAATGTTTTGCTTGAGTTTTTGGAGTTCAAATTTTGTAGGGAAGATGATGCTTTTCTGTTTCTAGCAAATGTTATAGATGTTCTGGTAAATCTTTCCTCCCCTTCTCTCATAGGTGCCACATATGTTGTTTTTACTTGATTACCACCTGGACTAAGTATTGGTTGTTCTTTATGTTCAGATAAGTTCACAGAAGAAGAAAACAGGTGTCATTGCTCCAAAGCGCTTTGTACAGAGATTGAAGAAACAAAATGAGCTTTTCCGAAGCTATATGCACCAGGTAATAGAAATCAAGTACCTTATTTCTTCCTCTAAATTCATCATCTCTTTTGCTTATTCAAGGCTTCAATTATTCTGATGTAGTAGCCTTTTCCTTTCGTGTCCACCATATTGAATTTCTTTATCATCTTTAATGGAAAGTGTGGAAGAGAATAACTCTCTGTCTCTCCCTCTCTCTTGGTAGGATGCCCACGAGTTCTTGAATTTTTTGCTAAATGAACTTGTCGACATATTGGAGAAAGAGGCTCAAACAGCAAAAAATGAGGCTGAAACTTCACCACCTGAAAAGGTTGCAAATGGTCCAAAGAATCCTCAAGCAAATGGTGTTCAAAAAGAGCCTCTGGTTACATGGGTACACAAGAATTTTCAGGTAAGTTTTCTTGTTGTTTACTGTGTTCTTATATTCTGAATCATTCTTGTCTTGTGCTTTATTTACTAAGCTTGATACGAAATATAGATGAAATCAAGTTATTTCTTTACTCGGGTTATATTTAAATTAAGATACCATGTAACTGGAAACCTCAGCGACATGTCTAGAATTGTAAGAAGCTATTAGGTCTAGAAATCATCTCTGCGCTGTCGAAAATTAATCTATTCTGTCCACTGATAGACATAGAAAACTGAATACAAGCATTACCATCTAGAAATGTTGCAGGATATCACATCATCGGTAAACCTCTTATGTGCATCCTTGCATCTACACTTCATCTTCGATTAATATTGGTACTTTCACTACTGCTTTTCTTTTCTTTCAATTATGATCTCACTTTTGTGAATGGCAAGGAAAAGGTGGCTGCTACTATCTTTTTCACTTAACTAATTATTATTTGTTGACAATGCTTATCAAGGAATGCTATATAATTGTCAGTTCATTTATTAACAATATTTTGCCCTTCTCTCTGGGTACGTCTGTGTGTGTCATGTATTTTAGGAAAAACCTCATTATCTCATGGAGCAATTTGAAACAGGGAATACTTACCAATGAGACCAGATGCTTGCGATGTGAGACAGTGACAGCGAGAGATGAAACTTTCTTTGACTTGAGCCTTGACATTGAACAGAACAGCTCAATTACTAGCTGTTTGAAAAATTTTAGTTCTACTGAGACATTGAACGCTGAGGACAAATTTTTCTGTGACAAGTGCTGCAGGTGATTTTCTTTTATACTCTTATTTTTTTCATTATTTGTTGTGTTCTAGATGCTCACATGATTAGGATTCGTCTTATAAAGTAATTTATTTTCACAACAAATATTTTACTCGACTATTATTATCCTTTGTGAGATTTTTGGAATCGCCGACCAAAGACGGAAAATGTAAAGCTGAGGTTTTCTTAGTAGATGGTGTCAACTATGGTCATAGTTTTTCTTTCTTCTTAGTGGTTCAAACATGAAACTTGCATGGAGCAGTTAACCATATCGTCTTTTTTTTTTAAATATATATATATAACTCCTCGCCAACCGTTAAATAGAAGAAAAATGCACTTAAACTCACTCAAACTTATATCTTCTTGATTGCTACAATAGCAACAGTGCCAACTGAGTTAAGGCTCAGTAATTATTGATAATAGTTGTTTGCTTGCAGTTTGCAAGAAGCCCAGAAGAGAATGAAGATAAAGAAGCCTCCTCACATCCTGGTCATCCATTTAAAACGATTCAAGTACATTGAGCAGCTTGGCCGGTACAAGAAGCTCTCATACCGTGTTGTGTTCCCACTCGAGCTGAAGCTGAGCAATACTGTGGAAGATGCAGATTCGGAGTATTCTCTGTTTGCTGTAGTCGTTCACGTGGGAAGCGGGCCTAACCATGGGCACTATGTTAGCTTGGTGAAAAGCCATAACCACTGGTTATTTTTTGACGATGAAAACGTGGAGATGATCGACGAGTCCGCAGTTCAGACATTTTTTGGGTCAGCCCAGGAGTATTCAAGTAATACAGATCATGGGTATATCCTATTTTATGAAAGTCTTGGTGCAAACAAGAATAGCTGAGGAAGAGGGTTTGGCTTTCACCATGAGTTGCTGTTCTAGAATCAGTAAAAAAGGAAAAAAAGATCAAATAGACAAACTGTGCAGATATGCTAGAATCAGTAAATGTGAAATAAGAAGGGGCTATTTGCAAATGAGGAGATAGAGAAGCTGTTGTTTTTACAGCTTTGTATGTCCTGTAATTAGAATGTAGGTGTTAGGAGAGTTGACTTTAATAGCGTAGCTTTTTGACCTATATATTTGGTACATTCATTGGTTACAAATACAGATTTTCACATATTTTGCTATGGTAGCAGAGCTGATTGCTCTTTGGAAAACCTCGTCAATTTGTGGTTTACATTACCTTGCCACATCAACAATATACATCTGAAAAAAGGTTTCAGTGTTTTCCCTTTTTTCCCTCAAAATCAGTCAACTTGAGCCCTATTTCCAGTGTTGTTGAAAGTGGATCGACTGATAAAAAATTGATCAATATATTGATCAAAGAGCAAACTGCTCGAAACTGGTTTATTCGATCATAAATTTATAATCATTGAAGCATTCTATGAAACAAAAAACACAGCTGCAATACATGTTTAGCTAAAACATATACGCCAATGAGGTTGAACTATGAAATATGGTAAGTTTAAACAAACATCATGTCAAACTGAATTTCAGAATCAAGAATGTTTACCATCCCTCCATTGTTCTTGTAAAATGGTATAGGTAAATTTCGACCTCGACTTAGGCCTCTCTTTTTTCCCTCTCATGAAATAAAACAACATCCGCAGCCTCAATCGTCACCGAAGTTACCTCTGATCCAATGTTTTTAGTCAAGTAGGTAAAATTTGTCTATGCCGGCTCCACCTTTAGAACTATCTTCATGAACTCATAAACCAAGTAACTTATGGCAGCTGATGGTAATACCTGAAATGAATTAAAGTTAAAAGAAGGGAAAAAAACTGAGAAACCTGAAACAACAAATTGATGCAATCTTAGGTGAGTTATATGCGTCTTGACAACTGATGCACGCAAAACTGATAGAGAATGATCTTTAATATGCTTCAACATGCAAGTTCCTTTATAGTTTTTCCGGATTCCCTATAACAATATCTATCTCCGAACAGAAATTCAGATCGATCAAATATGATGCAGTTGAAGCTTGACATCTATGAAAGTTCAAAAGCAGTTTATTGCGCTATAGTTGATTTACCAGACAAATTTATTTAGTACCTGCAATAAGCTGGGGATTAATCCTGCATAAAGAGCGGAAATTCCACCTTGCTGAACTATCTTGACACAGGTTGCCAATGCACCTAACTTTGTTGCACGGACTTGCATTTGAAGATGCCTCCTCACGACTTCAAATGGATAAGTAGCAGCTTCGGAACACGCACCTGCAATCGCCCCGTACAGTAATGTTCTAACGGGACCTAATTCCAATTGTTCGAATGCATTCAGTTCTTGATCACCTTGTTTCATGTCTATAATTCTTTTTCTCCCTTCGGGAGAATGAAGATAGGCCGACTTCAATATATCATAGACACCGTAGAAGACTGCACCTGAAGGTGCCATGCTTATAATCGAGGGGACTAGTCCCTTATAAAGAGAAAAGAACCCTTCGGTCTGAATCATATGACGAAAAGCACCAATCAAACCTCCCAAAGCTTCCCCACCCAGAGCTACCATTACTGTCCTTATCTACAAGTAGATATATAGGGTGATTTAGTAATGATTTTAACGGAACAGCAAGTTCAAACATCATAATCAACACAAATAAAATTACTCCAGCAGAGTCGATAATCAAATAGCATCAGTCATAACCAATTGTATCGGAAAGGGGTACAAAAGGGTACACATAGAACTTGTACTTCTCTGCAACATGTGGAACACGTGTGCCTAGAACAAGTGAGAATTACTATGCAATAACAAAGCATACGGACTTCTAAGAAAGTCTACATGAAAGGGCACATATACAAAAAGAAATGTCTCATCCCGTAATTTACATTAGACCTCGAAACATTCCCACACCCCAATCAAAATAAGATAAACTTTAAGCATAACACTCTTGCAGCAACAAAAACATGATTATTGAATTTTAATCTTAGTTTTGATGAATGGAAGAGATGGCTTGAGCATGGCATAATGCGAAACCTTGGAACGGGCACTTAAGCCAAAAAAAATCGAAAAGGTGGTACCTATCAAGAGGAGGGTATCCCTTGTATGAACACTACATATAAGAGAATTTCAAGTTCCATCCTTGCTTCTTCTCAGATCAAGCAGCCAAATCTAAAATCATATACTAGGAATACTTCAAAACACAAAGAAATCAAATTCTAGAAAGTTCCCCACACCCAAACCAAGACCACAAGCACAACAGGCTAACATGTATACAAATAACAAAGTCCTAAATAGTTACATACAGTGTCCATTGGTAAGCAAAGCAAAGTTGCAGTAATCCCAGCTGCAGCACCGGCAAGAAACCTCTCTGAATTCGTGGCTTCTTCATTCCCAGACAATTTCAATAGTTGACTTCTATAAATATCGTAAGCATAGAAATTGATAGCCTTAAAAGGAGCCGTACGAAGAATATTGAGAAAATTCCCTTTCCAAAAACCTTTCAACCCTTCCGAAGCTGCAATCCATTTAATTAATTCCATAAGGCTTTTCTTTTCACCACGAACTATGTATTCCAACTTCAATCTCTCCAATGGAGCAATGAATGTCCTGTGGCAAAAACAAACAAACCTTTCGAGATGCAAACCGCGATTCAATCAAACAATCAGAACCAAACAGCAAGCAGTTAAGGTACTACAATTGAAACATTAGATCCAAAAGTACAACCTAAAAGCAAAACCATCCATCCATTCTGCAACATGTTGTAACTGTATGCTTTGTAATAATTTGTATTACCTTCCAATTCCAGCTCTCATACGTATCAATCTATCCTATAATTTCAGCATTTACAGTTCTGATTAAACAGTTCTTACATTTTTTTAGACTTAGCCAAATAAAACACATCAAAGCAGAAAAGTCTTGAAACAGTGAATATTTACCATCAAAGTTTTGTCATTTAATGTTCCATCTCAAACAAAAGATAAACCAAACACAAACGAATCTCCTATCATTTTCTTCATCCCCACTTTTTCCAAATTTTTTTTTTTAAAGAAGGGAGAAAAAGAAAGGTAAAACCTTGAAACCATAGCAGCAACAGCACCAGCCCAGAGATGTTTGGTGGTATTCAAAGCACCTGATCCCTTCTTCTCTTTCACCTCTTCCACCGTTTCCAAATTGTTATCCCCGTTTTGCCCCCAATCTTCTCCTGAGTCCCCAACATACCCTTCCTCCCTCGACAAACTCACCGATAAAACCCATCCCCCTTTGCCACCACTTCTTCTCAACTTCACAGGACCCAGGGTTTGACCACCCAAAGAACACGAAACCAAACACACATTTTCGTTTTTATCGACAAAACATTTCTGGGTCTTTAGTGAAATGGATGAAACAAACGAGGAAGGAACTGTTTTGTCACTGAGAAACAAGCCACCTTGTCGTGAGACCCTGATCGAATCAACGAACAAGCAACGATCCGCACTGTACATTGCAACCACAAAAGGAAAAAAGGGAAATACAAAAAGAAATTCCAATAATTATAGAAAAAAAAAAAAAAGAAAATTGGGAAGTGTAGGGGAGAAATCAAATCAAGGAAGGGAAAGCATGGAAGTTGGTTTTAAAGGAAGAGTACAGAAGCGTGAAGAAGAAGAAGAAGGAATGGAATATGAATAAATGGAAAGATGAATAAAAATGGTGGCATTTGAGTTCCATAACCGAGGCTGGGACTTAGCTTTCATCGAGATTTTGACTATTTGTTGTTGTCTTTGTTGGTGTTTTAGGAGACTGAACGAGATCTAATGTTCCTTTCATTTTTTTGGTGAAAATTTGGAACTTGGCATTTGCATGGTGGTTCCACGCGTTTTTTCACATTCTTTTTAGAAATTCTTTTCTAAAATAAAATATGACAGTAACTCTTATTTTTTAGAATAATTCTAATTAATCGCAATAGAATTAATGCTGAATTCAAAATAATTTTTTTAAGAGTAAATTTATTAATTTATCAATAAATGAAATCATAGGAAATAATAATAACACTATTTGTGAATGGTGAAGGACAATCTACATTAACACAACAAAGGTTTTAACCTTAGCATCAATAGAATCTATGACACGTTACAATTGACTTTGTCACAATTCAAGTATAACATTTCTGAAGTGATTACAATTTGCAAGCACTTAATATGATAAGAAAATCAGTCCCAAGTAGTCCAAAGCGGTGAGCAAAAATCGACAAAAGAACCGAGCATTCACCAAACTAAAGAGGGTGATAACAAAATCATCCCTAAAATCACTTGCAAAAAAGAAAAATTATATGTATAAACAAGACTGAAAAACGTGCTATAAGAGTAGACAAAAACTTTTAAAATTGAAGACTTGTTAAACAATCGAAAAATAAACAAAAAACATACAAAACTTAAGACAACAGTAGTTCAAATCTACTCGTGAAATCATTTATTATTCGAAATACTCTCAAAACAAAAACAGATTAAAAACTGATGAAGAGCCACCCACTTTTCTAGAAAAACTACTTGTGGCCAATGAAGTTTTAGTGAATAACAGACACTGTCATCTGTCCATCACAATCTGTAAAGATAACAAAAATACCCACAAAATAAATCAAACTGAGAAGAAAGAAGACATGTAGAGTAAATGAGAAAAAAGAAAGAAAGAAATGGTTAGCGGGAGGGAACAAAAAAGACAAGCAATAATCAACCCGGTGTTAGCATAGTAGCTAGGCAAAAAATGAATTCAAAATAAAATTTTAAAACAAAAATATACTAGAAATTGATATCTCAAATAATTATAAAATAAAATACCCTTAAATTTACACATTAATCTCATTTGATCATTTTTTAAAACAAATTTGCTTTCTACAATTTCGAATCAAAATGTTTGTTTTTAACGAAAAAATAGCTATACGTGTGTGAAAATTTTAATGCTTTGAATACTCAGTTAATTAGTTATTCTAACTTTTCAATATTAATTTAATTAATTATTTAATATTTTATTAATTAGAATTAAGGGTGAGTAAAATTCGATTCAATTGAAAAATTCAATAAAAATTTAAATTTTGAATTAAATAGTTTGAGTTATTTGAGTTAATCAAGTTATTCAGGTCAACTCGAATAAAAAATTAAAATTTTCAGTAACTTGAATATGAATTACACAATTCGAGTTATCTGAAAATCTAAATAAGAAAAGGCAAAACTACGTTGTTTTCATAAATGTTTACCCATTAAAGGTCTGTTTGTTTGGTGGAAAATGTTTTCCAGAAAACATTTTCCAAATTTTCCAGTGTTTGGTTGAAGGAAAATGAATTCCTCAAGGAAAACATTTTACAAACACGGGTAAAATGTCTTCCTAATTTGTGTAAAACGTCTTACCAAATATTTTTCGGTAAGTCATTTTCCAAAACTTTCCCAGGTACGTTCTCCTTCTTCCCTTCTTCTTCTCCTTCTTTCTTTCTTTCCCAGATCATTTTCCAAAGAACTTCATTTACTGTCATTAATTTCGGTAAGTTCCTCTTTTCGTTGGTCTTCTTGAAATCTTTGGAAAATTTCATCTTTGATCTCCTCCAGGTATGTGCATATTTCACTCGTTTATTCTCTCAATTTTTCTTTTATTCTCTTTATTCCTCTTGTTCTATTTATGGGTTTTCAAGCTTAATCACATAATCTTCCAATTCATTTCCACCTCTTCCCCGCCAATCTCGATGGTTTAATCGATCCAGATGACCCATTTCCATTACAAAACAACGCAGGGTCAAACCCGTTTCGCCAAGATTTTGCTTTTCTAAGTTTTGATTCGGGACTTCATCAAAACAAAAGTTAATGCTCGTAAGTTTTCACTCGATGTCGCTTTTGATTGCAAATACCATTTTGATTGACAATGGGGAATTATGGTACGAACCCGATTTTTCTTAGGCAATTTAGAGGAAGTATCAATGAAAAGTTTGTTGTTGAAGTTTTGAACTTGGTGAAAATGAAACCGATTTGGTCGTTAAGTTTTTCATTTGAAATGGGAAGCAAAGTGGGTATAGTCATCACAGTAAATGTGATTAATTCTTTGCTTGATTCATTAGAATCGTAATGATGATCCTATCCTGCATAAATTTTTGTTGGAAATTAGGGATGATGATGAAGTGATTCGATTAGGTTTTCTTTTCCTTCCTCTCGAAATGAGTTTCATTTCATAAGATGACTGATTCATTGTCTTTGTCTTTCTTTGGTGGAATTGATATTTCAATGTTGTTGAACCACTTCCCAAGATATTGTGCTCCTTGTTCATTATTTTCTCTTTTCAAGATTTTGGTGCTTTTTTACATTAGATGGTGAAATTCATATTTCTCTATTCAAAACTTTGAAGACAATGAACTAGTTAAATGTAGCTTTTGCACTATTCCATTGTTTGAACTCGTTAACACTTAAAACCTGTTTTGTTTTGGCGCCTTTTGGGCCAAGGAATATATGTTGTATCTCTATGGTAGTCTGAATTTGCTTCAAAGACAATTAACCACTTGCCAGACATGATTATGTCTTCCTCAGAGATGCGGTATGAACCTCTTTCTCACTTGGTTTACACTCTCAAAGTTTTTCCGTTTATGATTATTCTCTAAGGAGCATGCTTATATTTTGCCTTTGCAATTTGATCCTAGCAGCTTTAATCAGTGTTCTTTTATTTGTCTATTTTTACGGATATATCTTTGGCCGATTTCATTCTAGTTCCATCAATTTTGAGCCTTGTGGTGATTTAATCGACAAAGAATGAGATATGGCTCCATACCGTTGTTCAAAAAGGAGGTGTGTACTCTCCTTAAATCTGTAATTTTGATACCTCTAAACTATATTCTTCTACATCTTTAATTACAAATATGTGTAGATATGTGGACGATCTGTTACCAAGGATATGGAAGTGTGCAACCATGAATTACATACATCTAGATTTCTCTTATGTTTTGCAAATTGCATCGATTTCATTGAATTTTTGCTTTTCTCGGATGGAGAATCAAGAATCTTACTTGGCCTCCATTCTTACAAGTTAGATCTTCCTAAAGTGTATTGACATTGTGTCTCAATTACTTGTTTCAAGGACTTTATGATATCTTGTATTCGATGTTGACGATGATAAAGCTAGAGTGAAGCACAAGGTCTTGAACCCAACGGATTTAACTCGATGGAGTGATGGTCTTGGAGTAGATTATGCCTCAATAGGTGAGTTAATTTCACAGCACCTTTGTAAGTGCATTTGTTCATCCATTCCTTCATTATCAATTAGTTTCGAGTTCCCTAATCCACAATACTTGGTTCTATGTTCGAATGTGTATGATTGATTCGATCTTGACTTGTTGAAATCTAGGGCTATCTCTCGCTTGGTATGATGGTCGGGACTGGTTTAATTCATTGTGCAAGAGGGTGATGGAGCAAGACTGGTCTTGGAATCGGCCTGCGCTTGATTATATGGAGCTGTACCATGCGGCAAAGAAGTACTAAAAGCCGATTAAGCAAAGATGCAAATTGTTACCATCTCCCATAGCTTGTACATTGTTTACTTATACCTTTTACTGCCATAGTTTTAGCACTTAAAACCGTTCCTCCATTTTTGTGTATCATAAAGCAATAGGCTCTCTTCAAAAAAAAGAAAAAGAAAAAAGAGAACCAAATGTGTATCATCCTTGAGAGCTACAAATTCTTTTTGACTGTTGTTACTTCATCTCTATGAAATGATAAAATAATGTGAAAATCTCTATGAAATGATAAAATAAAGGGTTAATTAATAAAAATTTATTAATATGTATATAAAATTTATTAATAAATGTAAAAACAGCTTTTCCGGAAAATATTTTCAGGAAATCTGCCAAACAACAGAAAATATTTTACACAGATTCATCCAAACACCAGAAAATATTTTCAGTAAATCATTTTCCAGAAAAGTAAATCATTTTCCAGAAATCATTTTTCGGAAAACATTTTACTGGCAAACAAACGGAGCCTAAGTTAAAAGACAAAATCATTATATTGTTTATGTAGTTAAATAATCAGTCCATATAAACGTAGCATTGGGTATAAATAATAAGATTCGTTAACTCGACTTAAGTTAATTCGAATTTTTTTTACTAGATTTGATTTAATTTGCAAAAAATTCAAATTGAGTTCAGTTGTTAAAATAAGATTCGCTTGGTATTTAGTTATCGAGGCTAAGGTTTTGTGATTGTCTTTTTAAGGTTTTGTTATTATTTTTATTTTAATTTCATATTAAGTATCGATATGTTGGATAAAAGTATCATAGATATCTTATATTAAGAGTTAAATCGTATTTTTTCTTTTTATTTAAAAGATAAACAAATTAATTACTATATGTTAGATTAAAAACCAAACGAGTTCATTTGTTAAAAATTTTATTAATTTCTACGGTTAAAATTTGATTTTTATATGTTAGCATAAGGTATACGTGCACGCCACGAGTAATTGTTTAGTTATTTTATCAGCTACACCAATTTTTAATATTAAAAATTGATGAAATTTTTAACAAAAAAGATCCTTTTGCTCTTTTATTTAATATAGATGGACTAATTCATCATTTTTTAAGTAAAAAAAGATAAAATGCTATCTAACTCCCGAAAAATCTGGAAAGTTGTGATGATTCACTACAACAAATTTACTTATAAATGGCGTCTAAAATTATGTCATTGAAAATTTCATTCATGTCATTGTTTGTATTTGTTGACGCAAAATTGTCACAATGGCACTCGTCACGTTAAGTGTGTCACTAAAGGTTAATAGTGATGATTTATTACTATTCGTCACATATTGTCGACAACATAGTGACAATAATATATAAGTCACCTTAGAAGTAGTATTCAGTGACAACTAATTACGTTATCAAATTATATAAGATTTTATCATTGATCATTCATATTGTCACTGATAATGAAAAACTTTCAATGTATAGGTGACAAAAGCAACGTTGTCACATTGGTAATGATGCACCATATCGTCATCTAATATAATAAATTAATGACATTAATGGCGATAATATAAAGTGTCACTTTTTAGTTTTGTCACAAAATTATATACTAAATCCTTATTTATTATTCAAATCATCACCAATAATAAATAAAATTCAAAATATAGATGACGAAAGTGATGTCGTCATATTATTAGTGACAATATATTATCACTTGATATGATTAAACAATAGCGCGTATGATGGTAATAAATAATGTCACCTTATAATCAATAGTTGGTGACAACTAATTTCGTCATGAAATAATAATCATAATTGTCATTGATTACAAAAATTGTCACCACTAATCAAGGATAGATCTAGGGGGTGCGAGGGGTGGTCGTCCCTTTAGAATTTTTAAATTTTTGAATTTTATATATAAATTATCATGTATTTTAGATTTGATATCTACATTGTATAACATTCGTTTCTCTTGGCTAAATTGTATTTAATATAATTCGCTCCTTAAGCCATACGGTTATACTTCATATTAGCAAAGTATTTTTCTGTTTTTAATTATATAACTTTAATAATAAATAAATATTAATGTATGATATGCCTTGAAAGATTAAACTTAGAGGCCCAATATAAACTTTAAAGTCAAATTCTAAAATTAATTGATTTGGCCCATACCCATACACATTGGGTTAGTGATTTTTTTTGTATTTTGATTTGTAAGTCTTGCTAAGGAATTATCTTCCTCAGGTAAGGCTTCGCAACATAATAGAGGATGATTTTTTTTTCCAATTTACTTGGTGGCATGCATCGAAAAAGAGGTAACTCGAGAATTTTTAACAGATTCTATTATTGATGAGTTCGATCTTATAAAAAAGCGGGGGTGCAATTTAAGATGCTTAGTATTGAGAAAGAAGACTAAGGCCAAGTTTTTTTAATTTAATTTTTGGAATTCTAATGATATTTATGAAATTTTTAGTATAGTGTTAGCTAGTTATTCTTTTTGCATATAGGAAAAAATATTTAATTTTATATGATGTGATTTTTTCTTTTAATTTTTTACAATTAAATTATTCATACTTTTTAAAAAACATAAAATTAATTCGTTTGATAAAAAAATATCCCAATAAAATTGACACTTTTTATGTTAAAAAAAGTCCTTTGGATTTAAAAGTTTTCTTCTCTTAAAATAAAATCGTATACCTGCCCTGCCACTAATGAAATAAAATTCAAGTTATAGTGACGAAACAAAGTGCTACTAATAGTATAATAACAATAAAAGATGACATCACTTTGTAATTAATATTCCATGACAATCATTTCATCTCTTAATTATAAATCACTTTGTACCACCAATAATCAAATGAAATTAGTAGTGGCAAGAGCAAACCATCAAATTAATAATGATATAATTATCATCTCCTACGATGATAAATAAAATGTAAAAAATCAATAAAAGTTGCAAATTAATCTCCAAATATGATAATTATTTATGTTTTACTAAACATATTATATCATTCATTTATTACAAAATAATATCAAAAAAATTTACTTAAAAAATCTAGGTAATTATAATGAAACTTAGATGTTGAAAGAAAAATAAAAAGAATATGATCATAATAAAGTAGCGAGCTTCTCAATTCAAATCTTGCGTCGATGCACTCCGTTAGCAGTGTTGAGTGTTTTTCTTTGTTCTCTTTAGATGGTAAGATTGTCTATTTATATAATATGGTCATTGTTCATTAATGTGATATGTTAGGTAGGTTTCATGCATGTCAATATGTACTCTATCTTGAGCTTAACATGTGTTTATGCGGTAACATAAGCGATCTCATGTGTGACCTCGTAGGAGAGTGTAAGTACCCCTCCTGCTAACACATAGCATCGTGCGAGCTCGATACACAATCTCAATTTGTGAGCTTGATATGCAAACCACGTAGAATCCGATCCAGACCCATTTAGACCGACTTGTGTTATGGATCGGTAATAGTAACTATCATAACAAGCAGCCACCAAAATTGAATGAGAAAAACACACAGTTGCTTCACCTAATCACGTTGGAAAAGAAACAGCTAAGAATGAAACAAGAGTGAGACGTAGGAAAAAATGGGAGATTAGTAGTTCCTGGGCCATTCTATTATAGAAAATAGATGACCTTCATTTCTTTCTCTAGCCAAGCTACTCCCTGATGTCTCATGGAAAAGGGAAATGTTTCAGAAAGAAAGATTTGTCTCAAATGCAATAGCTTGTTTAAACGAGTTATCTTTGATTGGATTCAATTGTTGGTGGTTTCTAGGATTTTGTTTGGAAAGTGGGAGATAACTGGAATTTGTTTTATCCTATCTTTTAACTCTTTAGCTTTTATATCATGATATGTCTCAATCAAATATCAAATTATACCTAGATTCAGATTTCATTGTAGGATGATTGTTTGTCGTTCAAAAAAGAATGCAATTTGTATAACAGTGGGGAAAAAATCATGGTTTGTTGTATATTATAAAGAAGTGAAATTTTTTGTTTGTAAATGAATGTGACCTAGGCATGAAATTGAACAACCAAGGTGAATTATCATAAAAAAGTTTTAATTTTTTCTTCTTTATTCAAGTTTAAATTAACTTTATCAATCTCGGGAGACCGTATACTACAATATTTGTAACTTGTTTCGTTAAAAATCGAGACAAATGAATTTAGGGTTCAAAAGTTAGAAGGAAAGACAAAAATAGAGTTAAAAAGCTTGTTGATGGAAGTTCCGGCATATTTTTTTGTCACAATATTATTTTATTTATATAAATATTTAAAGTTAATATATATCATAGGTCCCTGTTCTTTTTATAATTTTAAAATTTAGTTTTTATTTTTATTTTCAAGATTTTAATCTCTCTACTTTTTAAATTTTAAAATTCAAGTTTAATTGTTAAAATTGTTAACTTTTTTGGTTAAATTTGTGGGTATGATATTTTAAAATTAAAAAAAAAAACTCACTTGGTGTTTTGGTAACGGATTTTATGAAACATATTTCTAAATTTTAGTATTACATTTATTCTTTAAATTCATGTTTTACATTTCTAGAATACTAAGTAAATGTTGAGTTTGAATGGCTAAGCCAAACGACTATTATGTTCAGAATTTCTGAAATTTTGATTTTTAATTGTTTTAAAAATATTTTCAATATAAATACATGTTATTTCGTTAGAAATCATATTAATTTATTATATTTTCTTATAATATGTGTGTATGTATTTTATTATATTTAATTTACTTAATTTTGGGATAAAAGATAGTTTTATTAAATTGTACAATTATGTCTTAGTTTGCTAGAGGAATGCCACATAACCGAATGTCTTAAGATTATTATGAAAGATCATATATTTTAAGTCTTTAATTTTCTGATCGAATTCTAAACTTTTAAATTTCATTCTTAAATTTTAGGCTACTAAGATATTTGTGAAAATCGTTGCTTGTCTGTCAGTTCAATAGATCAAATAAGTGATCCAACATTCTATTTTATTTATGCAATATATGAGATTTTGTCCATGTTCTACAAAAACCGAGTTAAGCATGCTAACATAGTTTTAAATTTATAGAATGTAAATATCTAAGTTTTATATTTTCTCTACTTAAATAAGATTATTTGATTAATTTTGAAAAATATGTTACTAGATTTCATTTTTGTGTATATATATATATATATACGGCATTCAATTATAATTTTGCCATGTAGTGTAAAAAAGTATGCATCTATTCATGTTTTATGTAATCAAGTTTTTATGATTTTAAATTTGGTTCTGGTATGCTATGTTCTAACCCTATCACCAATTTAGAATAGTGGTTTTTGACCTAGTGCTACTAGGTTGATTTGTGATTTTTGTTTTGACTCAATGTTACTGGGGTTGATTATGGTTTTTGTTCCGACCTGATCTTTGTCACTAGGGTTAACGGTGACCATAGCGATAAAAAAGGAGAGAGTTGATTTTTATCTATTAGTATATTTAAGAATTATATCTTTGGTGCATCAAAAGGATAAACTAAATTAATTTATTGGTCAATTATCTATAAAATTTTGATTACGCATTTTCAATAAAATATTTAAAATAAATATTTTTGTACTTTGTTTAACTCAACTAAAAGAAACGTCAATTACTTAGTAGGGATGAGTTAAAATCAGTCCCTCTCACTCGTTAAATTCATGGCCTCTGTTAATGTTTAAGTTGTATTTTTAAGTTTCTTAAATTTCTACCTAGAAGCTTATTTTCAACACAAATTTATATTTTTTTTTATGAAATTGTGACTATAATTTTTATGTTAAATGTTTTGGCTTGATTCAATATTGTTATTTAGTGTCAATCTTACATATGAGATTCTATTTCACGAGTGAGTGATATCTGTTATGCCTCGATTCAAGGTGTGATACATTATTTTCACTAAAAATATTTTATAAAATAAGAAAAGTTGAAAACAATGTTTTCTTTTTAACTTTAAATGTTATTAATGCATTAACCCTGGTTTAAACCCATTTAAAAGCAAAAAATTATCCTTTCAACAATTTTTAAATATCAAAATCTCTTATCCTAGTTTGAGTACATATATATATAGTAATTTTTATTTTATTTCTCATGCTTTTATTATAAAAAAAAATAGTGCATCAAACACATTTTCATATTTTCATTATTGGAAACAAATTTTTGTTTATTATTTTTTTAATTTCTAAAAGATAGAAAATAAAAACTATTCTTAAAAAAAAAAAACATAAAATATTTCAAAAAATCAAACTGAGTTTAAGAATTTCCTATCACGGGACTAGAATTTTGGTCTCGCAATTCGTGCAGCCTTAGGTGATTTCTTTGTTTCAAATGCGCTCAAATCAACCTAAATCTCGTAAAGTGAGAATTATAGATAGAAATTCTCTTAAGACACTGAAAATAAAGTGAAAGCAACTCAAAGATAAAAGAAAGCTTGAAAGAACAGAATAGCCACAAAAAAGCAACGCCCACAAGGTGTTTGAGTAAATGCTCTCAATATATTTTTAACTCAAAGAATAATATACAATGAATAATTATAAATGAGAGGAAACCCTTTATTTATAGTTGAGTTCTCCCAAATCTAACAATATAGCTAACTTTATGTAACAGTCCGGTTTATACCCTAGTCGGAACAGTGGTTTCGGGACCACGAATCTGAGTCTGAATATTATTTTAATATTATTTTTTGTGCCATTGATGAGTATTTAAGCATGTGCTAAATTTCCGTAAGCTAATTTAACTATCTGTGTGTTTAATTTGACAAAAGGATGGAATTGCATTAAATGTGAAAGTTGCTTGCTATTTGTTAAAGTATCAATGTGTTGTGGCTTTGTTAAGGTGAAGGCCTTAAGTTGCTATTATACCAAATTATAGATAGTGGATGAATAAAAGTCTTAAATGCCCATATTGTATGATTGTTTTAATTATATGAATGAAGGCTATTTTGGTAATTGAATTGTAACATTAGATTAATGAAACAAAAAGATGAGTGTTCATCTTTAATTTCTCTCCCTTAGCCGAAAATCAAAGAAAGAAAAGAAAGAAAATTGAGTTAGGGCATTCGGCCATTTGAGGGCTTAATTCAAGGTATGTTTGATTTCGGTTTTGATAATTTCTATATTTTTGTAATCGTTGCTTTGTTTACTATCAAGCCCATGTTTCAATTTTGTGTTTTGATGATGTATGTGAAATATGCCATTCATGATTTTATAAGCTTTGTGATGTTTGAGGATGATATATGAAAGATTTGAGCTAAATGAACATGTTATGTTCTTGAAGTTTTGATAAATTTAGCTAAATAGGGCTAAATTGTGAAAATGGTAAATTGAAGGACTAAATTGCAAGTTTGATGAAAAATGTGGGCTTTTATGTGATGTATATGTATTCGGCTAAGCTTGTGTATGCATTGATCTTGTGAAATTTGATGTTTTGAGTGAAATGGACTAAATTGATAAAATGTGCAAATGTGAGGGCTAAGTTGCAAATAGCCCTAAATATATGTGTTTGGATTTAATTGAATGACATAGTGAATAAAAGGATAAATTCTGAATATGTTTAGATCAAGAACCAAGGAAAACGGACTAGGATCGCGGGAAAGCGAAAATAACCGAGTAGCCGTTTCCGTTCGATAAACCAAATCTGAGGTAAGTCACTATGCAAATAAACTTATCTGTATTGAATTGAATATATGTATTCATATGTCTATCGATGAAAATGAATGAGTATAAGATGCTAAGTGTGTGAGTTTCCACATAAGTTCGACATGATGATAAAGCAGAAGTCCGTATGAACCTAGGAATAGATAGGATTAGCTATGTCATGACATAGGTATCGATCTATTTCATCATGTAAGACCACGTCCGGACGTTGGCACTGAATTGTGATCTCGTGTAAGACCACGTTTGGGGACGTTGGCTTCGATATAAGCTTTATGAGTAAGACCACGTGCCGGGACGCCGCATCGTTATGATCATGCGTGTAAGACCATATGCAGGACATCGCACCAGTATTAAAATGTGTAAGACCTGTCTGGGACAGTGGCATCGATATACGAGCACATGTAAGACCTTGTCTGGGACGTTGGCATTGTACTACTATTCCGAGCTTTCTGAGTATCCTACTAGGTTCCTAAGGGTTCAACGGGCAAGTCTGTGAAACGAATCATAAATACGAGCTGTGAGCAAATAAGTGAATGATTATCCATTTCAGTACGTTGAATGTACATTATGTGTGCATAAAATGTAAGTACCTATATGACTTTGATTTGAAGAAAAGTGTTATTGAAAATGAAAAGGTGAATCTTAAAATGTTGAATGTGTCAAACGTGGCCATAAGTTTATGAACCAAGTTATATAAGTGATAGTTGCTAAGTGATTGATATGTGTCAATTATGCTATAGCATGAAAAGGTGTTCAAAGCTGAGATAGAGTTTGTAGAATGTAGTTCAGCTGTAATTAGAATCAGTAAAGTAGAAATAGATAATTGCATAATGTATGACATAAGATATTGTTAAACAGATTTTAGTATGGTATTAGATGGTGTTGCTTGAGAAAATGTGTTAGTTTTACGATATTCTAATTCACATATCACAATAAAGTTTCATTTTTTTCAGGAAGAGTGAGCCTTGAGCATTGTAGTTCGCTTGAATAAAATATACATCTGAAATTTGTGATTTCTTTTTCAGTACAAATCAGTAATGGTATTTCATCTATTTGAAATGATATGATAAAAATGCAATATATTGTATCAAAACTTCGCAATGATTGGTTTGACATACTTAATATTAAGTTCTTAAAAAACAGTCATATGTTTCTAAATAAAAGTCAGAACTACTTTAATGAGTTACTAATTCATGTAATTTAGAACAGACTTTCATCTATTTCTATAAATTAAGAATCCCGTTAGCCATCAATGTTCACGTATTACTCTAATGTACGATAGTGTAAATTTTGTCAATTAGTTAACTCTTTACACATACCTCTATCTAGAATACATAACTCAATAAGTATAGCTAAGTAATATAAAGCATTTGATCAAACTATAGTTAAACTTGAAACTGAAAACAAAGAATATTATTGTCTTGCAACTGGATGACTTAAATTGAATTGAACTTGAAATCTCTAACGAATATTTCAACATGCAAGTCTATAGTCTTCCGGATTCTTAACATCTATTGAATTCAGACGAAATTGTCATGAAATATATTTGAATTGAAGCATCTATATTTCATGAATCAATAACTTAACTATAGTGAATTACGATAATCTAAAAGATACAGCCGTGATAAGCTTGCATGATGAACTTGAAACGACTTGCTGAACTAGATTAAAGTAAATGCACGACTGTGCAATGATTACGCCTAATCAAGAATGCTTCATATCGTCCTTTCCAATTTTCATGCTGATCAGTTAGCATGTTTCAATCCTAATCACCTCAAGTATAATAGCACTCAATTCAGTCTGATCACTAGTCATGTTGAAATTCACTTCCTTGAAGCAATCGAAACCATGCTCTTCAATTCCAGCAAGTCCAGCTTCACCTCAGTACATCTAATGACTAGTCACAATAGATAAAGGGATGAGCTTAGTCAGCTGATCCTTAACGAAAAGACTAAATCACCATGAACCTTCCACAAGGTATCCAATGCGATCTAACAATGTACAAGGATACAAGTTACAACAAAGTCATAACATCTAAAGTGAAAAGCAACTAGAAAACTGACAAGCAAGCTCTAAATAAGCAATCAAGGCATCAAGTAAATTCCATGTCGTAATACAAAGTCTCATCACCGACATCATAACATAGACATAACTTTCCAAAACATGATACGTGCTGAACATGTTAGCATATTATAGACATTGAGCATTAATGCATAAGAATCGGACTGCTAAAAATTCATGAAAGGTCGCACATATAAGATAAAAAAGAATGTCCTCATCACAATCTTACTTAACCTCAAATCCACACCCCATAATAAGATTAACTTTAGCATAAATCTTCGAACAAACATGAATTAAATTAATACTAGTTTGAGAAGAAAATCTTGCAGCAGAGCAAATCAAACAAGCAATAGCAAATAAATACAGTGACAAGGTGCCAAAGAGTATCAGTATCCTTGATACGCGATCATTGACAGTGCTAGACTTCAATGAATCTTAATTCCAGCATGCATGTACTATGCATCTAATAAGAATAGCAGAGATTCCTACAAAAGTAACTAGAATATTCACCACAATACAAACAAATTCTACGCAATCATTATTATCAACCTTCATAATCAATTACCACAACATCAATATAGCTTTAAGCAAGCCATTGCAGAAACAACAACTATAGAAACCTTCAAATCGTCAATGCATTAAGATCAATTGAAACATGAACAAGACAACTAAGCAAACCTTAATTCTGCAATTGATTACGTAAATTGAATAATCTTAACCTTCCAAAACTCATCGTTCATGAATCTATCCTTAAAGACTTTCAATTCAACACGAGTTTTCGGGTTTAGTTGGTTATTACCGCAGATTTGTTAAAGGCTTCGACTATAGCTATTCCGTTGACTAGACTACTTTAGAAAGATGTCGATTTGAATGGTCGGATAAATGTCGAAAAGTTTTGACCAGTTGAAAACTCATAATGAAGCTCCGGTGTTAGTACAGCCAGAATTGGGTAAGGAATTTGTTGTTTACAGTGATGCTTCGTTAAACGGTCTAGGATATGTTTTGATGCAAGAGGGCAAAGTGGTAGCTTATGCTTCGAGACAATTAAAGCCTCATGAAAAGAATTATCCGACACACGACCTTGAACTTGACTGCGATTGTGTTTGTACTTAAAATTTGGCGTCACTATTTGTACGGTGAGAATGTCATGTGTTTTCAGATCATAAAAGTCTAAAATATCTAATAACCCAGAAAGATTTGAACCTGCACCAGAGAAGAACCTGCACCAGAGAAGATGGCTTGAATTGTTAAAAGATTATGAGCTGGTGATAGATTTTCATCCGAGGAAAGCAAATGTGGTTGCTGATGCGTTGAGTAGAAAGTCATTGTTTGCACTATGTGCTTTGAATGCTCAGTTAGACTTGTCTGATGATAGTTCCGTGATAGCTGAATTGAGAGCGAAACCGTTATTGGTACAGCAAATATGTGATGCTCAGAAGATTGATAATGAATTGTTGTTGAAACGAGCTCAGTGTGAATTGAATTCTGAATCTGAATTTTGAGTTGTTGATGATTGTTTGAGATTTTGAGATCAAATCTGTGTTCCAAGAAATTCGAAGCTGATTTAATTGATTTTGGGTGAAGCACATAATAGTCGTTTATCTGTTCATCCAAGGAGTACTAAAATGTTTCATTATTTGAAACGGCACTACTGGTGGTATGGTATGAAACAGGACATTTTTGAATTTGTTTCAAAATGCTTAGTTTGCCAGCAAGTGAAAGCCGAACATCAAGTTCCGTCGGGATTGCTACAGCCGATTCTGATTCCTAAGTGGAAATGGGATAGAGTAACAATGGACTTTGTTTCTGGTTTGCCTCTGACTTTGAGAAAGAAAGATGCAGTATGGGTCGTAGTTGACCGATTGACGAAATCTGCCCATTTTATTTCGGTAAGATCTGATTTCTCACTGGAGAGATTAGCTGAGCTTTATATTTCCGAAATTGTGAGATTGCACGGGGTGCCACTATCTCTTGTGTCAGATAGGGATTCGAGATTCACATCGCGATTCTGGAAGAAATTACAAGACGCTTTGGGTACGAAATTGCATTTCAGTATAGCTTTTCATCCGCAAACGGATGGTCAATCCGAGTGAATTATTCAGATTTTTGAAGATATGTTAAGATGCTGTATATTAGAGTTTAATGGTTCGTGGGAACAATACCTGCCGTTGATTGAATTTGCGTATAACAATAGTTTTCAGTCAAGCATCAAAATGGCACCATATAAAGCTTTGTACGGGCGTAAATGTCGTACACCTCTATATTGGACTGAACTCAGTGAGAATAAGTTCCACGGGTCAATTTGATAAAAGATACCGAACAGAAAGTGAAACTGATCCGAGATTGTTTAAAAGCGAGATCGATCGTCGAAGTCCTATGCGACTTAAAACGAAAGGATATAGAATTTAAGATCGGCGATAAAGTATTTCGAAAGTGTCTCCGTGGAAGAAAGTGCTTCGATTCGGACGTAAAGGCAAGTTAAGTCCAGATTCATCGACCGTATGAGATCATTGAACGTGTTGGGCATATTGTTACATATAGATTGAAGTTACCTCGGACTCATAAAATATTTATTAAAATAATTAGAAAAGATTCACAATGTATTTCATGTTTTGATGCTCATTATATAATAAAGATATTTTATGTTTTAAATATAATATATTATATTATATTGTTATTATATATATAAAAGAAAGGAGAACAGAAAAGAAACAGAGAACAAGATCGAAATTGATGATTTAAAGCTTGGACATGTGATTGCCCCATCCGAAATTGAAATCGATCTTAGATTTTTAAACGATATGACATATGAAGAGGAACCGATCCGTATCTTAGGTCGTAAAGTGAAAGAGTTAAGAAATAAGAAAATTTCATTAGTGAAAGTATTGTGGAATCGACACGGATTAGAAGAGACTACATTTGGAGGGAGACTATGACACAAAAGGACAGCTTTGAATAAGTTTATGAGTAAAGGATTAAATTGAAATGTGAGCAAAAGTAAGAAAGCATAAATTTATCATAAAATACATGTTTATTTTATTAAATAGTACAGGAAATTATTTGATTATTTTAACATATAAATGTTATATGTTTATATGAAATTGAAGAAAAAGAAAAGGAAGGAGAGGAAGATTCAATGAGACAACAATATCCAACTGGAATTTATGAATTTAATAAAATAGAGTTGGTTTCCGATTTATTCTTCTATTTTGAAGCACACTATTGAAGTTGAATTATTGATCGATTTAGATTATTGAAATATCGATTTATTATAGTACTATGGCATAATCTATCGATATTTGTGGACTTGGGATAATTTGAAGTGTTGGGATTTTTTAATTTTTGTGAAAGTGTTTTCTATGATAGCTACATCAATGATAAGAATACTACGAGGAAAACACAAGGTTTGAATGGACTAATCAATGCTAGTAGAATTTTGAGTAGATGGAAGTTCTAATGATTGAAGCATCGATTCGGTTCGATCGAATCGGAAAAAATAAATATAGTTGTAGATGATTTGAATGGGAAAATAATTGTTCGCTCTGTGAGTAATAAATATTCGATTGCTATTATCTGATGAAGGATTAATTTTAGTTGAATATCCGAGATTGGTGTTTACAGAATTATTACAGCTATTAAAGATACTGGGACGGAAATGAGATATAAGTCTATGAAATTGACAAACTATATGGAGTATCAGTCTTTGAAATGTTTGAGAGAGATTTACAGTTTCCAGTTCACTTTCTGATTTCGAAATAACTTATAAGAATGCTATATGAGTGATAGTTGATTAATTTATAAAGTCAGAACTGATTGATGGCTTCAGAAACTTGCGGAGATGTACATTCCAGAAATTGTAAGATTTCATGGTATTCTAGTATTGATAATTTCTGATCGAGATTGTAGTTCACCTTAGGGTTCTAAAAATAATTACAGGAAATTATTGAGTACTTAACTCGATTTCAGTACAACTTTTCATTCGCAAATTGATGGATAATTCGAGGGAGAGTTGGTTAGATTTAGGAAGAAGATGTACTGGTGGCCAGGTATGAAACATGATATTTCTGAGTTTGTATCAAGATGTCTGATATGTCAACAGTCAAAACAGAACATCGGTACCTTCGGTTACTTGACCAATTACTATACCGGAATGGAAATGGGAAAGAATCACTATGGATTTTGTATCGGGTTACCATTATCTCAGGAAAAAAAAGATGTTATTTGGGTGATTATTGACCGATTGACAAAATCAATATTTTATTCGGTATGTATAGATTATTTTTAGATAAACTGGCTAAGCGTATATATCCGAAATTGTCGGGCTACATAGAGTGCATGTCTCCATTATATTGGATATCCCGATTTACGTCTCGTTTACGGGATAAGTTACAAGAAGCTTTGGGTACTCGGTTGTATTTCAAGATCTTGCATTTCATCCTCGAGACGGATGTGTCGAGCTTGTTATTCGGTATTGGAAGATATGCTCCGATGTTGTATACTAGAGTTCGAAGGTAATTGGGAGAGGTATCTACCTTTGATTGAATTTGCTTACAATAATAGTTATCAGTCCAATATTAAAATGGCTCGTATGAAGCTTTGTATGGTAGAAAATGTAGAACACCGTTATATTGGATAGAGCTCAATGAAAAGAAGATACATGGGGTTGATTTGATCCGGGAAACAGAAGAAAAAGTAAAGGTGATTCGGAATAGATTAAAAGCAGCATTCGACAACATAAATCAATTGTAGATTTAAAACGCCGGGATATTAAATATTCTGTTGGTGATAAGGTATTTATCAAGGTGTTTATTTGAAGGAAACTATAAGACTTCAGTGTTTCATCTATTTTTAAGTAAATTTCGAGGACGAAATTTCAAAAGGGGGGAGAATTGTAACGACCTCAAAAGTATGGATATTGAAAAATGAGTTATCGGGTCTCCATTTTTAGTAAACGGACTCATAAAATATTTATTAAAAATATTTACGAAGTTAGTTGTGTGTTTAATAAGGTTTTATTTAGGTGAATTTGACTTAATTAGAAGTATTTGAGAAAAGGATTAAATTGAAAAAGGTGCAAAAGTTAATTATAGATTAAAAGAAAGTATAAAGGACTAAAAAGGTAATTATGCCATTTTTAAATGTTGAGGCGGTTTAAGTATGAAAAATCTGAGATTTTTATGTTTAATATATATCATTATATAATAAAGATATTTTATGTTTTAAATATAATATATTATATTATATTGTTATTATATATTATAAGAGAAAGTAAAAGAAAGGAGAACAGAAAAGAAACAGAGAACAAGACGAAAGCAGGGGAAGAAAAAGGGAAAGAAAGAAAAAGGAGAAATTGATGATTTAAAGCTTGGATGTTTAATTGGTAAGTCAATTTAGCCCTTCTCTTTTAATTTTGATGCTTTATAAGTTTTAGAACAAAGCTTTGTTGAATTAAGTTGAAATTTTGGAAATTCTTAGATTTTTAAACATGAGCTATGTGGATCAAATTGATGAATTAGGGGTTTAATTAATGGAATATCTAGTTAGAAATTGATTTTAAGAATTAAATTGTGAAAATGTTTGGAATTAAAATCTATTACTAAAATTCTGATTCCCAAAGATTATAAAGTAGTTTAAAGTAATAGAATAAAGTGTTTATTGAGAAAAATCAGCTCAGCTGAGAAGTTAATTGAGCAGGGACGAAATTATCATTTATTGAAAGCTTAGGGGAAAAGTTGTAATAAACAGTTTGCACTAAAACAGTTTGGACAGCAGCAGTAGACTAACTTTAAAAAATCATAAAAAATCGTAGAAGTGGAATTAGAAGTTGAGATATGAAATTAAAGCTTATTGAGTCTATTTTCATATGAAAAAACAGGGAAAGAAAAGGAATTCTGTAATTTGAGATATTTATATTTTTGTAAGACTGGTTTAAAGGGATTTCGGGATCCCCTGTTCTAACTTTAGAAAATCATCAAAAATTGGATAAAAATAATTATGGGTTTAAATTTATATGTTTAGAATCCTGAATGAGTCTATTTTCAATACAAATAAACGAGAACATCATCTGAATCTTTTATGAAGAGATAATTAATTTTTAGTGAAGAAGGGTCAGGACTGCCAGGCAGCAGAACAGGGGTGACTTTGATGAATAAACTGTACTAATTGGCTAAGCTAAAAATTCTGGAAATTTTATGGTATGAATATATGTGAGTCTAGTTTCAGGAAAAATTAATGGTTCTTCATTTGGAGTTCTGTAGCTCTGAAAATAAATAATTTAGTGACTATGACACAAAAGGACAGCTTTGAATAAGTTTATGAGTAAAGGATTAAATTGAAATGTGAGCAAAAGTAAGAAAGCATAAATTTATCATAAAATACATGTTTATTTTATTAAATAGTACAGGAAATTATTTGATTATTTTTAACATATAAATGTTATATGTTTATATGAAATTGAAGAAAAAGAAAAGGAAGGAGAGGACCGAATTGAAGGAAAAGGAAAAGAGAAGGTTAAGGAGTGAAGGAAGAAGAATTTATATCACCTCAACATTTTGTAGTAAGTACTACAAGAATTTTAAATTATTGTTATTTATCTTTTTTTGAGATATTTAAGTGAATTATTTAATTATATGAGATTCAGCTTAAATGCCCAAGTAGACGAAATTTAGAACTATTGGGATATTAGTGGCATGCCATTAAGGAACTTTAGCGCGCTCTCTGATATTAGCACGTTGGTGCTCTCTGATATTAGCACGTTGGTGCTCTCTGATTATTAACACGTTGGTGCTCTCGATTATTAGCACGTTGGTGCTCTGTTCACTTGTGCATCATAATGCACCTCAGATTCATTCAGTATATCCGATGTGTTCTATAAAGTCTACTTTGGGCTAAGAAAGTGAAATGAGAACAAAAGTGAATCAACGATGTGTTAAGATAATTTTATACCTTACAAAAGATAAGTTAAATTTATTTAAAGCAATGCATAGTTGAAGAGACTTATATGTGAGTAGATATGCAATAATTGATTGAGTTTAAAATATTTTGTTATGATTACTTATTTAATTATTCTTATAGTGCTTACTAAGCCTTCACCGGCTTAAAGCGTTTATTTTAACGCGTAGGTACAATTAGACTAGAAGAGAAGTCCAACTAGAAGATCTCTCATCTCATCACATCCTCAAGGGCTTCAAAAGTAGGTACTATATTTTGTATTAAAATGGCATGTACATATGTAGTTCAAAGGTGTTCCCATGTGATAGGAACTAAAATGTAGATTCTTGAAATTTTATCTATTTTCAGTTACTTGAAGTATTTTGGTATTTATGGAATGAATTAATAAACAATAAATATGTTAGTAAGAAATGGTTGGTAAGTTAAAATATTATATACAAATGTTTTAATTAAACAAGATCCGCCATAATTGTTTTGGCACCTAGATATCGGTTTGATTAGCCACATGTGATTGCCCCATCTGAAATTGAAATCCGATCTGATATGACATATGAAGAGGAACCAATCCGTATCTTAGCTCGTAAAGTGAAAGAGTTAAGAAATAAGAAAATTCCATTAGTGAAAGTATTGTGGAATCGACACGGATTAGAAGAGACTACGTGGGAGCCTGAAGATTCAATGAGACAACAATATCCAACTCTATTTAACGGTAAGATTTTCGGGGACGAAAATCCCTAAGGGGGGAGAATTGTAACAGTCCGGTTTATACCCTAGTCAGAACAGTGGTTTTGGGACCACTAATCTGAGTTTAATTATTATTTTAATATTATTTTCTGTGCCATTGATGAATGTTTAAGCATGTGCTAAATTTCCATAAGCTAATTTGACTGTCTGTGTGTTTAATTTGACAAAAGGATGGAATTGCATTAAATGTGAAAGTTGCTGCTATTTGTTAATGTATCAATTTGTTGTGGCTTTGTTAAGGTTAAGGCCTTAAGTTGCTATTATACTAAATTATATATAGTGGATGAATAAAAGTCTTAAATGCCCATATTGTATGATTGTTTTAATTAGATGAATGAAGGTTATTTTGGTAATTGAATTGTAACATTAGATTAATGAAACAAAAAGATGAGTGTTCATATTTTATTTCTCTCCCTTTGCCGAAAATCAAAGAAAGAAAAGAAAGAAAACTGAGTCGGGGCATTCAGCCATTTGAGGGCTTAATTCAAGGTATGTTTGATTTCAATTTTTGATAATTTTATGTTTTTGTAATCGTTGCTTTGTTTACTATCAAGCCCATGTTTCAATTTTGTGTTTTGATGATGTATGTGAAATATGCCATTAATGATTTTATAAGCTTTGTGATGTTTGAGGATGATATATGAAAGATTTGAGCTAAATGAACATGTTATATTCTTGAAGTTTTGATGAATTTAGCTAAATAGGGCTAAATTGTAAAAATGGTAAATTGAAGGACTAAATTGCAAGTTTGATGAAAAATGTGGGCTTGTATGTGATGTATATGTATTCGGCTAAGCTTGTATATGCATTGATCTTGTGAAATTTAATGTTTTGAGTGAAATGGACTAAATTGATAAATTGTGCAAATGTGAGGGCTAAGTTGCAAATAGCCCTAAATATATGTGTTTGGATTTAATTGAATGATATAGTGAATAAAAGGATAAATTCTGAATATGTTTAGATCAAGAACCGAGGAAAATAGACTTAGATCGCAGGAAAGTAAAAATAACCGAGTAGCCATTTCCATTCGATAAAACAAATCCGAGGTAAGTCACTATGCAAATAAACTTATCTGTATTGAATTGAATATATGTATTCATATTTCTATCGATGAAAATAAATGAGTATGAGATGCTAAGTGCGTGAATTCCGACATAAGTTTGATATAGTGATAAAGTCGAGAAGTCTCGTATGAACCTAGGAATAGATAAGATTAGCTATGTCATGACATAGGTATCTGTTCTGTTTCATCATGTAAGACCACGTTCGGGACGTTGGCGTTGAATTGTGATCTCGTGTAAGACCACGTCTGGGACGTTGGTTTCGATATAAGCTTTATGAGTAAGACCACGTCTGGGACGTTGGCATCGACATGAGTTTAACGTGTAAGACCATGTATGGGACGTTGGCATCGTTATGATCTGTACGTGTAAGACCATGTCTGGGACATCAGCACTATATTCAAAATGTGTAAGACCCTATCTGGGATAGTGGCATCGATATACGAGCGCATGTAAGACCTCGTCTGGGACGTTGGCATTGTACTACTATTCCGAGCTTTCTGAGTATCCTACTAGGTTCCTAAGGGTTCAACGGGCAAGTCTGTGAAACGAATTGTAAATACGAGCTGTGAGCAAATAAGTGAATGATTATCCGTTTCAGGTACGTTGAATGTACATTATGTGTGCATAAAAGGTAAGTACCTATATGACTTTGATTTGAAGAAAAATGTTATTGAAAATGAAAAGGTGAATCTTGAAATGTTGAATGTGGCAAACATGGCCATAAGTTTATGAACCAAGTTATATAAGTGATAGTTGCTAAGTGATTGATATATGTCAATGTATTTATTTGTATATGACTTACTAAGCTTTTAGAAAGCTTACTGTGTGTGTGTTTTCTATTTTATAGGTCGTCAAGCTCATCAAGGCTCTGGATTGTCAAGGATCTTCATCACACTACTAAACTTAATTTGGTACCCTTTTGAAAATGTATATGGTTAATTATGGCATGTATAGGCTAGATAGGTGTATATGTTTATGAAGTGAGCATGGCCATGTGTATTGGCAAGTTTTTGAGTTGATAAATGTTTAAATGAATGAGTTATGAAGCATATATTTAGTATGTTTTGATGCAAATGAAATGGTTAAGTTTTGGTTAAGCAAATGGATGATACATGTTTGAAGTGAAGTAGGATTTAGTTTGTAATTTGGTATGAATGGAATTGGTATTGAATGTATGGATGAAGTGAAACATTTGATATGTTTTGGTTGCTATATATGCATATTATGTTTTGGTATATATTGCTTGTAGGAAGACCCTAAGTGGGTGGCATATTGGCCTTGTAGAATGGCCTATAATGTCACACGGTTGAGGCACACGGGCGTGCCTAAGACCGTGGGTAAAATGGCAGTCTGTGATCTATTAGTACACGGCCTTAGCACACGGGCATGCTTGGTGACCGTGTTGATTTTGGCAGTATACTACCACGGGAAGGACACACGGGAGTGTCAAGTAGCCGTGGGTGAGGCACGACCTACCCCCATAGCCGTGTGTCCCCTGTATCTTAGAAAAGTTTCAAATTTTTATGAAATTACTTATGTGTTTCGGTTTAGTCTCGACTCGGTTTATAAGCATGCTTAGGGTCTCGATGACCTTCTTAAGGGACATTATGTTTGAGATTAATGAATGACTATATGATAATTCTATAAATGTTTTCGATTTGTCTCGGTAACGCCTCTAACCCTAATCCGCGACGGATACGGGATAGGGGTGTTACATTTTACATCGACGGACGAGATCGAAGTCTATCAACAATTAAGGGATTTATATAATCCCTAATATTACAAATTCAAAATTTATCATATTACAAATCTTCTAAAATTATTTTTCATATTTACCAAAGTAGCCCTAATTTTCGATAAATGTTTTCATCGGGCCACCAAGGCTTCAAGTAGATAAACTTTTCCACATGTTTTGCGAATCAAACTAGTTCAAGTAAGTCAAATGAGCCCCATTTAATAGATTGACTTACATGGAACATTTTTTTGTGCTTTGATCACAGACTTAAAGCTGTGGCCCATAACATTCTTTAAAACTTCAATTTCAGATTCACTTTCAATTAAAGCTATTGCCCATACATTACCATCAGTATCTTGACTAACCCTTACATGTTTGCCTTAGAAGGCAATTACTATTTAGCGACTTGCAACTCCTCATCCTTATCACCATCTAACAAATATCTAGTTCAAAGTTTTCTACAATATGCTATGACAAGAATTTTTTTGGATGGATTATTCCGCTAATGAAACAAGGCTATAAAAGACCTATCACTGAAAGGGATGTTTGGAAGTTGGATACATGGGATCAGACCAAAATACTGATTCATAAGTTAGCATTATGCTACTTCCCTTGCATTTGCTTCCACATGATAATGCATACAATCACTCAAAGATAGCGATTTCTACCTTTACAGATTTCATGGATGTTGGGACAAAGAAGCTAAAAGATCTAAGCCATGGCTTTTGAGAGCACTGAATAGTACAGCTTGGGAGGAAGGTTAGTTAACTATGTGATTACATTTTTCCCTTCCTTTATAATAGTGATAATGACTAATGAGAACTTATGCATTCTGAAGAATTCCTCTATCAAATCTAGATGTTATTACCGATCGACACTGAACAGGTGCACCTTTTAATCTTTTGCAGATATGCAAGGTACACCCGTTCAGTGTCGATCGATAAGTTCTAGTCATCCAAATAGAAATGCGTGTTTGATTTTTGTAACCAGTTTTTAACTCCTTCCCCATTTTTTTTGGGTGTATCTTTTAGTGATTAACAACCTTAAAATTAATAAATGTGTGCAGTTCCCTTATGTACTATGCTCATCTTGTTGCATCTCGAGCTCGATTTTATATGGAAAAATTATTGTTCCCCAAATAAATTAATACAATTTTTTACGGGTTAATACAAAATTTAAAATTTTAATAATATAAAAGGTAAAAAATCTAATTATATTTATACCATACATAATATGAAAATGTCATTAATTCATTAAACATTAACATAATTGTGAAAATACAAAATATTAAAATTATAAATCTAAGTAATATAGTAATCATCTTGGATCATTGAATTTATTTAATTTTCTACTTTTTATTATTTTTGATAAACAAGAAATTAGGTGAGATTATTAGGATTGAATCCAAATTTTCATTTAACAACATAAATATTTTTACCGCTAAATCAAAAGGTTATTGGCTAAATTAAAATATTATCATTCATTCTTATATTACTATCCATTTAAATATTTAAATAAATGGTGAAATTAAAATATTATATCCTTTTCTAGTATCAGAGTATATAAGAAATATTATCTAATTTTTAAATTAAATAAATGGCTTCTTTGAAACTCATTTGCTTTCCAATAAAAACCCAAATGAGAAAAAAAAAAAAAAAAAAAAAGAGCAGCCTAAAAACCAAGCAAAAACCATAATGTAATCTCTTACTGTAAATAATGAATATTTGATTTTCTTTTAAATCAGCATATACATAAATAAAATTTTAATATAAAAATTAGGAACATTGGAAAGATTTACCATATTCTGAAGCAGATTTGACTATGATAATCGGTACTATATTGATTTATACATATTGTTTCAGTCCTAAATCAATATCAAATAGTTTATGTTTTATTTTGGTAGAAATTTCGATGCCTTTTAGTTATTCAATGTGTTTTAACCCGTTTCATTCAATATCAATTTATACTGATTAGTACCAAATTTTAATATTCTAAACTAATTTTAATTTTTTATCTTAGTTATTTTAATTTTTCTATAATTATATTAAAATTAAAAACTAATAAATTAAATTGTTATTTATATGAATGCTTGTGTGTATATGATATATAATTTATTTTTATCAAAAAATTAAGAAAATAAAACATTAGACTATAAATATATTTGAAAAATATTTAAATATATATAATAATAATAATAATAATCATTTATAAACATGTAAAAACATTTAAAAACATAGATAAACTCAATATAACATATTAATATCAACCCTAAAACAGTACATTCACCGAATATCGTTGCATGATGGAGGATATGGACTGAAACTAGTGCAATAAATGTGGGACAACAGTGTCTCTGTGTCCAATCAGCCACACAATCACCGTTTAATAATACGACCCAAAGCATAAATGTGGTTCAAAAATTGACAAATCATAACATTCCCTTCAATTATAATACATCAAACCTTGATCCATCTCCATCTTTTTCCTTACAACAGTTTCTATACTTGTTTTAAAAAAAAACCAGTGAAATGAGCAGAGCCCACCACCTACCAAATTGACCTTATATGTCCCTTCCAGCCACAGACTTGCTCCTCACATTTACTCAAACTGCACCCTACTTTTGTTTCATATGTTCTTCACCCATTTATACAGGTACCAAGTTACTCAACAAGCAAATATTACTATTGCAGGAAGAGCACATTACCATGAAATCTCTTCAAATGCCTCACCCTCAAAGTCCTGTTGGAAGTAACACCGATGGCACCGATCATCAACTCTATGACCAAAGCATCGTCGTTCCAAATAAGCTCATCCTCGCAGCTGATAGCTTTGAAAGGAAAGAACTCTCATGGTAAAAAGAAACATGTATTCCTTGCTATTCAAGCTCTCAAAACTTCATTCCAGAACACTATAATTTCCAACTAATAATTGCTGTGTAATCAATAAAAACGTTTAGATGCATACAGAGTATATTATCTCCGTAGCTCACGCGGTTCGTTTCTTTTTTGAGCGAATGCAGGTTAGCCACAACTCAAATCCCAACAGATTTAGCAATCCAAGTTCAGGATGTCATCTTTAATGTTCACAAGGTAACCTGCAAACATAAAAAGATATTGTGTGGCGTCCGAGTGACGTGCATAACCATTAGGATTTAGGACCCTTTCTTTTTCTTGTTTTCCTTCTTTACTCGAGCCCTTTTTTGGCGAAACTAAACTGCAATAATCAAGAACATTAAATAAGAACAAATAGATAAAACATAGAGTAAGGCTACTGTAGGACATTCCAAGTCCCTTATGATATGATGTGATACATATATATATGTATACACACAGTATAGAACATTGGAAAATAAAAAATTTGGCTTTCAACCCTGATTTATCACAATTTCAGATTTCTACGATTCAAACTTTTTCCTAGAGAACAAAACTCTGAATATTCTCTGACCAAGTTGGTAGATGAAAGAAACCAGTTACTCTTTCGATATACTCATATCAATTAACATAAAAATCTTACCAACTTGAAAATTAATGAATAAAAAGATAGAAAACCAACCATAGTATCTAACTAATAGCTCTCATGTGTTTCTCCTGAAACAGTATCCCTTGGTATCAAAATGTGGCTATATCAGACAGCTGGAACTTCAGCCTTCAATCTCAAATTTCAGGCATGATCTCAAGCTTGAGAAATTTCCAGGTGGACCAGATACATTCGAGATGATTCTACAATTTTGTTACGGTCTTCCAGTAGACTTGAACCCGAATAATATAGCAGCACTTAAATGTGCATCCGAATATCTAGAGATGACAGAAGAATTTGAAGATGGAAATCTCATAACCAAGGCAGAAGCTTTTCTAACGTTTGTAGTCCTGGCTTCCTGGAAAGACACTATTACAGTCCTCAAATCTTGTGAAACCCTGTCTCCATGGGCAGAAAACCTTCAGATTGTCAGAAGATGTTGCGACTCAATAGCTTATAAGGCCTCAAGAGAGAATTCATCAACTGGAGAAATAGTTAGTGAAGAACGCTGGTGGTTTGACGATGTGGCTACCCTTCGCATTGATCATTTCATGAGGATTACGACAGCAATTAGAGCAAAAGGAACAAAAGCAGAGATCATAGGGAAATGCATAATGCATTATGCAGGTAAGTGGCTGCCAGACATGGATGAGGGACTGGAAGGACTGAGAGGATATGGATTTGGAAAGAGTGAGTTGCAATTCAGTGTTTTGAGAAGGAAGGAAGAAGAGAGTGCAGGACAAAACAAGGAACAAAGAACGATTATCGAAAGCTTAGTAAGCATGCTTCCTTCTCAAAATGGAGCTGTTTCATGTAAGTTCTTGTTGCAGATGTTGAAAACAGCCATGGTGTATTCGGCATCTCCAGCTCTTATAACAGATCTAGAAAAGAGAATTGGATTGATGCTGGAAGATGCCAATGCAAACGATCTACTGATTCCTAATTATAAGGATGAAGATCAAGGACTAATGCTAAAGTGAGTATTCTACCATCTACCTCATCCATAGATTATACAATTTAGCAAGCTAATGAAACTCTCCAGAGGAGAATTCCTTTCATAACCATGCAATAAGACTGCTTTATACTCCAACTCATATATACCTTCTTCAACAGTTCACCTGAGCAGCGAACGATGCACAACATAGACGTGGTGCAAAGGATTTTGGACTATTTTCTGATGCATGAACAACAACAACAGCAACAAAAGATAGGGAAAACAACTGTTAGTAAGCTATTGGACAATTACTTGGCTGAAATAGCAAGGGATCCAAACCTTTCCATCACAAAATTTCAAGCTCTTGCTGAATCCTTGCCAGAAAATGCTCGATCATGTGATGACGGTCTCTATAGAGCCATTGATATCTATCTAAAGGTTACTTGCTAAACCTCTTATTCCTTTTATATCACTTGTTGACATTTGATCTTAACATTTAAACTTGATATCCTTTTCAGACTCGTCCTTCATTATCTGAGCATGACCGCAGAAGATTATGCAAAATAATGAACTGTGAAAAACTATCATTTGATGCATGCATGCATGCTGCACAAAATGATCGGCTGCCCCTAAGAATTGTTGTCCAGGTAACTTAATTCAGAACTTCATATTTAAAATCTTTAATTGCATCAGTATTTCCCATGACAGTTTGTACTGTATCAGCTATCAAGCTCAATGAGCCGATTCTTAATTACACAAAACTACCAATTCATGATTCTAAAGCAAAACAAGATTGTGGCATTAAGCAGTGAAGTATAATATAGACAGAGGTTGTCAGTATTAGGCACACATCTATATAACTACTTTTCATTGATAAGCATATCATCTAGTGAAAACAGCTAGAGACAATCCGATACAGTGCACATTCATAGCAGGAAAAGTTCAAGTAAACTATATGAGCAAAAACTAATAGATAAATCAATCACAGATCACTTAAAACCAGAAATATCAAATATATTCACTGGAGAAGAAGGAAAAACAGGGTCAAAAGGACAATTATGGACACCAGAAGGTAATGTTTAGATGTTTCCAAGCTTTAAACTACCTAGTGAATCCAAAAAACTTATCTTGATTACATGCATCTAATAACATAATATTGAAATAAAATGCCATCAGAATGAAGAGAAGGTGCAGTCAAGGGAAAGCTCTTGATATTCTGAATCTCTGATAGTAGATAAGCTCACCAGGCATAAACTCATCTCTGAAAGCTAACAAGGTCCATGTACTTAATACATGCAGGTTTTATTTTCAGAGCAAGCAAAGATGAGGATGGCAATGCATGGTAAGGAATCATCAATAATAGCTGATAATTCTGAACAAGAGGAACCCCGACCATCCACAAACACAGAGATAAAGAACCTCAAATCAGAACTCGAGAATGTGAAGACAAAGATGGCAGAACTACAAAATGACTACTCTGACCTTCAGCAAGAGTATGAGAAGATAACAAGCAAGCACAAGAATGCATCACCTTGGATTTTGAACTGGAGGAAGATTAAGCACCCTTTACATGTGGTGGCAGAAAGTGATGACAATGGAGATGGACAGCAAAGGCAAAATAAACCTGGTTTTAGACTCAGCTTTAGACGCAGGCGATCGGTGTCGTAAGCTCATTCACAGTAAGCATCTTATGATGCAAATGCTCAAGCAGCTCAAACCAAGCAATAGCCTCAACAACATTATTTGCTTATTTTTCCATCTTTGACTAGCTTATTACACAAGGTTACAATGCATGTTATCATCATAAATACCTTATCTTAAAGTATCACTGCATCTCTTTCTTTTAAATGAAGGATGCAAGGAACATGTTCATAATGGAAAAGGAACTGTGATCTCAGTCATGTAAATCTTAATGGATAATCTGTTATTAGACCAAAGCAAATATTCATAAAGGCATTGTCCAGCTTTTATTAATCCAAAGCAAACATACATAAAGGCATTGGATTTCTCGACAAGGCATCGGATCATTCATAGAAATTTGATCAACAATCATGCCAAACTCCAAAGCAAGTTCATCAATTCAATAACACTCAACCCTTTTGCAAAAACCACAATACTGATTATGCTCTATCAATCAAAAAGAAGAAAAACCATAATACTTCAATGAAATACAAAAAGAAACTTAATCATGGACACCTCCCATTAAAACTCTTATTAAGAACCTACCTACCATGTTGAGAGTAGGGACTTTGCCAAAATCGATACCGTAGAGGGACTGGAGGAGGCGTTTAGTCTCTATCTTGGATGCCGATGGGATGGTTTTGAGAGCTATTTCTTTGATGTTGGCCAAAGTGTTTGGCATCAATAGCTTGATTGCAAGGCTCGCCAAGTTTACAACTCGTCTTCCTAATCTACTACCCATTTTCTACCTTTCCCTTCTTCAGGCAACTCTGGGTTCTTTTTTTTTTTTTTCCTGGTGGAGCTCAGAGATAGAATGGTAACTGAAGTGGGTGTTTTTCTTTTGTAAGGTTTCTGCAGAAAGAAACCAGTGCCGGTGCTTACTCTACAGAATTTAATCTCTGTATTTTAATCTCTAGAAATTGTTTTGTTAAATTCACCTTTATTACAACATCATTTTGAAATCTAAAAAAGTAAAAAATAAATAAATAAATAAATAAATAAATAAATTCCTAAAAATAAAAATACAAAAATTAAATTTTAAATTTATGAAAAGTAGGTAAATTATGGCTAGAAGTTCTATTCTTCAGTTTTATCTAGCAGCTGGATCTTGGGCTAATCTAGAAATTATGTTTAATATTAACGGGCCATTGAGAAAACTTGAGCTTGTGAATTGGTAAGCACTGGCCATTAATATTGGTACTAACACACGTATTTGACCTCTTCTTGGTTACAAACACAAGCCCGAACGTTCGTTATTGATAAAATTTGAGTAAAAATATAAGAAAATAATAAAAAATTTAACTCGTTTGAAATACAAGCTAGATTCGATTTTTAATATTCAAACCTCTGCTGGCCCTTTTTCAAATTTATAATTATGACTATAAAAGTTCAATATACAGTGTTATATGGTAAATATTAAAAATATGTTAAATTGAATAAAAACAAATTTAAAAAAAATAAAGCTAAAAAAACATATAAACAGATTTAAATAAATTTATGTTAACGATGAACTTTAGCAAAATTTAAAACATAACTTAGGATGAGATTATTTAACTACACATGCTAATTAATATCATTTATGCGCTGCCCTAAATTCTTCTACCTGTCTTTGTTGTGGGAAACTGAGTGTATAAATTTATATAAATCATATTTGAAGAATGCTTGTATGCAAATTAAAATTTAATATAACCTATGGAATCAAAGTGTATTATCATGTGATTATCACTCTCTAAATCGAAAAATATAACGACTACAATTATCTCATAAATGGAATAAATAAATAAATAAAAAAGGGACATCACAAAGTTTCTTTTAAGTGGATTTAAAACATTCTAATGCTCATATATCTGGAAATATAATGCCTGTAGTCCATATATTGCAAGTAACATTTAGCTTGTGAACATAAAAGAAAAAATTATAAAGTATATGCATAAGCACTTGTATGTACAAGGTTGGGCAAGTATGTATGATGACATGTACAATTGAAAGAAATATTCGCATTCAGGTCGTTACTTGAGTCGGCAAACAGCAAAAGAAAATCGTACCGAACAAAAACCATCATGAGAACCAGCCGCCGGTGTGAAGTTTTTTACCAGCGGCAAATTCCAGGCATCTCTATTCTGCTTGAAGCAAGTATTTCCTCGTATTTTGATCCGTGTACGAAGCCCCACAACTACGATACAAATGAATGAATTACAAAGAAGTCAAATACGAATACATGAAGCAAATGGGGCAGTGACATTGGTGCGGAACGGAGCAAGAGAGAGAGACGGAAGTACGTCATGCATACCTCAACCTCCTTTACTTTGAAGTCTTTAGTGGACGCAAGACAGGGATTTCCGTAGGTTTCGGAGAACAAGCTAGATCCATTCAAACTAATTACATACAAAAATATCTTAATATATCAGAGCGCAGTGTTTCATTGACTAATTTATCAGCATCACATTTTATATAAAAGAACCCAAGGGGACAGATAACTCACAGATCACCATCTAGATAGAGCGCAAAATGGCCGCCGCCACCCATTGCTAGAAATTCTGTGGAACAGAGAGTGAAATATCGATTCGCACCTGTTCCATGTTCACAATTAGATCAGCCAATTTACTCAGGGAGAAACTGTTCTAAATACCAACAATTAGGTCGGCATGCTCAAGTTCCATGTCATTTTTCAGCTGCCAGTATACTACATTCCAACACAGACACACACATACACATGATCTTCGTGTGATAGTAACAATTTCAAAATGATATACAAAGATGGGAATACCTGTTGGACGGTATATAACCGGGCCACCAGGTCCATTTGTGAAAACGAAGGTATTATTTGTTCCCTGTTCAAAATGTAAATTCAACTTCAACAAACTACTTAAAAGAAATACTAGCTGGAGATGATAAGTGTTTTCTTTTCAGCATTACCTGATATTTCTTATTAGTCGGTTTTAGGGGTGCCTCAACCAGGCCACCAAACACTGCACCTTTATGGTCTCCAACAACCTGCAAGAAAATAATGGCATCAGCCCCATTGATCTAACCGGAACAACATGCATCATCAACAAGAACAATAATGCTATAAAGTTAACCATTACCAGTAAACTGAGGCCGGGCCAGAGCACGCTTCTTCTATACAATGTTGACAGTGATATACCGTGCCTCCATGTACTGCAAAGGCCGGCAGAGATTTATCAAGGAACGGACAATAAACTGTTTCTTGAAATACGCAAACTATACATCCTAAGAAAGACCAAATTCGGTCCATTGAACCGAAAAGCAATTACATTTCACCTGTAGAGCAATAACCACTTTCTCCCTTGAACAAGAGCCGGAAGTGATCCATAAAGGGCATTTCTTGTTTTCTCCGTAAGAAGCAATGATGGTTCAGAAGTTTCCGGAAGATCTTCAGAATCCAAAGGTTCCTCGATATTTTGCATATGTCTCATCTCAAGTCCATCGAAATTAGCACCACCCTTATCATCATCATCATAATCACTTTTCTTGGCAGAATCGCCCTTGCTGTCTTGATTTCGGTATCCAATTAACCTAGTAGCTTGGTAAAGAGCTCTAAGTGATTGCTTACCTTTAGAAAGTAAGCTTTTCCTTACACCATTCTCTTTCGTTTTTGTGTCGGATCCATCACCAGTTTCCTCTCGATCATCTTCCTCATCAAGGTTCACATTGTGACCTGATTCCGAAGAAGACAATAACGAATAGAGGAATGCGGTAAAGGAAGACGTATCGGGGCCATCAACAAGATCCCCCCTATCATCCTCTTTGTCAATTGACTCTAGTTGACTTATTTTTGGCTCACTCACAGTTTCCTACCATAAATAGAAAAACATATAGAGTTAAAAATCTGGAACACTGATTGCAGGCTTTCAACATAGGTTGGGATTGGTAACCATGTTCTTTTCATTGCAGAAAAGGTTCAAAATCACAAATTCACAACACCAAGCCTACAATCTAAAGTTCAGACAAAGAATTTTAACAAGCAATCTAACAAATTCTAATACCAGAAAAAGATGAGACCTTAAGAAACTCAATCAAATACCTTCACAGCATAAACATTCAAAGCAATCTAAACAACTATAAGAAAAGCCCCTTTATCCAGGGTGTTGACCAAACAATAGAGCATGCCAACACCATCATCATCATAAACATTCATACAGCAGCAACAAAAAAGGGGGGGAAGCCTGTACAAGATATATAGAGATAAAGCAAAGGGAGAGAGGCACTTACAGGAGGCTTAGATGATTTATCAGAGATGGGGTTAAGAAGTCCAGTGGTAAGATCAGTTACAAAGTGCACAGCTTTGCTCTTCAAAGACCTCTTCTTTCCCATTTTTCCTCCCTTTTCTTCTATCCAATATTGCACAATGATGAGATTTTTACACAAGTTCCAACCTTTTTTGTTGTTGTTGATTTCAGAGGTGTCTGATGATCCTATATTTCATCCTTAATTCTCAAAAAAAAAAGGGAAAAAACATTCTTCTGTTGGGTTCTACCAAATTGCCCAATACACCAAATTCAACTACAAAACCATGATTTAATAATACAATACCTATCTTTATGAAGAAACTACAGACCCAGTTTTTCTTTTTTAATCTTTCCTACCAAAAAAATAGGGAAAGAAAAAAGTGTACGTTTAAAGGAATAAAGAAAGTTTAGTGCTCATCCTGTTACAGTTTTTTTGTCAGCTGTTAAACAGTTGACACGTCCTTCTCTAGTGTCATGAATTGGATCCTGATTTAAGGTTTTTCTATTGGGATAATCACCAATTTGCCACATTTTAACTCTAATCTTTTTTAATCATTTTTTAACTTCAAATTTTACTTAAATTACTTTGTTTTGGGCAGAAAATAGATTAAATTGTTAAAATTTTATTTAGTATAACATGGTAGTTTACGTCTCCTTCATTGTTAATATGAATAAATTTTTAAAAAATATAAAAATTTTAAATTTATTAAATTTTTATTTTGTTTTAAAATTTACTACTCTATTTACCCTGTTTGTATCATTAAAATTATTTATTTAAATATAAGTTTTAGTTGAGGCTGGCCAAATTTATAAAATTTATGTCCAACGTTTAGACAAGGAGTTCCATCATTAGAAAAGTCTATTTCCGAATGCTTACGTATAAAAAATTAAATAAAAGCAAAAGGAATTTAATATGATTTTCTTTTCTTTTTGTAAAAATATATTTTTTATCAAATATATATAATTTTAAAAATTATAAAAGAATCAATGCATAAAAATTCAGAAAAATAATAATTTAAACATATGAAGAGATTAAATTTTAGAAATAAAAATAAATTTCAAAAAATTATATTTAAACTCTAACATAGGGTGAGCATTCAATTGAGTCGGATCAAAAAATTTTGAATTAGTCGAGTTAATGAATAATATTTTAGCAACCAAACTCAAATTAAATCGACTTGAGTCAAAAAATTTTGAGTCAAGTTAACAAATCTTATTATTTATACTCAACGTTACATTTATATTGACCAATTATTTAACTAGTAAACAAAATACAAAATTATTTAACTATATAAACAATCTAATAATTTTACCTTTTAACTTGATTAAATATTTATGGACGTAATTTTACTTTTTCTTATCCAAATTTTGAATAATTCAAATTATGTAATTCATATTCGAGTTAAATAAAAATTTTAATTTTTATTCGAGTTGATCTGAATAACTCGATTAACTTGAACTATTTAATTTAAAATTTAATTTTTATCAAATTTTTCAAATCGAATCGAATTTTACTCACCCTTACTCTAAATAATTTTTAACCAAAAAAAAAAAGGTAATTTCTTCGTATTCATCAGTACTTATGAAACAATTTTTTCAAGCCCAATTTTACCCGGCCCAAATAAATAAAACAAAAAAACAAAAAGCTAAAACAAATAAAAGTCCAATAACAGTCCAAATTACAAGCCCAATGACCAAATCCATCTGCAAACCCTAAAATCCAAAAAAACCTAAGCCCAAAGCCTATTATCCTAAACGCATCAGGAACCCTAGTTTCCCCTTAGCCCTTCCAGCCACCGCCTCCACCGCGTCAACAAGCACACCTCTCGAAGACCCCACGCCTCCTCTGCCACCATTTCACTGAAATGGCAAAGCATGGCTTCCAATCGTCGTTGACTGCAACGGATACATGCAAAAAAAAAAAAAAAAACAAAAACAGAGACAAAGAAGCAGAGAATAGTATAACAGAAAAACAAAAAAAACAGTAATATAATGTAGTACATTTCGGTTATAAAAGCCGAAAGAAAAAACGTTTGTAAGGGAGATTGGAAAAGATGAAAAAATCGAATACAAATAGAAAAAGAAAAATAATGTTAAGAAAAAAAACTAAATTGTTCATCTTTCTTTTTTTTCTTACTTTTTATTTCGAAAAATATAAGAAAATAAAATAAGATTTTAAATCTTACTCGTTCATCGCCACTGGGAGGCCCTCCTCCACTCTGAAAGGTCTTCGAACCCCTTAGAGTTCGTCGATGACCACATCGGAGAAGAGAAACCGAAAGGTCTCTCGGCTTCTAGTCGAACTTTGACTAGGTTTTCGGAGGATCTATCACCAGATTCACAATCTACGTAAGAAAAGGAGTTCGGGGGGAACTTTTTCGATTTTTCGGCCACCGGAGGCGGCAATCGCCATCACTGATGACCGGTGGCCATGGCACAGACTTGCTGGCCCTGTGACCGGAGAGGAGGGGTCTTGAGAGGAAAAAAAGAAAGGAAAGGAATCTTTTTTTTTTTTGAAACAGTTTTTATAATGATTTTTTGAAATATTTTTTAATTTATATAGGTTTAATGAAACTACGTCGATTTGGCCTGACTTCAGAAGTCCTAAAATGACGTCGTTTTGATGCTGACCCCAAGATTTGACCCAAATAGCTCCAGGATTCGGGTTTTTAAGGGTTGGGAAAATTCCTTTCTAGACCCTTCTTCTTTTTTTCCTTTTTTAATTTCATCTTATATTCCTTTTTACTTATTTCATTTTTACCATTTTATTTTATTTTATTACATTTTGATCCTTTGACCCACTGTTGACTTAAGGGAATGACATGGGGTGGTTGGGATAATTGCCCATTCGGCCCTTGTATCTTTTGCATGTTTTGATTTAACCTTTTATTTGTTTATTTGTTTTTTAAAAATTTATACTTTGAATTTATTTAGGTTTCAATTTCATCCTTTGCCTATTTTTTAATTTTTTTATCGTTATTTTTAATTTATTTTATTATTTCCGACAATTTTATGTTATTCACATTTATTCTTCTCAATTATGCATCTTTTATTTTTATTTTGAATTATCATGTTTATTTTATTATTAAATACGATATTATGATTATTATTGATATTATTATTACCATTGATCAGTGTTATTATTATTATCATTATTGTTATATTATTAATATTGGACTATCATTACCATTGCAACTATTATTTTATTCCTTTATTATTTATTTATAATATTATTTTATTTGTACTTATGTAGCAATTTTATTTTTGTTAAGTATTCTATTACGTTTGCACATAATCAGTCTAATAAATTAATTGTACATTACATTAAATATTATATTCTTTTTTACCTGACGCGTAGGAAATAATTAGAACCAAGATGATGTTCTTTAATTAGTGAATTTGAGAAATTGTGCATTAACTTACGGATTACGACTTTCTCATTGAACCGAGATAATCGAATATCCTTTTAAAATAAAAACACTTAAAGTTTAAGTAATAATTAAATAATGAGCAATCTTATTTTCGAGGATTCGAGATGTCGTGCCCTAATTTACGGGACATGACCTTTTCGACTTGGTTACCTAGAGATAAGAAGGCATTTTACATAAGTTTTAATTAAATTAGCTATATTTTAATTAAATAACATCATGTAAAAAGTGATCGCATTTGAATTTTTTTTTGGATTCTTAATATTTGATGCCAAGATATTAAGTAATAAATTAGGTACTAATTTTGGACGTTATGAGTGTGTTAATTATTTCTCATACGTAACCGACTCTTAAACTCATTTTCTAAATTTTGTAGACCGAAAATCATCGTTGTAGCAAACTAACATTTTATTAAGATGACTAAGTTTTGAGGTGATCCAATCACACCTAATTAAAAAGTATTTGTGATGACTCTATTTTCCTTTTAAAATAAAAAGTCAATTAAAAAAAAAAAGGGTTTTAATCCTGTTTCATCAATTTTCACTCACTATCTTCATTTTTCAATTTATCAATATCAACAAAGCTCCTATCAAGATCATGATCACTGCAACAACTAAACCACATGAATTTTTTTTTTATAGAAATAATGACAATAATGGAGAAATTATTACAACATGAAGGACCACGGATTTTACCCCCACAAAGGGAAAAAAAGTTAAAAAAGATAGGGGTAGAAAAATGAAAAACCTGTAAATGAAAATTTTCTTTATGCTTTTTCAATAATCTTTGATCTAATTTGCTTCTCCTTTTGTCTCAACCTCATGCATTGAGCAACACGACAGCCTGTGGTATACAATACAAAAGTAAATAATTTTCAGGGGAAAATTATGATATTACCAGAACCCGGCACCGGCTTTGGCTTGCTCCTCCTGACCATGATAAAGAGATTTATCCAGTCGCTTAACCGATTCAATGAAACTGCAAATTCGGGTTCGAGTTTCCCCCAGTTCTTGTTCAAAACATCGTACAGCACACAAACAGAACGTTAATCATTGCTCGATCGAGCGAAGCTCCCAATTACCCTCACCATCGACAAATCGCAACTCCAAAGCATGGAATGGTATTAGAGCAGGCCGCTGAAAAAAATATACAATAGCAAAACAAGATAACATTACTGCATAGGGAAAATGAGAATTGAAACATGCAACAGTTTGTTGCTAAATTCGTTGTCATGTCTGTATTTGAAAGTGTTGTATCAGTTAATCATGACAAGCATCCCAAAGTACTTTAATATCCACTGAGTTAACGATGTTCGACGTTAGCCCGTTGCATGAAAGTACTTGCCTGTGATGAGGTAATAACAGTTATGCCCAAATGTTTGGCCAGTCTATAAAGTTGTTCCTCAACGTCGACGCTCGTGGCACTGCAATGAACGAAAGAAAAAGGTAAATTGGATAACTGACTAGTGTCTTTTCAACAGAAAACAAACGGATTTTTTACGTACTTTGTGCACTCGTCTAGGATACCGAATTTAGGCTTGTGGAAGAATAACCGTGCCTGATAAAACAGAAAGTTCGATATCAAACAATAGATTTCCTGTCTGGTATAAATAGTGAAAAATGTTGTTGAATGTGCAACAAGTTTAGTTTTAACTTACCATGCCTAATCTTTGCTGTTCTCCAAGTGAAAGTATGTCTTCCCAACTGAGATTAGCATCCCAACCACTTTCATCCCTTTCCAAAAGATAATTCAATCGAACATTTTCGAGAATGTTTTCCAGACGTGCATCGAGAATGTTTGTGGTGTCAGCTGAGCTTTTACCTGAAATTTTGTATGTTCATAATTCCCAGCAACATACATAAATCTAATATGTAATTCTACCATGCTTTCTAGACTGGTATGCCACTCTTAATGAAGAGTTCAGGTACATCCATGTTCTTCAGATTCTGATATGATTTTTAGATACGAGTTAATGTCCAACACGGGTAATATGTTCGCTCTTTTTTAAAGTTTTTCCATGTATTTTGAGGGTACTTGAAGGGTTATATGCCCATACTAAGTCCAAACTTGTGTCGGTAGATGACAGAAAAAAGGTAAGGAAAGCAATGCAACTTGTGCAAACTAAGTTTACCTTTTCCATACAACTTTAATTCCTTCAGCTCTGCTTCTTCATGAGAGAGCGGATATATGATTTGATCCCTTAAAGTTCCCAAGCATGTATATGGTTTCTGAGGAACATAGAAGACGCCACAACCGGAAATATCCTCTTTGTCCAAATGGTGTGATGGTTTATAAAGCCTTCCACTCATAACGGGCCATAGACCTCGAAGCACTCTGAAGACGGAACTTTTCCCGCTCCCGTTCGGACCAGTAACAAGCAGGTTTTTTCCAGGTACTACATCACATGTCAACTGCCTAGCCAACAGCTTCTCTGATGGAGTAACTATATCGACATCGCAAAAAGAAATAACATCTTCAGCATAGAGATCATTCCCATGAGACTGCAACACCTTATCAGTCCTCAAGTCCCCTGGTTGGATGACACATCAACTTATCAATGCAAAAATTCCATTACCAAACAAGGACCCTAATTTCTATATCAGAAAAAAAGGAGATATACCAGACTGAACAGCATCAACAAGCTCTTCAAGCTCAAAAACTCGGTTGATGCTTCCGGATAGTTCCAGGAACTTTCTATTCAATTCCATGATGTCACCAAAGGCTAAAAAGCTTTGAGACACAACAGATGCCAGGAATCGTATTCCATGTCCAAGCTCAACTAAACAAAATTGAAGAAATTTCAGAGATGAGGGAGAGAAATCAAAAGTAGTACAAAATCGAGTCGGAATCTCACTTTGAGTAGAAACTAAGGATCGGTCCCCCTTGTGATCTAAGGTATATAATAAGCTCAAACCCCAGGTAACTATATGTGGAAATTGTTTTGTGACAAAATCGTCTAGTATACCGAACTGCCATTTCTTCTTTAAAAGTAATGAAGAGTGATCAAGAAGATCCCTAAATCTTGACTCGACCATCTGTTAGTACAAGAAGCACAGAATTAGGGGAGAGGGCATGGAAATTATGGGGAAAACAGTTCTAGTAATATCTGCATGCACAGCAGCAAACCATCATAAAGGGAAAAAATAGTGAACCATGATCCATGCAAAAATAGCTATAGATGGATTCCATGCATAAAACAAATCGTTTAGTCATGTCCCCCACTACAAAACGAGAAAAAGCCTGAAGTGCTGTCATTTCACTGCAAAACATTCCTTTTATATGATAGAAAAACGATAGAGAAGGTCCACAAAAATCAAACAATATCTGCAGCTGGAAAAACATTAGTACTAAACTTATTCTAATTACAGATGGAACCTGCAACTTGTAGATAGTTTAATCAAGAATTGATATTTTAAACAGATCTTGCAAAATTCAAGCTTGTCCGAAACCAGCAATTTATAGGAAATCACAAAAAGGAGTTCATTACATTAGGATTCAGCCCAGGCATGTAAACCTTAAACTATAGTTGTGCAATATAAATATAGGGATGTATTTAAATTTGCAATTGCTAACCCATAGACAGGTTAAATATACTCCCTATTTCTGTCTATTTTTCCTCAAGGAAATTTTTGTATCGGCATCAACAATGATACATTGGACACAACAACAAAGTCAAGTATCTTACAGCTTTTTCTCGAGCACCGCCTCCAAAGAAAGCAATAGACTCAGCATGAGTCCGCAGTCTTTCGTGCATGAACCTAATTAACATATAGTATAAGTTATTAAAATGATGTATATAGCAACATTAAGATATTCATAAAAGTACTCGCATGCATCCATGGGAACATGTCTTTTTGTATTACATATCTCCAAACCGTTGAGGAGAGTTCATAATTCAACACTCCTCCTTGAACTCAAGATACACCTAGTTTCTTTCTTAATTCCATGAACCTTGTTGTTTTGAGGGCTTTAGTAAAAATATCAGCAAGTTGATTTTCTGAATTGCAATAAACCAGTTTAATTTCACCAGCCTGTTCCATCTCTCTCACCACATGAAGCTTTATGTTAAAGTGTTTGGTTCGACCGTGAAACACGGGGTTTTTGCAATTGCAACAATTGATTTGTTGTCACAAAGTATCTCTGTTGCTCCCTCTTTCTGTAAGTTTAGGTCGACAGCGCTTCTAAGCCATATAGCTTGATTCACAACAATGCAGTAGCTACATATTAAACCTGCTTTGTTGATTGGGCCACCGTTTTGCTTTTTCGAACACCAGCAGAACATTGTCAACCAAGAGAGAAACAATAGCTCAAGTGCTTTTCAAATCATCCTCGATCCCCCAATCACTATCAAGATACCCTATCATTTTAACTCATGGACCTTGTTGAACTTCAATCCAAAGCTTAAGGTACCTTTAATGTACCTAAGCACCCTTTTTGTCGCTTGAAAGTCTTGCATGTTGCAACAATGCATGAATCTGGATAGCATGCTCACAAAGAAACATTATATCCGGTCTTGTAGTCATTAAATAAAGAAGGCATCCCACTAAGCTTACGTAGATGGACTCATCGATCGCATCAAAATTACCTTGGCTTGTCAACTTTAACTCAAAGAAGACCATAGGTGTGTTCATTGGTTTGTTGTTTTCCATGGAAAACTTGTTCAATATTTTCTTGGCAAATGCTTGTTGGCTTAGGAAAATCTCTCCTTGACTTGGATCACTTCCATTCCAAGGAAGTAAGTCATATGCCCGAGGTCCGACATTTGAACATCTTCTTCATTTTGCTCTTGAAGTCCTTCAAGACAATGTTGTCTCCTCAGAACCAAAGAAGTCATCGACATAGAGACACAATAAGTGAGTTTCACTTCATTCTTCTTAACATACATGTGGGCTCACCGATGCTCCTTTGAAATCCCAAACCGATGAGATAGCTATCGATTCGAGCATACCAAGCTCGGGAGCTTGCTTGATCGATAGCGCCTTCTTTAACTTGTAGACCATATGTTCTTTGCTCGGTACTTCAAAGCCTTGAGGTTGGTCGATGTATATTTCCTCTTCAAGGTGGCCATTTAAAAAGCAGACTTGACATCGAGTTGATGAATGGTCCATTGCCTTTGTAATCGCTAAAGCAATCAACATTACGATGGTGTCGAGCACAGCCATGGAGCAAAGGTTTCCAAATAGTCCGGACCATATTTCGGCTAAAGCCTTTGACAACCAACCCGGCTTTCAACTTATTTAAGCTCCCATCGCATTCTTCTTAGCACGATAAACCCATTTAACACCTATGACCTTCCTGCTTGTGGCCTATCAACCAAATCCTGTGTTTGGTTTTTCTCAATCATCTTCATTTCTTCTATCATTGCGACCTTCCAACCTTTGTGAGCTTGACTTCTTGAAACTTGTAGGTTCCATGATGGCAACATCACTCTTTTCGTAAACATCTCATTAATGGCTCGGTCCTCTAACAGAACATCATCAACATCCATTTCTTGACCGGTTTGCTCGGGTTCTATTTGCCCCACTTCAAGTTCTTGAAGTCTCCATTGGTTGATTGTTGTCCCGGCCCAGAGGCATTTTCATCAAAGACAACATCCCTACCGACTTGAACCTTCTTCGTTGTTGGATCAATGATCCTATAGCCCTTTTAACCGAGCTATATCCTACTAGAACACCGGAGTAGCTCTCTTGAAAGTTTATCCTCTTTCTGGATGGAATCGCACATAACATAGACATCCAAAGAGTTTTAGATGAGCAAGAGAGGGTTTGAAGCCATACCAAGCTTCAAAAGGTGTCATTCGAGTCGGGCCTTTGTTGGTAGTCTATTTTGAAGATAGACTGCTGTGTTGACAGCTTCTGCCCACATGAACTTTGGCATTTTCTTTTCGAACAGCAGACATCTTGCCATATCCATGATGCTTCGATTTTTTCTTTCACACACACCATTTTGCTGAGGTGTGTACACATTGGTTAGCTGGTGTTTAATGCCACTTCTTCACAAATCGCTTCGAATTGAGTGAAATATATTCAGCCCCATTGTCCGATTCGATGGTCTTCAACTTGCAACTTGTCTCCGTTTCTACAAGAGCTTTGAACTTCATGAACACTTGTGGAACTTCGGACTTGTGTTTTAGAAAATAAATCCAATGTAATCTTGAATAATCATCAATGAAGAGAATAAAATACTGTTTCCACTAACCGATTACATCTTCATGGGACCACAGACATCTGTATGAACAAGTTGAAGCTTCTCGTGACTCTCCAAGCTTGATTTGAAGGAAAGTTTGCTTAGCTTGCTTTCCAGTTGACACACTTCACACACTTCATTGTTGCATCTTGAGTTTGTGAAGTTTTCTACCAGATCTTCATGGATCATCCCGCCATTGCTTTAAAGTTTGCATGACCAAGTCTTTTGTGCCATATTTTGAGTCATTGTGAGAGGCAAGATAAGTGCTTTAGGGCTTCGACCAATTAATCTCAAAGGATTTATCGGTCTGAGTGATCATCATGAAACATGATCCACATGGATCTCGTTATTCGACATACCTTGTCTTTGAACACAAAGAGTATCCTTGTCAAGGAGTTGAGATATACTCAACAAGTTTTTGTCAATATCGGGCACAAGTAACACATTGGAAATCACCTTGTTACCCTTTGAGTCGATATCAAAACATCACCTTGCCCACAAGATTGATGAACCGACCATTTGCCACTTTAACCTTGGTTTGTACACTCTGCCCAAGGTTTTGAAAATGCTGCATTAGGAGACATGTGGTTTGTACATCCACCGTCCAAGAGCCAAGCTTTGGAGTCATCTTCCGCCACTTGAGCATGACACAAGAAAGACTTCTTCTTCTTGATCACTTCCACCTTCACCACTCGAGCCTCGGTCTTAGATTGTTGTTGAGCTAGCTTGATGCGCGCTTTTGCCTTGCAAACTCTCTCGACATGTCCCTTCTTCTTGCGGTGTTGACATATCGCATCAGCCGAAACCAACATTTGACTTCGGATGGCCCGGCTTTGCAAAATCTGCAAAGGCGATCATTGGTCCTTGCAAAGATCGAGCTTAGGCTGCTTTTTCCGTGTTTTCTTGCCTTTGTAGGCGGCATTGCTTGAAGAAGTCCTAGCTTTAGCTTGAAAGCTCCTTCTTGGTGTTCTTCGTTCTGCTTGCCCTTCTTTGCTCTTGAGCATAAAGGCATTGATTAATTCGGTCAAGGTGATGCTTGAGAGGTCCTTGGAGTCCTCGAGGAAGATATTTTTGCTTCATACCTTTCGTAAGGTTGAAAGCACCTTCTCCACAATCCTTGCTTCACTAAATCGCTCACCAAGGAGTCTTATGTCATTTACAACACCATAATCTGTCTGAGTCTTGTTTCTGATCTCTTCTTCTTTCATCTTCAAGTTTTCAAGTCTCTCCTCAAATTCGAAGCTGCTGCTTTGCTGGTCCTTTCTGCACCTTGAAACTCCTCCTTAAGTTTGTCCCATGCCATTTTGGAGTCTCACAGCCATAATTCTTGTAAAATGACATCCGAGACACAATTTTGGATGCATGACAAGGCTTTATGTTTCTTGGTCTTCTCCTCAAGATGTTTGTCAATTTGAGCCACGGTTGGGTTGGCTCAAGAGGTTCCGTTCAACATCGGTGTTCACTACCTCCCATAGATCAAGAGCTTGAAGATAGGTCTTCATTTTAACTTGCCATATATGAAAACCTTCTCCATTGAAGATCGAAGGCACAAAGCAGTGAGAAGCTTGATGAAGCCATTCCAAATTGATCTTAACAAGAACAGTCCTCAAAGAATGAAGCTCGATACCAATTGTTGGAGTTTCTAGCAGCTACAAAGAAGTGTGGCTTGAGGCAAAAAAAAAATGATGAAAGTTGAAGAAGGAAAGAAAGTTGATGAATTTTTGAGAGAAAAGAAAGCTAAGGAAAAATGGAGCATAAGTGTGAAAATAAATTGCATCCAACTTTTTTACTACACAAAATACCAAAGATACATTGCCATTATATATAAGTCATGGTCAATGTGAATTACAACAAGTCATTACCTAAACAAGACAGTAGCAGAGAGTTTTTTTTTTTTTTGGTCATTTCTGTCAAAAACAGTGTCTTTTTAAAGCCTTTTGACTTTTTCTCCTCCTCTTTTTCAGAGAGAGGACGTTCCATGGATCATTACTTGTTCTAAAACCTGATTGTATGGCAGTAATATTTATGAAAAGTGGGTGAAAATAATTACTTTCAAGCTAGTGACCAAGTTTTATGGTTCTTCTGATTATACTTTTGGATTGTACCACCCAGCTCAGTTCCTGAGCTTCCTGCTCAGGCCACCAGAGCAGTCTCGATTTAAAACACCAGTTTCTATCATCAGTTTTGTATTATAGATATTCGTGCAAGTATTTCCATGTGCAGCAGCATTGTTATTACTTAGCAGTTAGTATTACCAGCATGGATTCTAAACCGAGATTGAATTACCTAAAGGTTCCCTCAAGTTGTTGTTCTCGACTTGCCAAATCACCAAAATCAGGAGTAGCAGTCCTTAGCAAAGCCAGACCAAGCAACATGTATGCATACAAAATGCTAACGCCCCTTCTTCCTGTTAATAGGCTCATTCTCCATGTGAACCTTAAAATTTTCAGCATTGTTAAGAATAATTCTTAGAAAGATAAGGGAGGAATAAAGGAACATATAATTCTAGAATTAAAATATTTGACCAAAACAATAGTGGTACTATAATACATGAAGATAATTTACTCACCACAAAATGTCAACAGATGGCTTTACCATTCCGGTAACCAACCCCGATAAATCAGTTGTTAACTTTTCAAGATCATCAGTAATTCTTTGATCTGCATCAATATTTTTGCTCGACATTTGAAAGACCTATAAGAAGATGCATTTGATGTGAATTTAGCACTGCTGAATTCTAGGTAAGAGTGGTGAAAACTGTTAACTCAGTGCAATGCCTGCCAAGTACTCAGGCATCACTGTTTCTGAGCTGATCAAACCTGGTAAAATGCATTATTTCTTAAGTAGTTCTTCAGCAAATGTTGAGTCAATCTAATCCTCCATCCAAGGGCCAGGGTAGCTGTCAAGTGCCTGTAAACCAAGAAATAGGCTATTTACAAAGACTAACGAACCAGAACAGTGTTTATGGCAAAAAGTAAATAATTTAGCTGTTACAAATAATAAAAAAATAACACTGTTAATATTAGCACTGACTCAATAGACAGCTTAACTTATAGATTTTTCTCTATCTGTATATCCCTCTTTTTGTTTAAGTATTTCATACATAGGTTAGGTCATAATGAATATAAAAAATTACCTCAAGGAAGGAGCAGTGACAGCAGATGCAGCACTTTGAAGGACACTTATGCACATTAATCGTATAAATCCTGCCTTATCCTGCTCCAAAACATACTTCACAGTAGTTCCTGAGAATAGATGCATTTAAGTAAAAGTAAAAACAATCTCTCAGATTTTAAAATGGACAAGAAATAGAATAATATATTTCTAATACCATTTAATGTCGCAATCTGATCTGATAACCATGTTCTTGTGGCAACAAGAAAAGCAACGGCAAGTAGTTGAGCCCCTTGTTTGTCAAATACGGTAGGTACCTGAAACACAAGAATTTAAGGTTGTAGATGGAATTTATAAACTTGTGTTAGTGGATGAGAACAACATGTGCTCATTCCCAACATTAAGGATTTCTTGCACCAGGTTTACTAGAATTCAAATATTGAAGATAACTAAAATATAACAGTACTTGCATAAGCTATGTTACAGTTACAGAGTCATATTTGAGAACATTTAGTAAAAGGTGATCAAATCCATCGTTACTAATCCATGATAGGTAAATCATCCTTTAAGTGTACTAGATTAATTTCTGCAAATAATTTTAAAAAAAAGGCAGTTTCCGTTCATACCAGTACTTTAAACATGGCAGCTACCCTTGAAGACAGTCCTCTTGGAGTCCTCTGGAGTTGAGGAACCACAGGTAACTTAACATCATGACTCAAAGAGGGTGATGCTGCTATGAGCTCTGATACATATGGTTGAGTCTTTGGATTTGAGAATGCAAAGTCCTAAAAATATTCACTCAAAATTTTGCAGTGAGAGAAAAACAGGTCCAATCAAACAAAACAAAAGCACATGAAAACAAAGTTTCTGTTTTAAGACCTTTTTAGCTGCAGTGAATGCCCGTTGAACAGTGATTGCATCATTTTGGCGGTCTGTCACAGAAAGTTTAGTCAAATCCATCCCACCTTCACTTTCTAACGAGGAATCCTCTCTGCACGTGCTATAGAAGTTCAGTTACGCGCCCAAAAAATGGGTAAGATATGTGATCACCACAAAATCATGTTCTGTACCTTTTGTAATGAACTTTCCATCCTCCTTCCCCATCCAAGGACAAAACCACATCATGGAATGCCACTAGTGCTGGACGATGTGATATGGTTATGCATGATGTACCCATGGCTCTAATTTTAGCACAAAACCTTTCCTCCATATCAGTTGTCACAGCACTTGTGCACTCATCAAGAATTGCAAATTTAGGCTTATGGTAGAACAGTCTAGCCATTCCCAATTTCTGCTGCTCCCCAAGAGAGAGTTCATCTCCCCAGTTAACCTCTTTCTCAGGTGGGTAACGATCCAATAGGTACTCAAGGTCAACCTGAATGGACAACAAAGTGAAGAATTATTCTGAAAGTAGCCAATAAAACTCAAAATGAAATAAAAAGGACCAATATAATTTTAAGAAATAGAAAAAATATATATTATGAGATGAAACTAATACATTTTTCAACAGCTCCACCATTCCACTATGTGTAAGAGGCTCAATCTCCTGATCTGCTGTAAGAGGATAGATTAACTGGTCGCGAAGGGTTCCAACAGCTGTATATGGTCTTTGTGGCACATAGAATATTTCTTTATTAAGGTCAGAACCAACTCCAGGTTTCACAATATGGCCAGATACCAGTGGCCAAAGGCCACCTAAAACCCGGAAAAGGGAACTCTTCCCACTGCCATTTGGACCTTCAGAACAGAAAAAGCAAAAGGTTTTATTGGCCTAAAATCACAGTACATCCTTTAAACCCTTTCAAACAACAGTCACTTAAATTTGGGAAACATGAATATAAAGAAGGATAACATATATATAAATATACACTGATAAACCAAGAGTGCATGTATAAAACACACACATACGTGTATAACTCTTGTTTCCAATAAAAAGCACATTAGTCATTACACTTCCTCTACAATAATATAAATGAATGAAGTAAAATTGAAGCATGTCAAAAAAGATGAGGAGATGATTTCAAAAGGCAACTTAAAGGTAATAATGTAAATTACAATATTTTCGAGGAAAAAACCTGTAATTAAAAGATTAGACCCTGATTCAACCCTCAGAGAGAGATCATTCACCAAAACATTCCCGGTTGGAGTGACAACCTGATAGCATTATAGCTATGAGAAGAAGAAAAATGCTAAAAGCATATTAAGAATCATAAATGGTTAAATATCATCTCAAATACCTTGACACGGGAAAACTCAACAAAGTTAGCTTCAGTGAAGTAATTCATACTTCCAGCTTTTTGCAGGGATGCTTTTTTATCATCAGCACTTAGCTCTCTTGATATAAGCATTAGCTCATGAATACGGTCAGCATAACCACTGGAAGATATTAAAAGAAATAACAATAAGAATTAAACTGAAGTTATTATATGAACCAGAAATCTGTCTCTCACGTTCCTTGTAATAATCAGTAACTATTACAGAATGAGAAATATACTCATCATGAATATTATGGATGTGCATGGTAAAATTCAATGGAGATCTCTCAGAAAGTGCCTAATTTTACTCCACATGTTTTTCTTCCAAAAGTTATATCACTAACAACTCTCAGAGCCAGAAATCAACAAAGAGATACCTGAGACGATTTACCCGTCTTGAACTTATAGAAAGGGTACCTAGGGCCAAAAATAGTGGAATTACAACACCGATGTGATATCTTAAATTGCAAAACATCTCTGCCCGTCCCAATATTGAAGAGTCAGGTCTAAGATGGCCAGCAAAGAAAGGCTCAATAATCAAGACAACAACAAAAGTGGCAGCAAGATACTTCAATAAGAAATCTTGAATCATGCCAAACCACCAATGGTCATGAAGTACAACCCTCAAGTGCCTAACAAGAGTCTTAAACTTCTGTTGAATATAAGACTCTTCTCTACTTTCTCCACCGTAAAATGCTATACTTTCTGCATGGACCCTTAACCTTGAATGAAGCTGTCTGTATTCTCCTTCCAACTGTTGTTCTTTTGACGTTAGTTCCCCAAAAGCAGGAGAGAAGTTTTTTATGCCAGCTCCTGCTCCCAGAATAAATCCCTATAAAGCAACCCAATTTGTTAATCTGACAAAGTGGAAGAGCCTTGCCAGAAAATCATGTAAGAGTATAGATAAAGAATTACCAATATCCAGAAAAAGTATTTTGGGCCAGCATAAGAACAAAGAGACCAAGTATAAACAAGACTTTCAGTAACTGCTGTCAAATCATCCAGTAAAAGCTCACTTAACTCCGAACAGAATCTTGGTATGTCACTAGCAATCTGTTGCTCAGGATTCCGTACCCGTCCATCAACGTGTGATATTTTGTAATATGCCATGTTCTGAAATTATATATGTTAAAACAATAGAGAAAACATAGTAGAACAAGAAAACAAAAAAGAAACTTATAATGCATATAATCCAATAGATATGTGCTTCCTGCACAAGGGAACAAACAAAAGTAAAGTAACATCATCCTCAAAGATGGGAAAAAGGCATCTGGGAAAGCATAAATGGCTAGATCTCTAGGTTGTAGAATAGAAGTTGTAGAACTTTCGCCACCCAAAGGAAATTTACTCAGTGGCATTACCCTTCAGATGTCAGCTATGTTATAACAACTTGAGTAGGAACTTTTCCAGTAAGAAAAAGTTTTATATGATTCTGAAGTTAATTATCTGAAACCTAGGCTAGATTTTGACATTAGTCCCACAGTGCTTTGGTTAAAGGTACCATGCACATTAGAAAAAACCAACTCATATATGAAGAATATTAGACAACTAAATACAAAACAACAAACATGTATTCCACCTGCCACTGATAAAGATGTGCAAAGAAGATAAGTTCACATGTAGGAGAAAATTTGAATAACAGAGTATGGTTCATGAATTATGAAAGGATACCTGATCTAACCAGATTAAAAATGAGCATAACATAGGACAGAAATTAGAAAAATATAGTATATATAGATTACTTAGCAAAAGCAGACAACTACCTCAAAGTAATGTGCATGGATGAGTTTCGTCAGTATTTTCCTGAACCTCAGACTTAGGATACCAGTTATGTACTTTGAAGTAGAATGAATGGTTGACAGAAGAAAGCTCAAAAGAATATTTTCAGAGATTAGCCGGAAGAATGATGGTACATTCTGGAGAAAAACAGCATGGAATAGAAATCCCTGAACTTTTGCTAATCTATTGCTCAAAACCGTTCTCAGCACCTGCAAAAAGTATAAGATAGATGCTTTTCTTAACAAGAACAGAAAATCCCCTATAGTTCAAGCTACAAAAGTCTCCTATGACACATCCCCTTGGAAGGGAATTACATTTCCATTCACCATTTTTAAGTTTTCTCTATCCCAGTTGTTATATTTGATGTATTTGACATGGGAAGTGCAAGCTAAAATCACAGGTGTCTATATACCTGTCTGCACAGGTGCATGTATAACAAAAGCAGATAGATACCCAGTTCCTTCACATGTTACTTATATCACCAAATACACTAAATAAAAAAAGAACTGAAGGAAGAAATCAAGCAACTAGACCTTGGTAACTGACCTTAGTTTCTTGTATTTTTCCTATTCTAGATCAAAAGATCCTAAAAAATCATTACAATATCAGTAAAGCCGTTGGCTGATGTTTTATTGTCGTAACAAATTATCATTGTCTAGCATAAAAATGGATTTGATCCAAAGCCTTGTGTTATTTGCCACTTAGCACCAGGTCAAGCAGCACCTCTACCCAAAAGATTCAACATCAGAGAAAAACTATAAAGCCCCGTTTTTGAAGGGTAAACCTCAAATAATCTCCAACCTTTTTTTAATCCGGTCTATTTTCTTAATAATGTTTGCAATTGCAGTTAAAAAGTTTGAAGTGAAACAAATAAAAGATAAAAGATAACAAAAACTCGGGAATCAAACACAGTATTAGACCACAGTATGTTGCAACACAAATAGAAAGGCTTACCACAGTGCCCACCAAAGCCAAAAGATCTCTTGCACCAACTTTGCCCATCTTGGATAAAAGAAATGCTACTAAAACCTGAAGGGACTTTAATCCACCTTTCTTTTTTCTAGTTCTCTTTACATTATTATTCTTTTTAAGGACCTTATCTGAATTTTCTCTTTTATCTCGGGTCCCATTGTAATGACCATGTGAATCAGGCTTTTTACTACTAAACCGTGATTGTAAATAAGCAACAGCTCCACCAGCAGCCACAATACCAGAACCAAGCAGTAGTATCTTCCTGTAAAACCATAAAAGTAATAAAACACTGGACAGTGGAGTGAAGAATTGTAATACAATAAGAGTATTATAAGTCATGGCATGGACATCCAACAGAGGCCCACTGGATCAGTGGGGTGAAGAATAATATCTTGTCATATAACATATTTACCTTGATAGTGTGGTAACAGACAGATAAAAAACTGCAATTATGTTGAAGAGTACCAAAACTTAGAAGAAAGATGATTGATAAGATGGTATTTTCTCTAAAAGGTCCAATCTTTTATACTGTCATTTAGTACAACTATAGGAAGGCAAAACAGGACCTGGCTTAACCAAGGGTGGAAAAGCCCCAAGGTTAGTTATGAACAACCTGATCACAAAGGCATTACTCAACCGGTTTTTTATGGATTCACTCACTCCATAGAACAATGAGTGTCTCAATATCCTCTCTGCTTGTCTGAAGTAAATTAAAAAAACATCATGATTTTCTTTCTCTACATTGCTCTCCTTATGAAATTTTAAAATGCTTTTATAATAATCAAAGGAGCAACTTTCAAGGTTTTCCTGATAGATAGAATGGATGTCGTTCGAGGGAGAGCCTCAGTAGCAACAGCAACGATGCCCGTGTAACCAGAGGGGGGATGCTGCGCATGATAAATCTTCATAAGTTGGGAGCCTTGTGCATTAGGGAAAAACTCTTTTAGAGTGGATGTCTTGATAATATTGCTCCCAAAGTTGCAGTTGATGCATGCAGACAGAGTGTAGAAAACATGCCAGGGTATTCATGAACTAAACCTACAATGCAAGAAAGCTTTTATGAAAGGATCATGTGTTGCATCATTCTTTAAACATTTTAAACATTCTAATCTGTGCAAAGCATAGAGTTGTTTATCCATAGGGCCACTCCCTTCAGTGTGTGCTGCTCATTATTGAAGTAAAGGGACGCTTATAAAATGGCTCTACTTGATTTATTAATAGAAACCTCTATTAACTGCAACAGTTAATACATTAACCACTATTATTGGTATACGAATTTATTATCACCAATAAAGTACATCAATACCTCCTAGAGGCCAGAAGATTTCGGCCATGCTCGGTTAACTGCAACAGTTGAAGAGATGACATTGCTGAAGGTGGACCCCTGCACAGTATCAAAGATTAGCTACCAAGTTAGGAGGGAAGAATCTGGAATGCATTAACAACAATTGCCAGCTTATAATGATAAAAGAAAAGAGGGGAAAATAGCACTAATTACTTCCTATGCTTAAGAAAAAATTCTACACTAGAAATGCAAATAAAATCTCTATTTTTAAGTAAGATGGTATCTAAACACCTATGATATGATTTGTTATACATGACGACCAATAGGATACAAAGAACGAGGGAAAGATAACATGCAATCAGTAGCAAAACTAATGCTCATTGCTCTACAGAAGCAGAAGGAAAGACCAATGTAACAAATTCACGTTATAAGAAAACATAAAGAGGATTCTCCAAACCGAGCTCTCACGATTCCAATTCAAAAGCCAATAGTGTTAACCGCACTCCATCGACAAGATCTGTTGGCAAGAGCGCATACTTCAATTTGTCTTAGCATGAAAACTTCTAAGCAGTGAATATGCCTTGTAATATTGCTGCTCACCAACTAACCAGGCACATCTGTTTAATAAATCAACTAAGCAACGTCAGCATATCAAAAACTAAAATGGAGTATTTTGCATAAACTTAAAGGGAAAAGAAAGCAGTGACAACTACCATATAAAAGATCATATATAATAGGATCATAATGAATGATGCATATTGATCCAACAAAACAAAACTGCATGTTTTATAAGGTAAACTAGATAGACAGACACAATCACATACATATATATATATATATACATATTGTGATTTGTGCCTTGCAACTCAAGCAATATAATAATCCTAGCACCTTGAGAACACTGAAATCCATTGAGAAAGTCTAAAAAAAATTCAAACTAGAAAGTGGCTTTTTAGCATACTTGGATCAGAGGCAGAAAGTTCTTAAAACGGCAACGCATCAAAACATTAATCTTTGCAACCTCTCTCCATTACTATGTAACTGAAATTTCCACCATTTTTTTTCCTTCAGATATTCATAACAAAATTCATCTCAAGTTTTCAAGTTTTTTAACTGGGAGAATTGAATGCTGGTGAAGAAAGCCTCACAAATGATCGAAATCATGATTTTAGCTCTTGGCGCAAGTTATTTATATGTTTTTTTTTTAATTCCAAATTCAAATTTCCATCGAACGTGGAATTCTTTTTTTTTTAATGTTTAAAAAAAAACTGATTTCTTTTTTTATATAATCCAATTACTTATTATGATTTGGTTTAATTCTTGTTTGAGTCCCTTTGTTATACCTAAATTTAAAATTTGATACTCAAACTTAGAACATCAAGATTCTAGAGTGTCAACTAGAGGTGTAAATGACACATTGATGCTCGCAAGCTATTCGAGTTTAAAATGAAAAAAAAAATCAAACTCAATTCTGTAATTATTGAGCTGAGCTGAAGCAACTCAAGTTATTAGTTGAGTCGAATTTGAGTTTAGTAATACTCGACTTAAACGGCTTGAGAGTTTTATCGAGCTTTTCATTTTTAATATATGCTTTAAACACTTATACTATTAAATTACATTATTGCCCTTAATTTATATTATTGACCCTAAACTTAATTATTGATTCTAGTACAAGCTTAAATACTTACATCCTTAATCGAGCTCGAGTTCGTGTGTGAGTATGAAAATTGATAAACAAGCTTAACCAAATTGAACTCGAGCTTAAAAATAGAAGTTCAATTGAGCTCAAGCTAAAGTATCAAGTTTTGAATTTCAAGTCGAGCTCAAACTTAAGCTTGTCGGTAATCAAGCTCGGCTCTGCTCAATTGAACCCATAGCCTCATTGGATTTGATCCTTTACCATTAATAAATCAAATTAATAACGCTGTTAAATGTGAAAAAATCATTCATTCATACCATTATAATTGTAAAAATATCAAAAAATCAAGTCATTGTTTCAACAGCAGCAGTAGTGGACAATGTATCGGTTTAGATTTACTAATAATATTATAAAAGTAAAGGATCAAATTTTACCAAATTAAAAGGATTAAATTCAAATTTTAAGATAGTGGAGGGACTAAAACGAGAAGCAGACGTTATAAATTCAATACTTTTTTTTACACAATTTAATACCTTTTAACAATCAACTCGATTAACATTTGTGTAATTTTTTCAATTAACGTTTGATTATTAATTAAAATTTATCCTAATTTGTAAAATAAGTTTTTCCTATTTTATTCTTCAACTTGGATGATATCGAAATATTTTTCCTTAATAGTTATACCAAAACCATTAGCTTCACCATAAATATAATTATAATTTTCTAATCATCGTAATTGTCATTATCACATAAAACATAACATTTAAAGAAAATTAAAATTAAAAAAAAAGTCAGCAGAATCATTAAATGTGATTATTTCAAAGTTAATATCATACAAATTAAAATCATAGTATGGACCGTCATTTTCCGTATATATGAAACACTAATCTTCTTGTTCGCATGAGCCATGATTAAAAGAGTATCCAAAATCTCTTATGTATTATTTATTCTGTATTTTGGCCATTATTTTTGTCTTACTGAATACTAAAATTTAAATATAAAATTTCAAAACCTCGGAAAATGTTCAACAAAAAACCAAAACCGTAGCAATTGGAATCCCACGTTGATGAATTTAATGTTATATCATTTATAAAATTTAATATTTTATATTTTTAATTTATTTTATTGATTTTATATTTATTATAATTTCTATGTGTAGTTTGATAATAATAAATAAATAAACTATTAAAATAGTCACTTTTGTTAGATTACATTTTAGTTATTTATGTTTAAAAAGTTACGTTTTAGTCATTTATGTTATCGTTTTGTTAAGAAATGGTCACTCTGCCGTTAAGATATGTTACCTCCCAAACAGCAGTCTAACGTGACAATTAAAATAGATTTTAAATGTCAACGTAAATGTCTAGCTGGGATGAAAAAATTTAAATTTTTTATGAAAATAGAATACAAAATTTTGCCCTAAAATCTAATTTTTTTTCTATTTAAAAAAGAAGCAACAGTTGAATTTTTTTTTGTTGCCATCAAAGAAGAGAAGAGTAGAACAACAAAGAAGAAGAAGAATAAATAGATGCACCAACCTCTATGCCTACTTGTTATTATGATTGCCCACACAAATAAATCAAGATGGAGCATGTCCTTTTTGTTTGTCGCACATACAGAAAAATATAAAAAGATGAACCACCTTTTTGCCAAAAAAAAAAAATCATAATATGTGAACCCAAAACTCAAGTAAAAAAAAAAAACTCATTACTTATTGTAATTCATGCCTGGACCCTCTATTGAATCGACCCTTTGTTCTTTCATTTTGAAAAAAAATTTAACCGGTTGATGGAACGTTCAATTTGGTTTTTACTCTTTCCATTCAACAAAGATGACTATGAAAATGGATGGTTTTTTTAATCAAAATGGAAACTAAAACTAAAAGAAAAAGGAGACCAAGAGTTATTTTTTTCAGTTTAAGGATTAATATGATGCATTGGTTTTGATTATTTCGAGAAACCAAAGTAATTTAGAAAAATTAATTACTTTACTTGGTTAGACATTCACGTTGACATTTAAAATCTATTTTAACTGTCACGTCAAACTGTCGTTTGGGAGATAACATATATTAATGTCAAAGTGATCATTTCGTAACAAAACGATAACATAAATGATTAAAACGTAACATTTTAAATGTAAATGACTAAAATATAACATGATGTAAATAAAAGTGATTATTTTAATGGTTTACCCTAAAAAAAAAATATTCATAGTTGGCATTGTCGCTATTTTCTTTGTTGTTTTATGTTTCTGGAATCTAACTGTAAGATACACGTTTTTGTTTTAGCATAGGGCTTATATATCATATTAAGCTTTTTATTTTATAGATTAGATTCGGAAATGCTCATCATTTTGTCTAAAAAGAATTTTTATTTTTTAAAAATATGATTCGAATCTTTTATATTTGTACAAACCTAGAATGCTGAAATTCGCATCATAAAAATAAATTATATAATAATTTTTCGAAATATTAAATTTCGTTTAATAGGGCCACGTTAGGGTTTGCAGACAACTTAACTCCTTAAAATGAAAATTTTGAGTTTTAAATTTTAACCTTTATTTTAAAATTTTTAAGTTAGTATATATTAAAATTATATTGTAACCTTTAAAACGATAAAATTTTAATTTAGTCTTTTAAAAATTATAAAGATATAAATTATTAAAATGATAAAATTATATTTTAACTCTCATAAAATATATAATTAAAATTGTCGAAACCATTTTTTTGTTTAGAAAACGGGCCGACTTTAAAAAGAAAACGAGTCGCCACCAATCATTTTTGAAGTGTGATTGGGTCACTTTAGAAAACATTTTGGTCTCGAATTTTAAGAAAACGGGCTGGAGTCGGTTACGCACAAGGAAGGATTAGTACCCTCGCAACGCCCAAAATTGGTACCGTCTTGATTGGTTAATGTCCTTAATATCGAAAATTAGAAAATATTTTAAAAAATGAATCTTTAAAAATGTTTGGATAACTCGCATTGGATATCGAAACTCTCTTGTTCTGAAAAGATGAAATACCACATCCAACACGATAGGACACGATGTTTCAAACCCTCAATACCAAGATCGTTCCATGATTTCCAAAATCCATGCATCCGATTTAAAAAAGGGTATTCCGCTATTTGGTCAAACTAAAAGTCGAAACCCAGCACGATTGGGCACGATCCCTCGAATTTCCAAACATGAAATATTGCCTTATTTAAGAAAACACGATAAAGAATCTTTGAATGATATTTAGTTGTTTGGACGAATAGAAAATCGAGACCCAGCACGATTGGGCACGAATCTCTCGAACTTCCGAACACGAAACATTGCCTTATTTTCAAAAATATGATCAAAATCTTTAAAGAATATTTAGTGATCCAGACGAACGCCCAGCACGATTGGGCACAATTTCTCGAACTTCCAAACACGAAATATTAACTTTGTCAAACCCTTTTTATGAATTTTGAAAAAAGCAAAAATAAAAATATCAATAAGAAAATAATAGTAATAATATTAGAATTAATAGTGGTAATAATAAAAATAATGGTAGTAGTAAAATAAATGTAATTATAATAAGTATAATTGTAGTAATAATATATATGTAATAATAGTGATAAAAATAATCGTAATGAAAAATAGGAATAATAAATAGTAATATAAAAAACGATTTTATAATAATAATACATGTAAAATAGTGGCAATAATAAAATGATGCTAATAATGCTAACGAACCTAGTAATAGTAATAAAGTAAAAGGAAAAAATATTAAAAACAATAATGGTAATGGTCACATTAAAACAAGAAGTACAATAATATATATTTAGAGATAATTGATTTGAAAATAAACCGAATAGGGACTAAATTGAATTTAAAACAAGCATCCGGGGCAAAATCGAAATAAAATTAAAAGATGGACCAATTAGAACTTGCGAGTAACAAGAAGGGCTAAAGGGAAAATATCCCCACCCTCCAAAAGCGGTCAACTGTGATCTGCAAGAGATACGGTATTGAAACTAAAAAGCTTCTTTTTTTCGATGATCTCAAAATGGGTACGCTTCTACTTCTTTTTCCGTATTTTCGCGTTTATTCTTAAAAACAAGTGTAAAAAATGAATAAAAGAACAAAATAAAAGAACACCTTGAATATTTTGAATCATCTCAAAATTCTTTTCTTTTTGTGTACTTGATTTCTCGTGTATTCGTAACTATCCGAAAAATAGAAGAAAAAAAAACCCCCTTTACAATGGTTTTGAATGGCTTTTATAGCCAAATTCTATAAGTTATGCATGCAAGTGGGGTGATAGAGTTAGTGGGATGGTGGAGTTAGTGGAGTGGTGGAGTTAGTGGTCGATTTAGTGGGGTGGTGGAGTTAGTGGTCGGTTTAGTGGTCTAGTTGGGTTAGGGTTACTTGGACTTGGTTAATTGGGTTTGGTTTGATTTTTTTTTGGTTTGTTGTTTGGGCTTTGGTTGGGGGAAAATTGGGTCATACAGCTGCCCCTCTTTGCTTGCTGTCGTGTAACGGGAACAAAACAAAGATTCTAAAGGAGCCAATTTTGCCCTGCTTTTCTTGAGTCTTGATTTCTTGGCGCTTCTTCTCTTGTGTAGCCTTGCTTTGACCCATTGCATCTTTAGGGGTATAGAAATTTTGTTCGATCTATTCCACTCTCGCTCGGTGGAGATAAAATCGCTATTCTTTGGCAGTTACCCTACCGCTTAGGGGTTAGAGTGGTGGCTTAAATCTGCTCCATTGCCGATACATGGAGATAAGATTCGTCATTTTTTATCCCCCCTCTCGCTTTCGGTGGGGCTAAGATCTACACTCTTCAGTCTGCTTCATTGCCGATACATGGAGATAAGACTTGTTGTATTCGATCTGCTCCACTCCTACTCAGTGAAGATAAGATTTGTAATTTTTAGCCTGGTACCCTACTGATTAGGGAATTAAGGTTTACTGTCTTCGATCTGCTCTACTCCTGCTCAGTAGAGATAAGATCTGCTATCTTTAGTCTGCTCCATTGCCGATACATGGAGATCAGACTTGCTACTTTTGATCTGTTCCACTCTTGCTCAGTGGGATAAGATCTGCTTCTTTAGCATGTTACCCTACTGCTTAGGGAATTAAGGCTTATCGTCTTGATTCATTCCTCCACCTTTCCATGGGATAAGATATGTAACCTTCACTGTTACCCTCTGCTAGGGAATTAAGGCTCATCGTCTTCGATCTGCTCCACTCATGCTCGGTGGGATAAGATCGCTTCTTTAACTGTTACCCTACCGCTTAGGGAATTAAGGCTCATCGTCTTCGATATGTTCTACTCTGCTCAATAGGATAAGATCTGCTTCTTTAGCTTGTTACTCATCGCTTAGGGAATTAAGGCTCATCGTCTTGATCTGTTCCACTCACCTTGATGGGATAAGATCTCGCTTCTTTAGCCTGTTACCCACCGCTTAGGGAATTAAAGCTCATCGTCTTCGATCTGTTCCACTCTGCCTTGATGGGATAAGATCGCTTCTTTAGCCTGTTACCCTACTGCTTAGGGAATTAAGGCTCATCGTCTTCGATCTGTTCCACTCCTGCCTTCAGTGGGATAAGATCTGCTTTAGCCTGTTACCCTACTGCTTAGGGAATTAAGGCTCATCGTCTTCGATCTGTTCCACTCGCCCTTGATGGGATAAGATCGCTTCTTTAGCTGTTACCCTCTTGCTTAGGGAATTAAGGCTCATCGTCTTCGATCTGTTCCACTCCTGCTCAGTGGGATAAGATCTGTAATCTTCCAAACTGTTACTGTAACACCCCTTACCCGAGACCATTGCCGGAGTCGAGTACGAGGCATTACTAGACTTAACTTACCATTCGGGGCATAAAAGTTTAAAACTGTCCATCTGCGTCATGTTCACTAAATCAATTATAACTCGAGTTACGAAACTCAAAATCTAGATCCGTAAATTTTCCCTGAAACTAGACTCATATATCTTCTTACTATAATTTTTCCAGAATTTTGGTGTGGCCAATTAGTACAGTTTATTAGTTAAAGTCTCCCTGTTACACAGTTTGACAGTTCTGACCTCTCTTCACTAAAAATCAATTATCTCATAATATACAACTCTTTTCCTACACCGTTTCTTTCATATAAAAATAGACTCAATAATCTTTAATTCTATATCTCATTCACAACCTAATTCCATTTATAATATATTTTGGTGATTTTCAAAATCACATCACTGCTGCTGTACAAACTGTTCCCTGCATATACTTACATAATTTCTTTCTAATAATTACCAACTAGGCATTTCATAATGTCCAAAACATGCTCTTAATTAGCCATTTTAATAGCTAATCATTACCAAACATTTACAAGCCAATCTTAAGCCATATCATAAGGACATACACACAAAATGGATAAGTCCCTATACATGCCATAACTTAAAACGTCGAGTTACAAAATACCAGTATAATCCTTTGATAGTGCGTAACGATCTCCGACGTCTTTGTGATTCCTGAGTTGGCTTGTAATACTATAAAAAAAATTAAAGAATGGGAGTAAGCATAAAGCTTAGTAAGTTTACATGTAAATAAATAACAACATTCTTAATGAATTATCTTATGTTTTTCCTATCAAGATCACTTAAACTTTTAACTCAATATACTTAAAACTTGTATACTTGCCTTACCTTTTAACATGAATTTATCTTACCTTACCTTTTTAGCTTGAACTTGTCTTACCTTTACTTTGGAATACTCCTTGAATTTTCCCGTTGAACCACTTGGAATACTAAGGATACACGGGTACCTTTCCTTATGAAACTTAACCATTGCCATGTCTTGACATGGTCTTACGTGGTATCCTTGCCTTATGAACTCACCAATGCCATGCCTTGGCATGGTCTTATGGGACCTTTGCCTTATAGTAACATATCAATGCCATGTCTTGACATGGTCTTACATGATTTCCTTAAACCCTAATGTCATGACATTTGTATCCTACACATTCCTAAGGTTCAACCGGAACTTTCTGAGATAGTTTTTCCGTCAATTCATCTTGAGATAGTTTTTAGTCAATTCATACTTGAGTCTTTAAATAATACATTTACAGAATAAATATGTAAATGCTGGAATTTAACAGTATTAAATGTAAAATAATAGAATATTGCATTTATTTACCGTAAACTTACCTCGAAATAAAATGCGATCAACTATATCGATTTAGTCCTCTATCTTTTTTTCATCCTCGATCTAACTCGATTTCGTTCTTCTTGATCTATAATAGAAAATTTAGCTTATTTAATACTCACATTCATCAAAACAGTCCTTAACTCTTAACTTTGGCAAAATTACAATTACGCCCTAAACTTTTACATATTTACACATTTGCCCCAAAGCTCGGAAATTAAACTTTATCCCTTATTCTTATGTTTTATGACATGCTGATCATTTTTCCTTCTATGGTAACATCAAATTCTCACTCTAACTTGTACTTATGAACATTAGGTATTTTTACCGATTAAGCTGCTTTTACTCGTTTTCACTTAAAATCACTTAGCAAAAGTTGTTTAACATAATTTAAGACTTCATATTCCATCATAAAACATCAAAATAAACACATTTCACCTATGGGTATTTTTCCAAATATGAACCCTAGCATGACTTATTTATAACATAAGCTAAATCGAGCTACCGGGGCTTCAAAAACGTAAAGAACATTAAAAACGGGGCTTGGAATCACTTACTATGGAGCTTGGAAGCTTGAAACAAACCCTAGCTATGGTGAACCCTTGTAATTTCGTCCTAATAAAGAAGATGAGCATATTTTGCCATATTTTTCCCTTTTAATTCCTTTTTATTACCAAATGACTAAATTACCCTTCATTAAAAACTTTGGCTCTTTCCACCTATATATGTCCATTTTTGTCCATGAAAATATAATGGAAATGGACTCCTACTTCAAACCCCCATTTCAATCAAGTACTCTATAAATTAGAACCCCTATTTAGCAACTTTTGCAAACAAGTCCTAATAGGCAATTTAAGCATGAAATTAATAAAATTTCTTATCAATACTCTAACACATGTATTTAATTACTCGATAAATCATAATAATTAATCATAATAAACTTTTATAGCTTGGATTCATGGTTTCGCAACCACTGTTCCGTTAGGCCCTATTTCGGGATGTTACAGTTACCCTACTGCTTAGGGAATTGAGGCTCGTCGTTTTTGATCATTCTACTCCCTTTCGATGGGATAAGATCTGTAATCTTCTGTAACTCCCATCAATTTTGCTACATTGTCCTTAGGGGAACCTACCTGTAGGATGTCATGAAAAATGCTCCTAACTATATGTATTATGAATGTTACGAATGAGTGCAAAGTAAGAATGATCTATTTTAACATCAATCATTGCTTGTTGTTTATTAAGGTGATATCCTCGACGTATGTCTTCTTTGTTCATTGATACCTCTAACAGAGAATCAAGATGTTGTCACCGCTAGGCCCTTATCTCAAGTGCTCGAGCCTTTTAAGCTGGTTAGTTCTAAACAATTGTCCTGTTTTGATTCTTGTATTTTTAGAAACTTTCAGAGTAATACACAAAAATTCTTTTGTGAAAGCATTATTAGTTTAGTAATCGTTATTTCAATGAAAATGCTTGTAAAAACCATAATAATGGACAAGAAAGAAACTAATTAGGAGTATAGCTTAAAATAAATAAGATAGCAAAATGCAATCAAAAGGAAATTTATTGGTAATGTATCTTGAAATGAGCAAATTCGAATGGGTAAGATGGAAACTAGGTGCCCAGGATATCATGACTGAGCTTCTTTGTTCAAACTTCTTGAGGACCATTTAAGCTCAACATGTGTTTAGGGATTGAGTACTTTGTCGATGCCCCAAGACGTAACATACTTCCTCATTGTTAATTCAAGCGTAGCGAAACCATCATATGCCCCATCACGATTTGATCATAATTTGAGCCGCCTTTTTTTTTGGGTTTTCACTCTAAGCCCTTTGGTCTCAAAGTGCCCTTTCATGGTTTTCACCTTGGCCTCTCCGTTTTTTTCTTTTTCTTTTTTTCTTTTTTTTTTTATTTTTTTCGAAAAACTTCAAAGCGCCCTTTATGGGTTTTTGCCTTGGCCTATTTCCGTCATAAGCGAAGTGTTTCTTGACTGGGTCCGCATTAATTGGGTTTGACTGACTTTTACCGTCCATCTCGGCTAGTATCCATGCTTCTCCAAAAAAACCTTCTTTTCAACATAATGTCCTTCCCAATTAGGCATCCACTTTCCCCTGAAGCCCTTCTGCATAGGGAGGATCTTTTCAATACCAAGTCTCTTTCATGAACCTCTCTGGGGTGGACTTTTTATTGTAAGCCCGCATCATTCACTTCTGGTACATTTGACTATGACGGATGGCTCTTAATCTTTTTCCCCTATCAGATTCAGTTGATCATACCGAGATTGAACCCATTCCGCTTTATCCAACTTCAGCTTTGACAGAATCTGAAGAAAAAGAATCTCAACCTCGATAGGCAAGATCGCATCCATCCCATAGATCATCGAGAAAGGCATTGCCTCGGTGAGGTCCCGCCAACATTCGAGTAGCATAGAGGTAAATGGTAACTAGTCTATGCCAATCTTTACAAGTTTCAACCATCTTTCAAAATCTTTGGATAGCTTCGTTCTTTTCTTTTCCTTTTTTCGAACTCGAACTTGCATTCAAAATTGAAATTGAATTTGATGACGGTTGTTTTTGTAACTTTTCCATAAAAACCATCCTTCACCCTCTTAGTGAAATAATTGACAATCATGAAGATGAATAGGTGTCGACTAGATGCTTTTGTCGAGATCGTCCCCGTAACATCTATGTTCCACGTATAGGAAAAAAAGTAGAGGAAGCATATAAGTCACGCCTTCTCAATTTGACATTTACGACATAACTGATGTAACCTCTCTTTCATGGTAGACCAGCAATACCCGAACCTTATAATCAACCTGGCTATCAAAAATCTCCTAGCACTTGTCTTTCTGAACACTCCATAGCCTCCTCGTGCCTAGGCATATCTTGATGCGGTCATGCAAAGACATCTTTGAATTCTTGGAATAACTCGATGGCGTCATGCTTTGTTTAGGTGAAGGGCAAGGCTTCGATCTTCACTCCTTTCCTAGACTCACAATGTCCACTGACCCTTTGTACGATAGAGTCTATTTTCATTTCGTTTTACCATCCTTAACAGATCAATGGGTAATTTGTAATCTCTGACATCTTCAAAATATTCAGATCCTTTTAGACCCATATTTCACTCAAAAGGGAGTCCGTAACAGCGTTGCTCATGTCCCGATATCTGGGTACTTATTCCAGGTACAAAGGCAAATTCCAAAGAATAAATGGTTCTGAAGATGATTATTTATAATCGTGGATGAAAAATGAAAGAACATTCCAAAGAACAAAAGAATATATAGTATGACATGGAAAAAAAAATGAGAAAATATTTGCTCGGCATGAAACACAAAAATGCATTTTTATTGAAAATAAAGATGTTGAACAGGAGCCTATTTCACAAAAGATTATTATTGTTTCTAAGCTTAAAACAACAAGTGTGTTTTGAACATTACTCGTGTTAGCTCTAAAAACTACTGAAGTTTCCTTCACAATCTAGCTATTCAAAACACTTTCAGGCTCAAAGGCGAATGCCTCCTAGGTTTCCTTCATTCGATCCTCATCGAATACGGCGTTGATGCTCAAAGTTTTCATTATATCCTTAGTTCTTTTTACATTCGTGTGTAGTAATGATGTTCCAAGGTCACTATAATATAATCTCCGATTAATAGGGTTCTTTTATGACATTTAATGCATATGATGTGATGTGATGCAAATGCATGATATAAATGCAAAATAAAAGGCATCGATTCGGTTCAATTTCTTTTAGAAAACTTATTTAAAAATAAAATCCTTTACATAAACAGAGTCACATATACGGCCTATCCCTTCTCAAGTCGACCATGTACACACTACCGCATTATCCTCTACTTTATCAAGGAATTCGTTCTCCATAACAAGCCTCCTAAATTAGTAACCGAACGAGATTCGACGCCCTTTTAATATGATATGATATGCAAACATGGCAAAAAAAAAATAGGTTAGTAATGAATAATAGCAACCAAAGCAAGTAAAAAAAGTCAAACCATGGTATGGGTAACCACTAAGGTTTAGCATGGCTCTACCTAGGTAGGCTCTTAGGGTTCACTATATGTGGTTTAGTTCTAAAGGAAAGGTACACGAACCATGATTCCTCAATCCTCACCCATTTTAGGCTTATACAGATCGAGTTCGGTTCGGGGAATACATTTCCTATGGCCATGCGGAGGTGAAGACCTCACGGAACCATAGGTACGGATGTATCCCGAGGCAAGTGCCCTAGCTCATGCGGAGGTGAAAACCTCACGAAAGCATAGCTTCTTGCTCCTACTTAGAGGGTGTGACCACAACGGTCATGCAATATGAATGCAGAGATATCTCATGTGTCTCAAACCAAAACAAATATATGACGCGACACAAACTCATGCAAATGGAAAACGGAAAAAAAATTATTTTCGATAAAAGAATATTAATCAACCAATTTTACTACTTGACTCTCTTATTGGTCTCCGATTGGAGTCGCTAAGTCGTCGAAACCATTTTTTGGAAAATGGGCCGACTTTAAAAGAAAAACGGAGTCGCCACCAATCATTTCTGAAGTGTGATTGGGTCACTTTAGAAAACATTTTAGTCTACGAATTTTACGAAAATGGGCTAGGGAGTCGGTTACGCACGAGGAAGGGTTAGCACCCTCGCAACGCCCAAAATTGGTGCCGTCTTGATTGATTAATGTCCTTAATATCGAAAATTAGAAAATATTTTAAAATATGAATCTTTAAAATGTTTGGATAACTCGCATTGGATATCGAAACTCTCTTGTTCGAAAAGATGAAATACCATATCCAAAGACGATAGGACACGATGTTTCAAACCTCAATACCAAGATCGTTCCATGATTTCCAAAATCCATGCATCCGATTTAAAAAGGGTATTCCGCTATTTGGTCAAACTAAAAGTCGAAACCCAAAGACGATTGGGCACGATCCTCAATTTCCAAACATGAAATATTGCCTTATTTAACACGATAAAGAATCTTTGAAGGATATTTAGTTGTTTGGAAGAATAGAAAATCGAGACCCAAAGACGATTGGGCACGAATCTCTCGAACTTCCAAACACGAAACATTGCCTTATTTTCAAAAACATGATCAAAATCTTTAAAGAATATTTAGTGATCGAGACGAACGAAAAATCAAGCCCAAAGACGATTGGGCACAATTTCTCGAACTTCCAAACACGAAATATTACATTTGTGAAACCCTTTTTATGAATTTTGAAAAAAGCAAAAATAAAAATATCAATAAGAAAATAATAGTAATAATATTAGAATTAATAATGGTAATAATAAAAATAATGGTAGTAGTAAAATAAATGTAATTATAATAAGTATAATTGTAGTAATAATAATATATATGTAATAATAGTGATAAAAATAATAGTAATGAAAAATAGGAATAATAAATAGTAATATAAAAATAATTTTTATAATAATAATACATGTAAAATAGTGGCAATAATAAAATGATGCTAATAATGCTAACGAACCTAGTAATAGTAATAAAGTAAAAGGAAAAAATATTAAAACAATAATGGTAATGGCCACATTAAAACAAGAAGTACAATAATATATATTTAGAGATAATTGATTTGAAAGTAAAGCGAATAGGATTGAATTGAATTTAAAAACAAGCATCTAGGGCAAAATCGAAATAAAATTAAAAGATGGACCAATTAGAACTTGCGAGTAACAAGGAGGGCTAAAGGAAAATATCCCCATCCTCCAAAGCGAGTCATTGTGACACTCAAAGATGATAGCATATTGAAACTAAAAAGCTTTTTTTTCGACGATCTCAAAATGGGTGCGCTTCTACCTCTTTTTCCAGTATTTTCGTTTATTCTTACAAACAAGTGTAAAAATGAATAAAAGAACAAAATAAAAGAACACCTTGAATATTTTGAATCTGTCTCAAAATTCTTTTCTTTTGTGTACTTAATTTCTCGTGTATTCAGTAACTATCAGAAAAATAGAAGAAAAAAAACCCCTTTACAATGGTTTTGAATGGCTTTTATAGCCAAATTCTACAAGTTATGCATGCAAGTGGGGTGATAGAGTTAGTGGGATGGTGGAGTTAGTGATCGGTTTAGTGGTCTAGTTGGGTTAGGGTTACTTGGGCTTAGTTAATTGGGTTTGGTTTGATTTTTTTTTTTTTTTGGTTTGTTGTTTGGGCTTTGGTTGGGATAAAATTGGGTCATACAAAAATTATTCACCCAAAAATTTCTAACTACACCCTACCATTTAGTTTTAAGAAACAAATGTTATTTTCGAGGGTTATTTTTGTAATATTTAGTTGAAAATTACAAAAATAATTTTTGAAAAATAAAAATAAAAATATGTGAAAATTAGAAGAAAAAAAGTTATTTTCATTTATCTTGACTAAAACAATTGATCCTAATTTTAAATCGTATAAACATAGAAACATTTTTTTCAATAATTTTTAAATATCAAATTTGTTTTTCTAGTTTGAATCCATGTCAAGTAGAATTTTTTATTTTATTTGTTGCTACCTACAATTGTTGTTTGCTTAATGAAAATAGTTAGTGGAAAGACTTGGCTGCAATTTGTAGTGACAACTATGAGTTGGTACTACGAAAATTTGTGCAAACGAAAATAAAGAACACAAAAGATTTATTTACGCAATTCGGTTTTCTTATGTCTATGAAGTTTGACTCAGTTAGTAATTTCATTATCTTTAATTCACAATAGAACAAGTGAATCACACTATATCACTCCCCAACTATAGAAATTTAACCTTTGTACCTAAATACAAGAACTTACCTCCAAATTCTCTCATTGAGAACTTAGGCAGTAAACGTTCCATGTTTACAATTCAGCTTGCACTTACTCACAAATCAGTTCCTCAATTAATAAATCCAAGTACTCTCAATGACCTCTCATGCAAAAACCTAGACAAGCCTTCTAAACATATATCAATTTCGACTTGCTAACGTAAAATCTAAGTGAATATAAAATAACCCTTTAAAAATAGTTATTACAACATTAACATTTAAATCATAATTGATCGAAGATATGCTTTCCAAAACTAATAAAGCAATCTCAATCGAATCTTCACACTCCAAAGATTTAATTGATTTGCTTATATCCAATTCAATCTTCAAAAATCAAAGATTGATTTTCATAGATGGACCATAATATTTTCTAAGTAACAATACATTAATATATCCAAACATTTTCTCCATTAAATTTCCTCAGTACCGACTACCACTCAATTTCATTCTTCACATATTACCTTAACATTATTTATCATTTTTTTTATAGAAAATAGTTACCAACATATTTTTATTATTAAAATATTTTTTTCAATTTATCAACTTGTTTTTCAATTATGAAAAAAAAATAAAAGCTAAATTTAAAAAAAAAAATTTAAAAACCTAGAACACAAATCTCTGTGCCCAAACCCTAGAAAATAGAGGTCAATCAAGTTATCCGACCTGTAAGTTGCTATAATGAACATTTAATACATATTTTTTAACACAATGCATACTTTTACAAGTTCAAACTTACAGGACATCAGTGTAAATAAGATTTTAGTGTTCACAAATTATTCAAGTTCGACTTAAAAAAAACTCAAACTCGATTCAGTTATTATCGATTCGAACTTTTAGTCAAGCTCGAGCTCAAGCTTTAGCATTTAGAATCGGATTCGAGCTCAACAATATTCGAACTCAGCTTGACTAGATTACACCCTTACTTGAACTCTCGTACTACGATTCCAAGAATTATCATAAAAAGACAAACTATGATTCAAATATATGATGATAGTTCAATGTCAAAAACCCCCACTTCAAGGGTTTTTATATACACAAGGAGCATAAGATTTCTCACAAAAGCTTCATCACATCCTGCAAACAAAATGGTTCTCTACACTCCAAAATCAATAGGAAATAAGGAAAAAAAAAAAAAAAAAAAAAACAAATAAGAAATGCTTGCAAAACAAAGTTCTTTTATCTCTAAATGAAAATGACCAAAACTAAAGATTCACCACCTCTAACTTGCTTCTTCACTGAGCTAGATGTGACACCAACTTCTAAACGTGACTAGGCTATAGCTCTGCAACACTAAATAATAAATCCGAAACATATATCACGGTTGCTTTGGTTCGCTACACTGTCTACATCAATGCTGTTGGTCCTTCAACAGTTCACGGTTCATCTTCGGTGAGTTGTACGTTGAATCCATGCTTTATGTCTGTAAAAAAAAAAGTCGAGGAACCAATATGATGTTCGGGATTGATAGCCAAAAACAACAAAAGAGTTAAGATGTTAAATTTTTACCTTTCATTGAAGGTTTCTTGAATTTAGCTTTCCTTTCATCTTCGTTCTTCCATTCACTTTCATCGTCATCCTCATCACCCATTTCATCCCTTCCATCGTTTCCTATATCACTTTCGCTAGCTGTTTCCCACTCAGAGTCATCGGTATCTTGGCCATACATGTCACCTGCATCACCCTCACAGTGCACACCCCCGAGTTTGATAGCTGCCTCTCTAAATAACCAAGCTGCACGCATCTGCTTCTTGACTAATCGTTCCGCATAATCAGGAACCTTATTTTGCCTCAACGAGAGATCGGGGTCATTTGATTGCGAGCATTCATTTATGAAGAGAATGGCATCTAGCAAACTCTCTTTAGCTAAACCAAGCATGTCATAAGCCTGAGCTCTTCTCCATAGGCTTTTGGCATGACGGTTCAACGGGTTATGAAGACATAATGCACGTGTAGCATCACTTATGGCAGCCATGGGTTGCTGCAATAAAAGATGACACTGAGCTCGATTACTGTAGAGAACAACTCGCTCTTTCTTGGATCTCATCGGACATAACGATAATGCTTCTGAGTACTTCGATGCGGCTCCAGCTATATTGCCTGATGAGAAAAGTGAGTTTCCTTCGAGCTTGACCACTAAAGCAGCAGCCTGTTTAATGTGGAGATCCTCCTTCGGTATATTCTTTTCCCACTTCAATCTCTGCCTTGAACTCAATAGTTCTTCAATTAGCTCTTTTGTCCGGTTACTGACAGAGCTCCGTCCCGTCCCTTGGGATTGAATACATTCCTGAAGAACATTAACAATGGTATCTCCAAGCTTTTTGTGATCACCTAAAGTCGTAATCTCTGCAAGGTCTACAAGAGCAGGTACTGCCTTATCAACCACCTGTGTAACAAATGAAGATAACTTATATGGAGAACACCATACCAAACAAAAGGCAAAAAGTACATCTTATGCTTCGGAAGAAGCTTGTATGCATAGTTTAGGAAGGGTACCAATTTATATTAAATTATTCTCAACAATAATAAGATACCTTATGACATGTGCTTGGATCTTGAAGCAACCAAAGAAGACAATCAATTGCCATATACTGCCAATCATCAGACGAGCAAGCAATATTAACCAACGCTTCGATAATGCCAGGACAGCTGGCAACAGATCCCCTACCAATCTTATGATGACAGATGGTTCTTAACAAGCCAATACCAGCAGGTGAGTTTTCATTAACAAGTCCACCCCACATTCCCGGTAGTTTTACAAGAAATTCAGGTTTGCATATGGTGGGAAGAAACTCAGGTTTGAATGCGAAGCAATTAATGAGTTGAAGGGACCAACATTGAAGCTGACTAGCCCATTCTTCAGCTTTTCTTGACTCCATTTCAACACCACCCATGCCACGAGTAAGCAGATCGCAGTGATAACTTAACCTTCTATCAACATACTGATAGAAGTGAGAGTAAACTATTTCCAGTGAACTCATTGCTAGCTGAATGGCGACCTCGAGAATTTCTCCGTGACTTGCTACAGAAGGAAAAGTGCTAGTATATGTAGCCAAGTGTCCTAAAGCTCGCACTGCCACTCTTTGTTCAACCCAAGTCAACCTCCCTCTCAAAAGCTCAACTAAGGGAGGAATTACACCAGCATGCACTGCACTTTCCGCAAACTCTTCCATGTTCATGGTGTAGGATCCAATAATATGTGCTGCATAATAAGGAATGTATATATTTTGGTCATGAGAAAGCCAGCGGCGGTTCTTGAGACCCTTCCATATTAGAGCAGACATACACTCAAAAATCCCTAACTCGATGAATTCAGGATCATTAGGATGTGCCATAGCAGTATTCCAAAGGCCGCTGATAGGAAGAACTTGACCATCATCATCTTGTGAAGGAAGATCTCGAAAGAATTTCAGAATACTGGCTCGGCGCTTGCTGGGGTTTCCTTCCTTCATGACACAGAAAAAGCACCCGGGGTACGGACAATCTGGAGATGCCTTATCCATGTTCAGATTATTACCAGCATAAGATTCTTATAGCATCACCACATGGGAGTTAACATCAAAAAGCCTAGACACTGCATAACAATGATGAACCGAATTAGCATCCTAGCTTGCAAGGGAAGAAACTTGTTTAAACAACATCGTAACAGCAGTAGCAAGACAAAACAAAGGAACTTGACTCCCTAATAATGGCAAGTATGGACCATCTCCTATCACATAAACCTCGCTCCTCCATCCCAAAGATTCAAACACGAGCTCTAGGTTAACATTTCAATTTTTAACAGCTTGCAGTGTCCACTTGGAGACAATAGCCTAAGTTCTAAATACAAACGAATCCATCATTTTCTTCAATATTGACTAATTTCGTCTAACACACATCCCAACCTACAGTTCCGAAAATAACAGGGTATAGCCCCTATAAGCATGCAGCATAAGTCACTAGTCCTTTTCAGACTGTGTAAACTGATAGTGACTGAAACCGCCCCGTTCGGCACCTAGCGTCTTTAACGTTACATACAAATCCTGTAGCTCTTGTAAATGAAAGGGACATTCTTATTTCTTAGTCAACAGAATGTTCAACTGAGAACAGTATACTCATTGTATAAGCTAACACAAAACATTGCTGCAAAATCATTTTAATTACTCTACAATAATCTAAATTTATATGAAAAATCCAAAGCATAGAATGAACAAACATAATACATAGATTATTCTGTTTATCACTTACCACATTTTGCAACCACTTGGATCTAAAGTAAAATGCTTTGATTAACTAAATTAATCAAATCAGGTTCTAAATTAACATCCCAAATTCCAAATAAATAAAAATAAAAATACTCAAAAAATCAAACAATCAAACAATCCAGTGTAAAAAACAAAACCCAGAATTTAATCTTGAGTTTACATAAGAAATTGAAGAGAACACTGAAACAGGACACCCAAAATAAAAAATTAAAAAAAAAAGAATTTTAGAGCAAATAAAATCTCAAACAGTAAATAAAATAGCAAACCCAGAAATTTAAAGATAAAGGAAACAAGATGACACCTTGTAAGAATCAGATGCTGAAAAAGAGAAAGTAACAGGCTTTTCCCTTTTTATTTGCCTGTGGTAGAGCTTTCAGTTCTTTGCTCAAAAGGGGAGCTTTCAAGAACTTAGAACAAAGATTGTAATACCAAGAAACCTATGGAGATGCTTTGGTTTCAGGTTTTTCTTTTGCTCTTAGGGTTGATTTCAGGTCTGGATTCTGACAGAGCAAAGCGAAGATCTTGTGTTCATGTAATGAAAACTAGAAGAATCAAAAACTAAAAGGAAAGAAGAAAAAATAAATGCTCAATAATACTGATTTTAATGCAATTGAGAAAATTCATTTTATTTTTACCAAAAATTATAATTCAATTTCAAGCGATTTTTTGTTCACGCGCTGTAGGACCTACTGGAAAAGGGCAATTAAGAGGGGTTTGATTGGATGCTGTTTTGATTCTCGGAGTATAGCGCGTGTTGGAGCTATATGGGAAGAGTTTGTGTATAAATGGGCCAGGCTTTTTCCTTTTCTTTTATTTCGTTTATTGGATTATTTAAATTTGATGCCTAATTGGGGGAGTATATGGTCCCATTTCCTTGCACGCCTGTCTCTGCTCTTTGTTACCGTTTTGAAATTATGCATTGCAAATTACTAGAATATCCTCTTTTATTTGGGTTTTTTATACCCTCTTATGTTTTAGATAATTGAAATTTTAGAAAATAAAATAAAAGCGCATTTAAACAACAACAATAATAATTTTACAAATGAATATATATTGTTCAACTCAAAATTATTAAAAGATTGATATATTTTAAGAGTAATAGATCATATATAAACTAAACTAATTTTAAAATTTTAAAAAATATTAATTTAGTAATTGAGTTTTAGTTTTATTAGTATAATTATTATTATCAATGTAAGAATACATAAGCTCGAGTACATTGAAGTCTTTGTCCAAATATTTTTCCACACGTAAAATCTTTCATATTTTATTAAGTGTTAAATCGTATTTCTTTTTATCTCTTTTAAATTTTTAATTATATACAAGTTAATTATATTTTCATCATTTATTTACATATTAAAATCAACAAATTTGATTTTCAATTTTATTGAAACATATTTTGATGAAATTATGTTATTAATATACTAAAACTTCCATCAGTTTGGAAATAAACTTAGATACCAAGTCATATATTAACCTTTCAAAAGAAAACAAACAACTTCCTCTAAAAATTATTCTGCCCATATTTGCATATATTTGCTATTATCGACCTACGTTATAGTCATTTTTTGCCCATATTTCTTGACAGATTAAGTCGAAATTCGATAAAAATATCATGAAGGTAATATATTTGATATTAGGTTGTATTTTGCTTTTTTATTTAAAAATAAGTAAATTAGTTTATGTATATTAGATCAAAGAGAAAATTTGTCATTTTTGTTAAAACTTTTATTAATTTTTATTATTAAAAACTAGTATATCTGACAAAATAACCAAACATTGACACGTGACGTGCCACATGTATCTCATGCTGAGACCAATTTTTAACAATAGAATAAATGAATTTTTTTAGTAAAAATGACTAATGTATTCTTTGATCTAATAGATAAAGACTAAATTATATTCTTTTAATACAAAGACATTCACGTTGAAAATCACAAAATTTTGTAGCCCTATAATTAGATCTCTTAATATTACCAGTAACTCCGCTCCAAATCAATTCTTATCGATAAAATTTTTATCTAAAAAGTTTGATTAATTTTATCTATGGGAACCCAATTTAGTCCGGGCCCATACAAAATAATAAACTCGAAATAATAAAATAAAGTCCAAGTCCAATCCAAAATATATCATTTGGCCCGATTGAAGGTCTATCTACAAGCTTGACGTATATAGAAGTACAATCTTCAAGGATATGCAATCTTAGACATGATATGCAGTCTTAGAAGTTATGGTATGCAATCTTAAAAGATATGGTATGTAATATTAAAAGATATAATTTTGTAATCTTAGAGATTTAATTTGTAGATACTTTTTAATCTTAGTCGTTGATGTAATTGATCTATACCGTTGGATTTGGGGAGGCTCAACTATAAATAGAGTCCTCTCCCTTCATTGTAAAACACACTAGAGTTTGGAAGTAATAAGAATTCTTGAGATCATTCACTCAAATTTCTCTCCCTCTTGCGTTCTTATTTTTAGTTGCTTGTTCTTATTCTGTTATTCACTCATCTTCGTTTCTTTTTGAGTTGCTTCCGTTCGAGTTAGATTTTAGTGGAGGAATTTCGTTGAATCCTCATATTGAGGGAGTAAGATTGACTTATACTTTTTTTAAATTTTTTTATTTATCCATATCATTTTATACTTTTTTATCTTTTAAAAAATTGTTATAATATATTAATATATTAAATATGTGTTTTATATAAAATTATTATATACTATTTATTAATTAATTTTTATTATTTATAGTTATTTATACATGTATTAGATTACTAAATTATGTAGATATTTATGATAAGTTTTTTTTTTACTTTTAATGTATATATATTAAATCATTTTAAAAGTCACTACATTCTTTTTTAATGTTTAAATATGTTATTCCATTTTCATTTAATTTTGTTATTTCGTGAAAATTTCAATATTTGCTATATTACATGTTTATTTATATTTTTAGATCATTTATTATTGTTTAACATAGTCCTTCATATATTTATGTTATATTATCCTTTTATTATTTATTGTTAGTGTAATTTGTAATTTTGTAAAATTGCTATTAAATATATATGTTGTGATATATTCATGTTATGTTTCACTCAAATCAATCTTTTATAAAAACATATTTTGAATCGACACCTTTTATTTCAAATGATTTTCAAAGTATGGTGATATGTGATATTTGGGAAATTTCGAGAAGAATTTTGCCCTAACTTATTGGGTTTGATTTTTCCCGTGAAACTTTAGGTATTACTTATCTCCCTTTTCTAAATTTATTTCAAATAATTTTTAAAATATGATGATATGTGATATTTGGGAAATTTCGAGAGGAATCTTGCCCTAACTTATTAGGTTCAATTTTTCTCGTGAAACTTTAGGTATTACATATCTCTTTTTTTAAAAAAAAAAGAAATTTAAGGTTTATTAATTTCAAAATAAAAAACCTATTCTTGGGAATTCAAAGTGTTTTGCCTTAACTTACTGGGTTCGACATTTTGCGTCTCGAGGTAGGAATTTCCTCAAATAAAGACGAGCTTAATTTTAAAGTCATGAGGTGCTATACATTAACTTACTGGGTAAAGTACTTTATTTCTTTGGGATAGGTAAGTCTTGGTTTTCTTTCAAATAAAAGGATCATATTTTATAATTTTCTTATTTTCAACATTTGGACATGATTTTATCGATTTGGTATCAATTTTTGGGCGTTATGAGGGTGCTAACCCTTCCTCATACATAACCAACTCCCAAACTCGTTTTCTTGTTTTCGTGGACCAATAATGTTTTTAAAATAAAACGTTTTACAAGGTGATCCAATCACACCTAAGTAAAAAAGATTGGTGGTGACTCCCGTTTTTGTTTTTTTAAAGTCGATCCCCATTTTTTAAAACCCGATTTTAAAATGGTTTCGACAGCTTGGCGACTCCACTGGGGAAATAAGAGAGTCAGGCCATAAAATTGATAATTTCATGTCCTTTTGTTCGATTTTAAAAAAATATAGTTTAAAAATTATGATCCTTTTTATTTGCATGTGATTCTGTTTAAATAAAATATCTTTGCATTGCAATTGCATGACCGCTGTGGTTACACCCTTAAGTGGGAACGAGAAGTTACTCCTTCGTGAGGTTTTCACCTCCGTGCAGGATAGTGAAACATTTCCGGAATACATCCGTACTTATGTCTTCGTGAGGTTTTCACCTCCGTGCAGCCATAGGGAAATGTATTCCCCTGAACTGAACTTGGTCCGTATGAGCCTATAATGGGTGAGGATCGAGGAATTTGCTAGTTCAAGTACCTCAACTTTAGAGATAAACCACATGTAGAAAACTTAAGTTCTTACCCTAGGTAGAACCATGTCAAACCCTAGTGGTCACCGTGATAGGTTCTATGTTGTTTATTTTCCCTATGCTAACGAGTTTTATTTTGTTTTGATTGCATTGCATTCCCATCATAGAAAAGAGGTGTTGATTTCAAATTCGATTACTAAATAGAAAAGTTGGTCATAAGAAAATAGATTTTTAGACAAAGTAGATTATAATACGGTCGTCCGAATATAGTTCAAGTGAATACAACGAGAGAAGGCTGATAGTCCGTGAAGGAATACAAGACCTTATCACCCAAGGATTCAAGTTGACAAGACTATTCGAAGACTACTACGTCTCGATATTCTTGAAGAAGCTAATAAGTGAATAGGAGTCGTGGTTCAGATCAAGCAAAAGGAGCTAGAGGAGGCATCTATTAGAAGTTTGCAAGACTTGACTTTTGCGAAGAAGAGATTTATGTTTTCACTTGGACTATGAGGAAAAGGTCGTGTATGCGATCTGTTTTGTGTAAAAAAATTTATTTTCTAGTAAAGTTTTTCTAATGTAACTGAATTTAGAGTCAACACCTGTAACAGCCCGATTTTGGGCTTAGTCAGAACAGTGGTTTCGGGACCACAAATCCGACGTGGATAAATTTATTTTATTTATATTTTATGGTCTACAATTTCACGGAATGATTTCGTGAAAATCTCATTCGAAAATTTTGACGTTTGGGCACTCAATTTAGTCAAAAGGACTAAATTGTAAAAAGTGCAAAAGTTGAGTTCTACATGTTAGACGTGTCCAATTGTTATGAAATTTTAAATTGGAGGTCCTTAAATGATAATTAGTCCATTGGTTAAGTTGTTGGACAAAATTGGACATAGATGGGTATGTTTCAAAAGATTTTTTTAAGGGGCATTTTGGTAATTTAGTGAATTAAATGAATTAAAAACAAAATTTAAATGCCAAATTTGTCCATCTTCAAGCTTAGGCCGAATTTAACATGTGGGAAGCCATGGATAGGGTTTTCAAGCTTTCCAAGCTTCATGGTAAGTCCATTCTAGCCCCGTTTTTCATGTTCTTTACGTTTTTGGAGTCCCGGTAACTTAATTTAGCTTATTCTAGCAATAATTTAACCTAGGGTTCATATTTGGAAAAATACCCATAGGTGAAATGTGTTTATTTTGATGTTTTATGGCAGAATATGAACCTTAGAATTATGTTAAACAACTTTTACTAAGCGATTTTAAGTGAAAACGAGTAAAATGACATAATCGGCAAAAATACCTAATGTACATAAGTGTATGTTAGAGCAAGAATTTGATGTTTCCATAGAAGGGAAAAATGATCAGCATGTTATAAAACATAAGAATAAGGGATGAAGTTTAATTTTCGAGCCTAGGGGCAAAATCATAATTATGCAAAAGTTTAGGGGCAAAATTGTAATTTTTCCAAAGTTTGATTTAGGGACTGTTTTGAGTAGTACATTAATTAAATAAGTGAAATGTGATGTCTTAGACCCCGAACAACGAGATTTGGACCTAGAACGGGAGAAAAATCGAAAATCGAGAAAGTTAGTAAAATGACCGTTTTGGTATCGAGGTAAGTTCATATGTTTAATAAGCATTTAATTATGCATATTCGAATGATAAATTGATATTTTGGCCATAAATACTATAGTATTGAGTTTGAGATATAATGATTAATGTTCGATAATAATTGATATTGGAAAGAGAACTTGTATAATTTATATGTTAGACCATATTTTGTATTATGGCTTTGTATGATAACAAGAAAGTATTGACTAGCATAGTTTGATGAGAATAAGTTAAGTTGATGATATGATGAGATTTAGAATGTAAATATGTAAGTTGAGTAGCATTTTATTATTATGCAATTATTGTTATTAGTAATGTTATTATTGAGTTATGCGACTAACCTTGAGAATTTGAGCAAGTATGTTTCACTATGACTTGACAAGGCATTGATATCTCAAAGTCCATGGCTATACCATGGCAATTAAGGAAGAATTGACGGGAAACTCCATGTTCATAACATGGCATTTAAGGAGGAATTGACGGTTAAGGATACCATGTAAGACCATGTCAAGACATGGCATTGGTAAGGCAAGGATCCCGTGTAAGACCATGTCAAGACATGGCATCGGCATTGATTAAGGACTCCATGTAAGACCACATCAAGATGTGGCATTGGCACTAAGACAAGGATACCATGTAAGACCATGTTTGGAACATGGCATTTGGTAAGACAAGGATACCATGTAAGACCACGTTTGGAACGTGGCATTTGGTAAGATAAGGACATCATGTAAGACCATGCCAAGGCATGGCATTGATAAGTTTTATAAGGCAAATGTCCCATGTAAGACCATGCCAAGGCGTGGCATT